>OU696696.1:156528646-157026146 GCA_916050605.2 Platycheirus albimanus | reverse complement strand
AGCCTGTTCCCTGCCTCCTGGCCTTCCTTCCTTTGTTTCGATGTAATTTCCGAGTTGTCCTTCCTGGAGCCTCCTGATTTGTTTGCGCCTGCAACTGTATGGAGAGAAAAACCCAAAAACTCGTATTACTGCTTTTGCTTTTCTTTTCCGAATACCTAGCTTCAACTCTAACAATCCTATTCCTGAAATATACCTGTATGTTTTGTTTTTCCATTGCACTTCCTGTGCTACACTTATTCCGTACTTTCCGTACTCCAGACTCCCAAAAAAAATATTGACTCCTCACCCATCCTGAGCTAATGATGTTTCCAATTCCATCCTGGAAAAATTTTGTTTTTTTTTTTTTTTAAATTGACTATACACCTCCTGTGTTGATAATTTTGTTCGCAAGGCAAAATTCCTCCTAAATCGTTTCTTGGAATTTTTAAATTTATTTTACACCTCCTGTGCTAATAATAATGTTCGCAAGGCAAACTTCCTCCTGAATCCCATCCTGGAATTTTAAAATTTAATATACACTGCCTGTGTTTATAATTACGTTCGCAAGGCAAACTTCCTCCTAAATCCCATTCTGGAATTTTATAATTTATTTACACCTCCTGTGCTAATAATTTTCCACCTACCTAATAAAACAAAATTTAAAAACTCCTTTCCCATCCTGGGATTTTATAATTTATTTTACACCTCCTGTGCTAATATTTCCTCCTAAATCCCATCCTGGAATTTTTTAAATTTATTAACACCTCCTGTGCTAATAATTTTCCAACCTACCTAGTAAACAAAATTTAAACTCCTTTCCCATCCTGGGATTTTATAGGTAATTTATTTTACACCTCCTGTGTTAATAATTTTTTTTTATAATTTTTGGTACAGGACGTACAGATTTAAATATGGTACAGGATGTACACATATATTATTTTTTATATTTGTCAGGATGATTGGCTGGATTTTTAAAAATTATATTTTTTTTTATAATTTTTGGTACAGGACGTACAGATTTAAATATGGTACAGGATGTACACATATATTATTTTTTGTATTTGTCAGGAGGATTGGATGGATTTCAGGAAAATGTTCAATCAGGTCAGACTTGCCAGGGAACAATGGAATTTACAAAGATTGTTTTGGAGAGAGGACTCAAATAAAAGATTGAAGGAATACTGGCTCACGGTAGTCACTTTTGGACTAACAGCATCTTTATTTGTCACTGTAAGAGCAGTGGAAATCGATACAATATTACAAGGAGCTAAATTTGAATTGAGGAAATGGAAATCAAACAGCAATGCTGTAGTTAAGGCAATGGATGCGGAGTCAGAAAAAACTTTGTTGTTTTCTGAGGGGGAAGGGACAACCATTCCAGGACTGAAATGGTTGATAGAAAAGGATAAATTTACTTTCATAGTCAAAAATCCCAAGTTCAACGGAACAATAACAAAAAGGAAGATAGTGAGTCATGTAGCTCAATTATATGATCCAAACGGGTACATCTCACCAGTTACGATCATTGGGAAAATAATAATACAGGAGTTGTGGAAATCGAGGATCGATTGGGATGATAAACCAGCGATAGAAATAGAACGTCGTTGGTTGGATTTTTGGGATTCTATTATCTACTTGGAAAATTTTAAAATAGAAAGATGGTTGGGCTCAGGGGGAAGCACAAGTATACAGATTCATGGGTTTTCAGACAGCAGTGAGGCAGCACTAGGTGCGGTCGTATACTTAAGGGCAAACTATGGAAACGGAGTTATAACAAGCAAGCTCTTAACGTCAAAGACAAGGGTGGCACCTTTAAAAATGGTGACCATCCCGCGACTGGAGTTATCAGCAGCTGAGCTACTATCAAGGATGATAAAAGAAATCATGGAGTCAATGGAATGGAAAGGAACGGAATATGTGCTATGGATTGATTCAAGTCCAGCATTTTTCTGGATAAGGAAGGAGACAAGGGATATGAGGACATATGTTGCAAATAGAGTAGCATCTATTCAAACAAATACGGAGATAAGGAACTGGCGCCACATAGATGGCAAGGAGAACCCAGCAGACTTACTGACAAGGGGGATGTTACCAAAGGAGTTGGTAGACAATAACTTATGGCTGCATGGTCTTAGTTGGATAATAAAGGAGGAACAGGATTGGCCAAGGAGTGGAATAATGGAAGGAATCAATAAGGAAACGGAGTACGAAATGAAAATACATTCAATTTCCGAATTTAAGGAACCAATAAGTATTGGCCTCGGGAGAGGAAGGGGTAATGTACCTCTATTGGATTATGTTAGCAAGTTGGAAAAGGCGGTGAACCTCATTAGTTATGTAAACCGGTTCATAGAACAGTGGATTAAAAACAGGAGGAACCTGAGACAAAAGAGGAAAAGGAGAAAAGGGCAGCAGGAAGTAATGCCACCAACGAGAGAAGAGAAGGCAGGAGTCATGGAATATTTAATACGTATTAGTCAACAAGATTATTACAATAAGGAAATTACGGCACTTAAAGCAGGACAAACTCTTCCGGAGAAGAGTAAAATAATGAGCTTAAAGCCGATTCTGGATAAAAATAATATCTTTCGGGTAGGGGGAAGGTTAGGTAGGTCGGAAATCGATTACGAGATGAAACATCCGGCAATCGTAGCTAATGGATCAAAATTGGCAGGATTGCTAATGGAATGTGCACACAGGAGTACAGAGCACGGAGGGATACAAGTCATGATGCAATTCATCAGACAACAGTATTGGATACCAAAACTCAGGAATGGGTTAAGGAATTACATTCACAAATGTGTTGTTTGTGTGCGTTTAAATGCACGAATGGAGGGACAGCTGATGGCGGAATTGCCTTCAGAAAGAGTTCAGGTTGGGAAACCATTTCTATCTACGGGAGTAGATTATGCAGGTCCTTTTGAGTTAAAAGAGTCTGGGCCTGAGGGATTAGGCAGGAAAAATCGGAGGCAAGGGAAAAAATGGTGGGTAGCAATATTTGTATGCCTAAGGACTAGAGCAACACATATTGAACCTGTCACGGATTTATCTTCCATGGCCTTCATAGCTACATATGAAAGGTTCATTGCCAGGAGGGGAAGATGTGAAAAAATGTTTAGCGACAACGGAACGGCTTTCGTTGGCGCATCAAAAGAACTAAATAAAGCATTAAGAATCTTTTCAGACAAGGACATGTTAGATTATTTGCACCGGAAGGGTACCGACTGGAAGTTTATGACACCAGCCGCCCCGCATCAAGGAGGGATTTATGAAGCGGCAGTGAAATCTAGGAAGTTTCACTTAAGGAGAATCAAGGGGCAAAGGATGTTGCCCCCGGAAGAATTCAGGACTTTGCTTACGCAAATAGAGGCCATACTCAATTCCAGGCCTCTTCACCCTTTGAGTGATGACCCAATGGACGTCCAGGCGTTGACGCCGGGACATTTTCTGGTAGGTGAACCACTAATTTTACCTCTCCCTTTCAGATTGGACGATCGTTCAGAATCAGTAGGAACTGCACTATGGAGAGAAAGTCAAAGGATGGTCCAGCACTTCTGGGTACGATGGCAATCAGAATACCTAACAACATTGCAGGAGCGTAAAAAATGGCGGAAGGAGAAGGAGAACTTAAAGGTGGGCCAATTGGTTGTTCTTCGGAGTGAGAACTTTCCCCCTACTAGTTGGGCAATGGCTCGGATATGCGAACTACTACCTAGCCAGGACGGCTTGGTACGCAACGTAGTGGTACAAACGGCCACTAACAAACTGAAAAGGCCAGTCCAGAAGCTGTACATCCTGCCAATGGAAACAAAATAAACTTGAATTATATTAGAGAAAAAACTATGTTTTTTGCCGGGACTGTTACGTATGGCAACACTGGCCATACGTATAGTTCTTCGTTATTTTTTATATATACATTTATACAACATGTCTTCTTTAAAATATATGAAAATGAGGGTCAGTCGCTCTCACTCAGTTTAAACGAGAGGTCGTTCTGGCCATTGTGTCGAATACGGAAAATAAATGTGGGTTTTCTTACAATAATTTTTCCCACAGAAAAATTTGTCGTGTTTTATTTCGAACGGAAAACAATGGTTGGAACAATATCGTAACGTAATTTTTAAAATTAGCTTAAAATAACGTAAATTTGTTTAATGTACAAAATGGGTTTTTAACGCGTGTAAAATTAGTTTTGTAGAATTTTGAAAATGACTTTAAAGTAACGCTCCTCTCTGTATCTTCGAAAATAGTTTGCTAAATAATTCACGCTTCAAATCCCTTTCTCTTGTGATAGTGGTAGAGTAGTAGGAGAAAGCCTTGTTCAGACCTCTCCTCGATTTTATTTCTCTTTCAATTTTTCTCGAAAATAGTTTTAGTTGGAAAACGGTCTGGACTCGTTCACTATGTTTCGGCGAGTTTTAGAAACATATCCAACAACTCGTCGAAACCGTGTTTGTGTGCGTGAGAGTTAGGTTAGGCAAATTTTGGAAAAACATCCAACAACTTGTCGAAACCGTGTTTGTGTGCGTATGAGTATGTTTCGTTAGATCTCAACACGTTTGTTTTCTTGGAGAGCGTCAAACTTCCAGAAAGCCTTGAACGATGATCTCGAAACGAATGGTTGCATGTATAAGTAGATAGATAGATAGATAGATAAATTCTCTATTTTTTCCATCGTATATGTTGTTTTACAAATTTTTTTACGTAAGAATAAGGACTTGGCAATAACTGCCGTCTGCCTGAAATGACATTTCATATACATATAATAATAAATTTCAGAATGCAAAAATAGTAAACAAGATTTTTAAACAGTATTAGGGTTTAACAAAATGTTTATAGAAATTTAGTAAATTTTAACTTGATTTGAAACACAAAATAGTACAATTATTTTTTTCTTTTTT
This sequence comes from Platycheirus albimanus, assembly GCA_916050605.2. Lineage (NCBI taxonomy): Eukaryota > Metazoa > Arthropoda > Insecta > Diptera > Syrphidae > Platycheirus > Platycheirus albimanus. The sequence continues at coordinate 157,021,266 of OU696696.1, read as the reverse complement.
TTATTTTAATATTTTGAAATCTCCATAAGAAAACGAAAATAGACTTAAAAAAAAAAAAAAAAAAAAAGGATTAGAGCATGAAATCATTCATCAATTTTAAGGTGATTTGAAACACAAAAGAGCAATTTTGTATGATTTGCAACATGAAATAAGACCTATTACAAAAAGCTGTTACGGTAGTTTAGAGCATCACGACAAAATTCATACAGACTGAGCCAACCCAAGCCTCCATTTAATATTTCATAAAGTCTATTCACTGTGATAGAGCTTTCCAAAAAGTATAATCGCCGAATTTTTTGTAATATAGGGCAAACCGCTAGGGAGTGACATATATCTTCGTTCTCTCTTCTATTACAAAGCTCACAAAGCTGCGGCAAATCTTCCCGATGAGGTATAAAATTTAAATTTAAAATCTCAACTCTAGCTCTGAAAATTATGCTTATTTGGAAGGCTGAAAACTCACTTCGAAAGTAATTGATGCTTGAGTTCAATTGGTGATTTAAATGTCTATATATATTTCTCGAAACAGATGAATTAGCCTTGGAAAGATTTTCTAAGAACATAGCATGGTCAAGTTTTGCGATTAGAACTGCGAACTGAGTCTGCCATTCTTCCACGTTATTCTCTGTTAAATTAAAAGAATAGTCCTGGGAAAGAGCGAGTTGATTCCACTCTTTGAAAGGAGAGGCATTTGTCTGCAAGAATTTTTTTAAATTTTTTTGTGAAGACACACATCACTTTTATTCATCACTCTAACGATGAAGTCCGCGCTAGCCTTCAGATTTTTTAAATGGATAGGTGTTATTCCTGATTCAACATTAATAGCATAATTCGGAGTAGAATTTGGCAAACGAAAGAGCCGCATAAAGAAGTGTCTTTGAACATTTTCAAAAGCTTCAAGATTTAAGTATCCGAACACTTGAACACCATAAGTCAAACAAGAATTAACCGTTGCATTAAATGCTTTATTTTTGGACGCAAGATCAATATTTTCGTTTGAAAAAAACTTTGGCCACATCAGGTTTAAAGCCAGTTTGGCTTCAACACTTTTTCTTTTGGAATGCTTGACAAAACTCAAATTGTGGGTTAATAATACACCCAAATACTTGAATTCTTGTATAACTTCAATACGCATATTATTGAGAAACCAATTTTTTTCAGGACGTCTACGCGTCTATCTTGATTCAAAAATGAGAATTTTAGTCTTTTGGACATTAATTTCTACACCCCAGGTCTCACAAAACAAAGAAAGTCGATTTAATTGTAATTGTAGCGTAAAAGGATTGTCCGCAAAAATCGTTAAGTCATCCGCGTATAAAAGTACTTTAATAACAGTATTAGCAAAAAGAACTCCACCAGGAAGAAGGTCACATATATCATCAATAAATAAAGAAAACATTAATGGACTAAGGATACATCCCTGAGGAACGCCCGCGGTTGTTTCAAATTCATTTGAAAACTGAAAACCATCCCATAACCTTGCATTTGACGACGCTAACAAACTTGAATACGTTGAGAGAAACTTATGCGATAGGCCCATACATGAAAGCTTATAAATAAGTGCTTGTCTATTGACTTTGTCAAATGCTGATTTAAAATCAACAAAGCAAGTGTAAAGCTTCTTCTTTTTGCTGTGGATATGATGCTGAGCAATGCTAGTAATAGCAAAGATATGATCCATGCTTGAGTAACCTGGGCGAAAACCAGCTTGGAAGATACTTAGACCATTATTGTCATCAATCCATTTCTTAAGCCTGTCGTATAAAATAGTCGCAAAAATTTTCCTAATTGAGTTTAAAATAGAAATTCCCCTATAGTTCTCCGCAATATTCGCATCACCTTTCTTGTAAATTGCAAAAATAACCGATTTGTTGAAACTACTTGGGATAGCAGCATCTGCGTATAATTTATTGAAGAAAGAAACGACGTAATTTTTAAATTCAATCGTGCTGTTTTAGAAAAATTCTACCGGTATACCATCTGAGCCCGGCGCTTTATTATTTTTCATTTTTTAAAGCGAAGCTTCCAATTCAGAAAGTGATATATCCACATCGAGTTCCCTAACTGCAAAGTTAGGTAGCGCGTAATCGAAGGTATGAAGGTCTTGGTCCGCTGAAAGCAGAGTTTTAAAATGAGCTGCTAGCGTTTCAGCTTCCAATGAGAACTTCAAAACCATGTTCGCGTCCACCAAGTTCACGCACAATATTCCAAAAAGATTTAGAGTCAGAGCAGTTTTCTAACTGATTAGCCAGATTTTTTAGGTAAGCTTCCTTTTTATCTGTACAAAGCTTTTTATATTTAGCATTTATTTTAAGATACATGGTTTTAAAAAATTGCGTATTCGACTATCTAAAAAGCTTAAGATAAACAAAAGAAAGTTTACGAATATTTTCGCAGTCTTTGTCATACCATTTATTCTTAGATATAAATGTGTGCGTATTATTGACAGCAAAAGGAGCAGATGATTTAACGACTTGTTGAATTCTGTCGCATGTTTCCTCAATCGAGTGTAGAGATTGCGGGAGCAAGGAATTTAAATTACGAGACAAAAGTCGTTTGGAAAGAGGTGCATTTTTATCTGACCATTTAAGTTTAATAAACCTGACCGGATTTGTAGATCTTGGAACTAAATGCGGAAATTTTATTTTCGTAACGATTGGAAAATGTCCTGAAAAATTGGCGGATGCTACCTCAAAATCTTCGAAATTGGTTAACCAGTTGCTAGATATAGCCGCAAAATCAATGACCGATTCACCTTGGCCACTTAAGAAGGTGAGTTCGCCGTTTGAATCACTTTTCGAGGATCCATTTAGTACAACTAATCGAAATGTTTCAAAAAACTCCGTTAAACTTTTTCCATTACGATTGAAAATTTCGTCTTTAGAATTTCTCATGACATTAAGCTCCGCTCGTGATTGTAAATTAATGACAAGTGAGTTTTGATACATGCCAATTCTAGCGTTGAGATCTCCTACTATCATAACATGCTCGAAGTAATGGTTATTAATAAAGTCTACTAATTCATTGAATTCAACTACCCAATTGTTGCAGTTTAAATATGTAGGAATTATAAAGTAATTTTAAGAGTTGCTAACTACATGAAAAATGATTTTTTGCTCTTAAATTTTAAATTTAACTATTTCATCAAATAAGTGTTTTTTAATGCCATATAACATACCCCCACTGGCTCTTCCAAGCAAATTTGATCTTACTGCTGATTTAAACATTACCTTAAAATCTTTAAAGTATTTAACAAATGCATTTTCATTTTTTCTTTGTTCTACAAAGTTTTCAATTAGAATTATAATATCAAATTGTTGAATAAATTTAAAAAAATCAGGTTGTAAAAGTTTGCTTTGAAGACCAGTGATATTATATGAACATATACTTAATTTTAAAAAAAACTATTAATATCTAAATTACGGCAGACGACAGATTTTACCTATTGATTACTTGCCCTTGAATGTTGAAGTCGATGACTACCAGGTGGCGCTCGTTGCGATACAGAGCTAGAAGATGGAACTGTTACCAACTTCGCTCCCTCGCTGCAGTCAAATATATGTATAAGTAAATGACTGGAATGGGCGAAGGAAGAAAGTGGTTGATCTCACTCTTGCGAGAGCCTTAGAAGCGAAGACAAATTTTAGAAGAAAAAAAATAACGGGACAGGATTCGAGACGTGAAGATTCTTAAGTAGAAAAGGAGATAGGAGGCAAAATTGCTAACAGAAAGACACGTAGTTTGTGTTCTAATATGGATATAAATATATATATTTGTAATTTTAAAATATATATCTAGATTCAACCTATTCGTGTACGAGGTTCCCCTGTAGTTTTTGGGTGGCGCTTCATTTGTTTTAAAGACCCTTTTTACTTTATTTTTTTTCGTCTTTTTAACTGCTTAATTTATATTTAGTTCCAATTGCCTTTTTAAATTTTTTCTTTGGGCCAAACGGCCATATTTAAATTGTTTGAATACCATTTATGTGAAAACATATTGGATTTAGTCCAGAGATCTTCTGTCCCACGGTTTCCCAAAAATAAAATTACTATTTAAACTTAAATCTCTTTCTTTTTATTTCTACTATCGGTCCTTTATTACCTAACGCTGTGTGCCAATTGCGTTAAAATGCTGGCTTAATTTGATCTCATGGCTAAATTTTGACAGATTAAATTGGGATATTATTTAGCCTGTTGCCAGAGCAGGTTAAAATTTACCAAGTGGGTTAAATTTTGACGCCTTCATTCCTTATGAAGGTGTAAGAGAGATTGAGATAAGTATGAATCTTCTTTATTTTCTTTCACTTACTCATAATTAAAATTCATGATGCCTACTTTTTAATTAAGTCGAATGACTTGTGACACAACGTTGATATTTTAAAAGAATTAAAAGAATACTTCCTCTAATTATTGTTCATTTTGCAAACCGACAATATAGTAATTCTGGACAAATCGGACTACGAAGAAAGAATGCAAAAATCTATTGCTGAAGATGGTTTTACTATCTTAAAGAAATCACCTTTGAATAAAATGATAGACGATGCCAAAGAAATTATAAAAGACATCTCTTCAACTTTCAAGGTTAACAAATTTAAATTTATGATCTCTAATGCGGAAGTACCAAAGATGTATGGATTACCAAAAATACACAAACCAGGTGAAAAAATGCGGAAAATAGTTTCAAATATAAAATTCACCGCTAGTTAAAGTCTCAAAGTGACCAGCGTAGGCGATACAATTATTGACACTGCAAAATTTCGGCCTAGCTATTGACACCCCCTTCTTACAGAACGTTTCATTGGAACAAATCTGAATGTTTCCCATAACTGTTTCCTTTAAGTTCTTCACTCTTTATCATTCTCTCACTCTTTGTTTTTGTATCGAATCGCATGAGTTCTGGTAACTCTGCATTCGATGGTCACTCGAGTATAAGAAGATAAAATTAAACGTAAATAAAACTTTACGTAAGAACTTAACGAAAGAATGCTTGTTCTGCGAACAAGCACGAGTGAGAGTTAGTCTTAAGCAGGATTTTGAACCGAGAAGGAATAAACGTGCTAATAAGTGGTTTTTATAACATTTTTCCACTCTAAATTATCGTGTTTTATTTCTTTCCACATATTTATTAATTGATATTATACAGTCCATTTGAGCTACGATACAGTTTTTATAAAGTTTAGGGCTAGTCAGGTTTGTTGTGAATTCCAAAACATAAACATCACTGTTAGGCGAGTGTGTGTTTTGTGAAAAAAGTGTGTATTTTGTTAAGGAATCCGAACATGTAAGTGGATAATTATACTAAATTTAATATAGGCTTGATCATATTAGTTTCATTTATATGACATATAATGCACTGGAGAAGGATTCAACTTATTTTTATTGGTTTCTGTTGATTATATATTTAATAAAATGGGGTGTCAACTATTGTGTTAAGATTTTAACATTTCCTATAATTGACACCTCTGTGTCAATAAGTGTCGACTATTCGACTATTGGAGTACAAACATTGACACTGTGTCTATTGTTGTACTTATAAAGAGTGTCAATAATTATAATATTCTTTTAACTTAATAGTAAGCTGGAAAAATGACTAATTGTCCTGAGAAACATACCGATACGGACAAAGAAAAGACACATATTTAACACAAACAAAACAAAGACTAACACAGACTTAGCAAACTAAGCACTTACTTAACACAAAATAAGCACAGACATAGCACAGACTTAGCACAGACTTAGCACAGACAAGACACAGACAAAGCACAAACAAGACACAGACAAGACACATACAAGACACAGACAATACACAGACAAGACACAGACAAGATACAGACAAGACACATACAAGACACAGACAAGACACAGACAAGACACAGACAAGACACATACAAGACACAGACAAGACAAAGATAAGACACAGACAAGACACAGAAAAGACACAGAAAAGACACAGACAAGACACAGACAAGACACAGACAAGACACAGACAAGACACAGACAAGACACAGACAAGACACAGACAAAACACAGACACAGACAATACACAGACAAGACACACACAATACACAGACAAGACACAGTCAGACAAGACACATACAAGACACAGACAATACACAGACAATACACAGACAAGACACAGACAAGACACAAACAAGACACAGACAAGACACAGACAAGACACAGACAAGACACAGACAAGACACAGACAAGACACAGACAAAACACATACAAGACACAGATACAGACAATACACAGACAAGACACAGACAAGACACAGACACAGACAATACACAGACAAGACACACACAATACACAGACAAGACACAGTCAGACAAGACACATACAAGACACAGACAATACACAGACAATACACAGACAAGACACAGACAAGACACAAACAAGACACAGACAAGACACAGACAAGACACAGACAAGACACAGACAAGACACAGACAAGACACAGACAAGACACGGACAAGACACAGACAAGACACAGACAAGACACAGACAAGACACATACAAGACACAGACAAGACACAGACAAGACACAGACAAGACACAGACAAGACACAGACAAGACATAGACAAGACACAGACAAGACACAGACAAGACACAGACAAGACACAGACAAGACACAGACAAGACACAGACAAGACGCAGACAAGACACAGACAAGACACAGACAAGACACAGACAAGACACAGACAAGACACAGACAAGACACAGACAAGACACAGACAAGACACAGACAAGACACAGACAAGACACAGACAAGACACAGACAAGACACAGACAAGACACAGACAAGACACAGACAAGACACAGACAAGACACAGACAAGACACAGACAAGACACAGACAAGACACAGAAAAGACACAGACAAGACACAGACAAGGCACAGACAAGACACAGACAAGACACAGACAAGACACAGACAAGACACAGACAAGACACAGACAAGACACAGACAAGACACAGACAAGACACAGACAAGACACAGACAAGACACAGACAAGACACAGACAAGACACAGACAAGACACAGACAAGACACAGACAAGACACAGACAAGACACAGACAAGACAAAGACAAGACACATACAAGACACAGAAAAGACACAGACAAGACACAGACACAGACAAGCCACAGACAAGACACAGATAAGACACAGATAAGACACAGACAAGACACAGACAAGACACAGACAAGACACAGACAAGACACAGACAAGACACAGACAAGACACAGACAAGACACAGACAAGACACAGACAAGACACAGACAAGACACAGACAAGACACAGACAAGACACAGACAAGACACAGACAAGACACAGACAAGACACAGACAAGACACAGACAAGACACAGACAAGACACAGACAAGACACAGACAAGACACAGACAAGACACAGACAAGACACAGACAAGACACAGACAAAACGCAGACAAAACACAGACAAGACACAGACAAGACACACACAAATCGCAGACAAAACACAGACAAGAAACAGACAAGACACAGACAAGACACAGACACAGACAATACACAGACAAGACACAGACAATACACAGACAAGACACAGACAAGACACAGACAAGACACAGTCAGACAAGACACAAACAAGACACAAACAAGACACAGACAATACACAGACAAGACACAGACAAGACACAGACAAGACACAGACAAGACACAGACAAGACACAGACAAGACACAGACAAGACACAGACGAGACACAGACAAGACTCAGACAAGACACAGACAATACACAGACAAGACACAGACAAGACACAGACAAGACAAAGACAAAGACAAAGACAAAGACAAAGACAAAGACAAAGACAAAGACAAAGACAGAGACAAAGACAAAGACAAAGACAAAGACAAAGACAAAGACAAAGACAAAGACAAAGACAAAGACAAAGACAAAGACAAAGACAAAGACAAAGACAAAGACAAAGACAAAGACAAAGACAAAGACAAAGACAAAGACAAAGACAAAGACAAAGACAAAGACAAAGACAAAGACAAAGACAAAGACAAAGACAAAGACAAAGACAAAGACAAAGACAAAGACAAAGACAAAGACAAAGACAAAGACAAAGACAAAGACAAAGACAAAGACAAAGACAAAGACAAAGACAAAGACAAAGACAAAGACAAAGACAAAGACAAAGACAAAGACAAAGACAAAGACAAAGACAAAGACAAAGACAAAGACAAAGACAAAGACAAAGACAAAGACAAAGACAAAGACAAAGACAAAGACAAAGACAAAGACAAAGACAAAGACAAAGACAAAGACAAAGACAAAGACAAAGACAAAGACAAAGACAAAGACAAAGACAAAGACAAAGACAAAGACAAAGACAAAGACAAAGACAAAGACAAAGACAAAGACAAAGACAAAGACAAAGACAAAGACAAGACACAGACAAGACACAGACAAGCCACAGACAAGCCACAGACAAGACACAGACAAGACACTGATAAGACACAGACAAGACACAGACAAGATACAGACAAGACACAGACAAGACACAGACAAGACACAGACAACACACAGATAAGACACAGACAAGACACTGACAAGACACATACAAGACACAGACAAGACACAGGCAAGACACAGACAAGACACAGACAAGACACAGACAAGACACAGACAAGACACAGACAAGACACATACCTAACACAAACTTAGCACCGATTTAGCACAGACGACAGACTTAACACAGACATAGCACGGATTAAACACAAACAAGGCACAGACAAGACACAGACTTATAACAGATTTAACTTAGACTTAGTACAGTTTTTTTATTTGTTTTTAAATTTGATTAGTAAAGCTTCGTACAGGTTTAAAAAATGATTTAAGCCAACCTCAACCAAAATATCGGTAATTTTATTCCTTGCTATCTATTCGAAGATATGTCAATAATTGTATAAATATGTGGTGTCAATATACAACTATTGGGTGTCAATTACTATACATTTTGATAAGGTTTTAGAAATATCAAAATTAAACATTATCACGAATCTCTTAATCGATTTTAATACATATATCATGAAAACCAATTGAATAAGGTATTTAGAAATGTACTTATAATTTCATATATCCATACGAAATATATTTGCCAGCTGTGTGAACTGAAAAATTCCTTAAGAGTGTCAATAACTGTATCGCTTACGCTAGTTGATGAAATTAAAACATATGGAAAGTTTGAAAGTGCTAGTGTCATAAATACCTTTGATTTTGTGGATAAGGTGAAAGAAGTATATAAACAGGATGATGAAACTATGGTCTCAGTCGCCGTACATAGCTATAGAATCCCTTAAACTACACCTTCAAACAAACAATGTAGAGGAAGAAAAGAGAAGAGTATATTTAAGGGCAGCAAAAGTCTGTATGTCTCACAATTGTTTTATTTTTCGCGACAAATTTTACAAAAGCAATCAGGGGACCAGTATGGGCAACCCCTTGTCACCCCTGATCGCCGAAGCTTTAATGTCGAAATTCGAAATGGATTTCAAAAATTTGTGTCTTTTACCCAGAATTTGGCTTAGATATGTTGATGATGTATTTAGTGTCGTAAAAAATAACATGGCAAACAACATTGCCAATCTTTTAACCAACAGATATGACACCATAAAATTCACATATGAAGAAGAACATGACGGAAATTGTATTCCATTTTTGGATGTTCTTTGTAAAAAACGGAATAACAAAATCGAATTCGATGTATTTAGAAAAAACACCACCACCGACCGCTACATCACAAAAGATTCTTTCTTCTCCTACAAACATAAAATTGCAGCTTTTCGTTCAATGGCACACAGATTATGTAAACTACCACTATCAGTTGTGAACTTCAAAAAAGAATTTGATTTCATAGTCAATTTAGCTGATGTCAATGGTTTTGACAAATCGGTTGTGGAAAAAATAATAAAGAAACAATCAGATCAAATACGAACAAATGAAATCTCCACACTTTTCAGCAAGAATGAAACAACAACAAAATTTCGTGTGTCATTTTCCTATATACCAGCCATTACAAATCAGCTACGGAAGACCCTTGAGAAAGAAAATATACACATAGCCGAAGCCGGCTAATTCACTGTGCACAATTCACTGTGCACAATTCACTGTGCACAATTCACTGTGCACAATTCACTGTGGGGACAATTCACTGTGCACAATTCACTGTGGTACACAATTCACTGTGGCGGGCAATTAACTGTTGTGGACAATTCTCAGTGGTGGGCAACTGTGGTGGAAATATGCACACAGCAGATAATAAGTGCCGAGGCTGTCCACATCTAGAACAATAAGGCGCTTCAATAACTGAAACAATTATTACAATCGGAACCAAAATCTGTTAGATTTTTGTTCTCTGTTTATTGATTTAATGAAAAAAAACTTTGTAAAGAATAATACTAATCCATTGGGAAGAATTCACTGTGGTGGACAATTAACTGTGTGCATTTCATTGTGGTGTACTATTCGCGCGCGCGGATAGTACACCACAATGAAATGCACACAGTTAATTGTCCACCACAGTGAATTGTGAACCACAGTGAATTGTGCACAGTGAATTGTCCCCACAGTGAATTGTGCACAGTGAATTGTGCACAGTGAATTGTGCACAGTGAATTGTGCACAGTGAATTAGCCTAGACGCCACATAGCTTATAACAACAGCGGCAAACTAAAAAACATTCTCGGTTCAACCAAAGATGTCACTCCAACAAGTGCAAAAAGTGGGATATATGAAATAAACTGTCGTGACTGCAACAAAAAATATATAGGCCAGACGAACCGGAGCATCAAAGCCAGGTTTAAAGAGCACATCGGATGTATAAAAAACAAACAATTAAATCGTTCATCAGTTGCTGCCCATGCCTTTGCGTCTTGTGAGAACAATGAACCACCACACAACATTGGACCTTTCGAAGAAAGCGTTCGCTTACTTAAAAGCATACAAAATTAAAGGAAGCTTGACGCGTTTGAATCTCTGTTAATTTTCAAAGCTAGAGATAATGTGATGAACACTGATAATGGGAACATTCTGTCTCCCTTATTTGCATTATTTTAAATGATACAAATTAGTTAACGAAACTTTATTTGACTTGTTTACATTGTCTTATACTTAGTCTTTTATTTTATATTTGTTTTTGTATAATTTTGATCTTCCTTTAAGTATCAATCGAGTCGCGCTGATGATGAACTGCATGTCAGTTCGAAATGCATTCGTTTCATAATTAAAAGATTAAATAAAAAGTACATAAAAAGAAAATCTTCGTGTCTTTTTGTTTTTTCTGATAATTTGTTTATTTTTGTAGTCAATAAAGGAAACCCCTTTTTATAATTGTATAAATTAATCGCGTTTTAAAAGATCGATTAAATTATCGATTAAATTAAATTATTCCCCTCCCCCTATCGGGTACGCGAAATAAAAGTATTGCAAACTGGTGGCCAACGTTTAATGCCCAAAGTGGTTTTTTTTTGTACTGTGTGGTGTTTTTTTTATTTTTCCTGCATAATTTTTTTATTCGAGGTTTAATTGATTGGTTTTCATTTTTGGTATATAGTGTTCTATCGTGGAAAATAAAGAAGAGGTGTTCTGGAGAACAAAAGGAGAAGCAGGTCTCTGACAGTGAGTACCAAAGAACAAACCAACATAAAAGTATCCAGACAAAGAAGTAGGAAGTTCATCAAGGAGTTTTTTGGGTGATATTTTTTTGTTTTGTTAGTGTTGTAAACTCGGTTTTAATTCCGTGTTGTCTTTTGTTTTTGTCTTTTTCCTCAACATAATTTTATTCACTTTTGTTTTTTTTTGTGTTAATTTTCCTTGGTTAGTTTTTTTATTAGGTAGATACTGTTTTTTTTTTTTCTTTCGTGGAATAGTTCGCGACATTTTTTTTATATCGTGATCTGCAAATTGAATTTTGTGTAAATTCATTTGAGTTCGTTTCGGTGATAGCTGATAGAGTATTTGTTTATTGCTTTTTTCTCGCGTGTGATATATCGTGACATTTTTTTTTGTGTTTGAGTAAAAATAAACAGATTTTTTTAGTGATAAAATGTAGGCATATAATATTAGTTTTCCTTGAGGAAGGTAATTTTAGGTAGCCGCTTCTGGCAAATATTTTTTTTTAAATGTTTTCCTTTGAAATTTTATTTTTATTTTTGTGGACGGTTTATGTGGTAAAATATATTGTAGTTCTTTTTTTTATTACACCGGTCGAGTGTGCCAATAGTTTTTCTTTTTCTTAACAACTTTTTTTACCTTCGTCATAGTTTTTCCTTTTTGATAGGAAATTTTAAAGTCGATATTTATTTTTATATATTCAAGTTTTTAAGGGTTGACCAGTTCTTTTAATTTAAAATAATTTTTTTTCGGTTTTCTCGTGTATTAAGATTTTTTTTTTGAATAAATATGAATATAGGAAGATTAGCTCAGGACGAACTGGCCTATGAGATAAAGGTCAGGGGTTTAAAAGTTGATTCTGTCGCTGAGATGCGAAAAGCATTGAATTCATCGAGGTTGCTCGTTAAGAGAAACTTGATGGAGGTTAGCATGGTATACCTGTTTACCTATGATGTAGATAAGGATGCTATAGAAGAAAAAATTGAGAAGATTCAGGGTCTTCTTAAGGTACCTCCGAAGAATCCAAAGTCTTCGGAGTACATTAAGATTGTTTTGTGTTAGTTTGGAGATCTCACTGGTGATAGTGAGAATAGCGATAGGGAAGAGGGAAGAATGTTAATTTTTTTTTTTTGAAGAAGAACGTAGACCCCTGTTTTAAGGTTCAGATAGCGAGTTCCAAACCAAAGACGGTTAAGGAACTTACTGTCATGGCCAGGGAGCTAGATACTCTTAAAGTAAATGTAAATAATTTTACTCCACCAAGTAGAGGTAGGCATTCGTTCAACCAGACTGCGGTAACCAACGGAATTCGTCTGGGCAACACTGAGTTGCGGATGTTGCTCCAGTCACAGAGAACCCTTTTTGGACAGGTCGTTAGGCATTACAATTGTAGCAGTGATGGGCATTTGGCACAAAACTGTTTGCAAAGAAAGTGTTTCCATTGCGGGGCTGTAGGGTTATATGGTAGGGATTTTAGGCGGTGTTCCAGAAATGGGAAACGAGCTCTTGTGTCAGCAGGACAGGAGTTTCACTTTAGCGGCAATTGGTAGGGACACTAGGCCATATTAAATAGTTACGGTTTATGGATTCAAGTTTTCGGGACTTCTTGACGGTGACGGGTGGTCAATTTTGAAAGACATAGGGTTTAGATTAGAAAAGAGTAGTGTTTGGTTAGAAGCGTAAGCAGATGGGCGGGTGTAGGAGTCTATTGGGTTTACGGGTCTATTTCTCTACCAGTGGAGGTTGAGAATAGATCCATTTTAATGGAATGTCTGGTCATACCGAACCTCTCACACCAACCGATCTCGGGTACTATCGGGCGTAGTTGATGATGTATTTAGTGTCGTAAAAAATAACATGGCAAACAACATTGCCAATCTTTTAACCAACAGATATGACACCATAAAATTCACATATGAAGAAGAACATGACGGAAATTGTATTCCATTTTTGGATGTTCTTTGTAAAAAACGGAATAACAAAATCGAATTCGATGTATTTAGAAAAAACACCACCACCGACCGCTACATCACAAAAGATTCTTTCTTCTCCTACAAACATAAAATTGCAGCTTTTCGTTCAATGGCACACAGATTATGTAAACTACCACTATCAGTTGTGAACTTCAAAAAAGAATTTGATTTCATAGTCAATTTAGCTGATGTCAATGGTTTTGACAAATCGGTTGTGGAAAAAATAATAAAGAAACAATCAGATCAAATACGAACAAATGAAATCTCCACACTTTTCAGCAAGAATGAAACAACAACAAAATTTCGTGTGTCATTTTCCTATATACCAGCCATTACAAATCAGCTACGGAAGACCCTTGAGAAAGAAAATATACACATAGCTTATAACAACAGCGGCAAACTAAAAAACATTCTCGGTTCAACCAAAGATGTCACTCCAACAAGTGCAAAAAGTGGGATATATGAAATAAACTGTCGTGACTGCAACAAAAAATATATAGGCCAGACGAACCGGAGCATCAAAGCCAGGTTTAAAGAGCACATCGGATGTATAAAAAACAAACAATTAAATCGTTCATCAGTTGCTGCCCATGCCTTTGCGTCTTGTGAGAACAATGAACCACCACACAACATTGGACCTTTCGAAGAAAGCGTTCGCTTACTTAAAAGCATACAAAATTAAAGGAAGCTTGACGCGTTTGAATCTCTGTTAATTTTCAAAGCTAGAGATAATGTGATGAACACTGATAATGGGAACATTCTGTCTCCCTTATTTGCATTATTTTAAATGATACAAATTAGTTAACGAAACTTTATTTGACTTGTTTACATTGTCTTATACTTAGTCTTTTGTTTTATATTTGTTTTTGTATAATTTTGATCTTCCTTTAAGTATCAATCGAGTCGCGCTGATGATGAACTGCATGTCAGTTCGAAATGCATTCGTTTCATAATTAAAAGATTAAATAAAAAGTACATAAAAAGAAAATCTTCGTGTCTTTTTGTTTTTTTCTGATAATTTGTTTATTTTTGTAGTCAATAAAGGAAACCCCTTTTTATAATTGTATAAATTAATCGCGTTTTAAAAGATCGATTAAATTAAATTATTCCCCTCCCCCTATCGTGTACGCGAAATAAAAGTATTGCAAACTGGTGGCCAACGTTTAATGCCCAAAGTGGTTTTTTTTTTGTACTGTGTGGTGTTTTTTTATTTTTCCTGCATAATTTTTTTATTCGAGGTTTAATTGATTGGTTTTCATTTTTGGTATATAGTGTTCTATCGTGGAAAATAAAGAAGAGGTGTTCTGGAGAACAAAAGGAGAAGCAGGTCTCTGACAGTGAGTACCAAAGAACAAACCAACATAAAAGTATCCAGACAAAGAAGTAGGAAGTTCATCAAGGAGTTTTTTGGGTGATATTTTTTTTTTTTTTTAGTGTTGTAAACTCGGTTTTAATTCCGTGTTGTCTTTTGTTTTTGTCTTTTTCCTCAACATAATTTTATTCACTTTTGTTTTTTTTTGTGTTAATTTTCCTTGGTTAGTTTTTTTATTAGGTAGATACTGTTTTTTTTTTCTTTCGTGGGATAGTTCGCGACATTTTTTTTATATCGTGATCTGCAAATTGAATTTTGTGTAAATTCATTTGAGTTCGTTTCGGTGATAGCTGATAGAGTATTTGTTTATTGCTTTTTTCTCGCGTGTGATATATCGTGACATTTTTTTTTGTGTTTGAGTAAAAATAAACAGATTTTTTTAGTGATAAAATGTAGGCATATAATATTAGTTTTCCTTGAGGAAGGTAATTTTAGGTAGCCGCTTCTGGCAAATATTTTTTTTAAAATTTTTTCCTTTGAAATTTTATTTTTATTTTTGTGGACGGTTTATGTGGTAAAATATATTGTAGTTCTTTTTTTTATTACACCGGTCGAGTGTGCCAATAGTTTTTCTTTTTCTTAACAACTTTTTTTACCTTCGTCATAGTTTTTCCTTTTTGATAGGAAATTTTAAAGTCGATATTTATTTTTATATATTCAAGTTTTTAAGGGTTGACCAGTTCTTTTAATTTAAAATAATTTTTTTTCGGTTTTCTCGTGTATTAAGATTTTTTTTTGAATAAATATGAATATAGGAAGATTAGCTCAGGACGAACTGGCCTATGAGATAAAGGTCAGGGGTTTAAAAGTTGATTCTGTCGCTGAGATGCGAAAAGCATTGAATTCATCGAGGTTGCTCGTTAAGAGAAACTTGATGGAGGTTAGCATGGTATACCTGTTTACCTATGATGTAGATAAGGATGCTATAGAAGAAAAAATTGAGAAGATTCAGGGTCTTCTTAAGGTACCTCCGAAGAATCCAAAGTCTTCGGAGTACATTAAGATTGTTTTGTGTTAGTTTGGAGATCTCACTGGTGATAGTGAGAATAGCGATAGGGAAGAGGGAAGAATGTTAATTTTTTTTTTTTGAAGAAGAACGTAGACCCCTGTTTTAAGGTTCAGATAGCGAGTTCCAAACCAAAGACGATTAAGGAACTTACTGTCATGGCCAGGGAGCTAGATACTCTTAAAGTAAATGTGAATAATTTTACTCCACCAAGTAGAGGTAGGCATTCGTTCAACCAGACTGCGGTAACCAACGGAGTTCGTCTGGGCAACACTGAGTTGCGGATGTTGCTCCAGTCACAGAGAACCCTTTTTGGACAGGTCGTTAGGCATTACAATTGTAGCAGTGATGGGCATTTGGCACAAAACTGTTTGCAAAGAAAGTGTTTCCATTGCGGGGCTGTAGGGTTATATGGTAGGGATTTTAGGCGGTGTTCCAGAAATGGGAAACGAGCTCTTGTGTCAGCAGGACAGGAGTTTCACTTTAGCGGCAATTGGTAGGGACACTAGGCCATATTAAATAGTTACGGTTTATGGATTCAAGTTTTCGGGACTTCTTGACGGTGACGGGTGGTCAATTTTGAAAGACATAGGGTTTAGATTAGAAAAGAGTAGTGTTTGGTTAGAAGCGTAAGCATAGGAGTCTATTGGGTTTACGGGTCTATTTCTCTACCAGTGGAGGTTGAGAATAGATCCATTTTAATGGAATGTCTGGTCATACCGAACCTCTCACACCAACCGATCTCGGGTACTATCGGGCGTAGTTGATGATGTATTTAGTGTCGTAAAAAATAACATGGCAAACAACATTGCCAATCTTTTAACCAACAGATATGACACCATAAAATTCACATATGAAGAAGAACATGACGGAAATTGTATTCCATTTTTGGATGTTCTTTGTAAAAAACGGAATAACAAAATCGAATTCGATGTATTTAGAAAAAACACCACCACCGACCGCTACATCACAAAAGATTCTTTCTTCTCCTACAAACATAAAATTGCAGCTTTTCGTTCAATGGCACACAGATTATGTAAACTACCACTATCAGTTGTGAACTTCAAAAAAGAATTTGATTTCATAGTCAATTTAGCTGATGTCAATGGTTTTGACAAATCGGTTGTGGAAAAAATAATAAAGAAACAATCAGATCAAATACGAACAAATGAAATCTCCACACTTTTCAGCAAGAATGAAACAACAACAAAATTTCGTGTGTCATTTTCCTATATACCAGCCATTACAAATCAGCTACGGAAGACCCTTGAGAAAGAAAATATACACATAGCTTATAACAACAGCGGCAAACTAAAAAACATTCTCGGTTCAACCAAAGATGTCACTCCAACAAGTGCAAAAAGTGGGATATATGAAATAAACTGTCGTGACTGCAACAAAA
This sequence comes from Platycheirus albimanus, assembly GCA_916050605.2. Classification (NCBI taxonomy): domain Eukaryota; kingdom Metazoa; phylum Arthropoda; class Insecta; order Diptera; family Syrphidae; genus Platycheirus; species Platycheirus albimanus. The sequence goes on along the minus strand of OU696696.1, from coordinate 157,003,859 downwards.
AATATATAGGCCAGACGAACCGGAGCATCAAAGCCAGGTTTAAAGAGCACATCGGATGTATAAAAAACAAACAATTAAATCGTTCATCAGTTGCTGCCCATGCCTTTGCGTCTTGTGAGAACAATGAACCACCACACAACATTGGACCTTTCGAAGAAAGCGTTCGCTTACTTAAAAGCATACAAAATTAAAGGAAGCTTGACGCGTTTGAATCTCTGTTAATTTTCAAAGCTAGAGATAATGTGATGAACACTGATAATGGGAACATTCTGTCTCCCTTATTTGCATTATTTTCAATGATACAAATTAGTTAACGAAACTTTATTTGACTTGTTTACATTGTCTTATACTTAGTCTTTTGTTTTATATTTGTTTTTGTATAATTTTGATCTTCCTTTAAGTATCAATCGAGTCGCGCTGATGATGAACTGCATGTCAGTTCGAAATGCATTCGTTTCATAATTAAAAGATTAAATAAAAAGTACATAAAAAGAAAATCTTCGTGTCTTTTTGTTTTTTTCTGATAATTTGTTTATTTTTGTAGTCAATAAAGGAAACCCCTTTTTATAATTGTATAAATTAATCGCGTTTTAAAAGATCGATTAAATTAAATTATTCCCCTCCCCCTATCGTGTACGCGAAATAAAAGTATTGCAAACTGGTGGCCAACGTTTAATGCCCAAAGTGGTTTTTTTTTTGTACTGTGTGGTGTTTTTTTATTTTTCCTGCATAATTTTTTTATTCGAGGTTTAATTGATTGGTTTTCATTTTTGGTATATAGTGTTCTATCGTGGAAAATAAAGAAGAGGTGTTCTGGAGAACAAAAGGAGAAGCAGGTCTCTGACAGTGAGTACCAAAGAACAAACCAACATAAAAGTATCCAGACAAAGAAGTAGGAAGTTCATCAAGGAGTTTTTTGGGTGATATTTTTTTTTTTGTTAGTGTTGTAAACTCGGTTTTTATTCCGTGTTGTCTTTTGTTTTTGTCTTTTTCTTCAACATAATTTTATTCACTTTTGTTTTTTTTTTGTGTTAATTTTCCTTGGTTAGTTTTTTTATTAGGTAGATACTGTTTTTTTTTTCTTTCGTGGGATAGTTCGCGACATTTTTTTTATATCGTGATCTGCAAATTGAATTTTGTGTAAATTCATTTGAGTTCGTTTCGGTGATAGCTGATAGAGTATTTGTTTATTGCTTTTTTCTCGCGTGTGATATATCGTGACATTTTTTTTTGTGTTTGAGTAAAAATAAACAGATTTTTTTAGTGATAAAATGTAGGCATATAATATTAGTTTTCCTTGAGGAAGGTAATTTTAGGTAGCCGCTTCTGGCAAATATTTTTTTTTAAATTTTTTCCTTTGAAATTTTATTTTTATTTTTGTGGACGGTTTATGTGGTAAAATATATTGTAGTTCTTTTTTTTATTACACCGGTCGAGTGTGCCAATAGTTTTACTTTTTCTTAACAACTTTTTTTACCTTCGTCATAGTTTTTCCTTTTTGATAGGAAATTTTAAAGTCGATATTTATTTTTATATATTCAAGTTTTTAAGGGTTGACCAGTTCTTTTAATTTAAAATAATTTTTTTTCGGTTTTCTCGTGTATTAAGATTTTTTTTTGAATAAATATGAATATAGGAAGATTAGCTCAGGACGAACTGGCCTATGAGATAAAGGTCAGGGGTTTAAAAGTTGATTCTGTCGCTGAGATGCGAAAAGCATTGAATTCATCGAGGTTGCTCGTTAAGAGAAACTTGATGGAGGTTAGCATGGTATACCTGTTTACCTATGATGTAGATAAGGATGCTATAGAAGAAAAAATTGAGAAGATTCAGGGTCTTCTTAAGGTACCTCCGAAGAATCCAAAGTCTTCGGAGTACATTAAGATTGTTTTGTGTTAGTTTGGAGATCTCACTGGTGATAGTGAGAATAGCGATAGGGAAGAGGGAAGAATGTTAATTTTTTTTTTTTTGAAGAAGAACGTAGACCCCTGTTTTAAGGTTCAGATAGCGAGTTCCAAACCAAAGACGGTTAAGGAACTTACTGTCATGGCCAGGGAGCTAGATACTCTTAAAGTAAATGTGAATAATTTTACTCCACCAAGTAGAGGTAGGCATTCGTTCAACCAGACTGCGGTAACCAACGGAGTTCGTCTGGGCAACACTGAGTTGCGGATGTTGCTCCAGTCACAGAGAACCCTTTTTGGACAGGTCGTTAGGCATTACAATTGTAGCAGTGATGGGCATTTGGCACAAAACTGTTTGCAAAGAAAGTGTTTCCATTGCGGGGCTGTAGGGTTATATGGTAGGGATTTTAGGCGGTGTTCCAGAAATGGGAAACGAGCTCTTGTGTCAGCAGGACAGGAGTTTCACTTTAGCGGCAATTGGTAGGGACACTAGGCCATATTAAATAGTTACGGTTTATGGATTCAAGTTTTCGGGACTTCTTGACGGTGACGGGTGGTCAATTTTGAAAGACATAGGGTTTAGATTAGAAAAGAGTAGTGTTTGGTTAGAAGCGTAAGCAGATGGGCGGGTGTAGGAGTCTATTGGGTTTACGGGTCTATTTCTCTACCAGTGGAGGTTGAGAATAGATCCATTTTAATGGAATGTCTGGTCATACCGAACCTCTCACACCAACCGATCTCGGGTACTATCGGGCGTAGTTGATGATGTATTTAGTGTCGTAAAAAATAACATGGCAAACAACATTGCCAATCTTTTAACCAACAGATATGACACCATAAAATTCACATATGAAGAAGAACATGACGGAAATTGTATTCCATTTTTGGATGTTCTTTGTCAAAAACGGAATAACAAAATCGAATTCGATGTATTTAGAAAAAACACCACCACCGACCGCTACATCACAAAAGATTCTTTCTTCTCCTACAAACATAAAATTGCAGCTTTTCGTTCAATGGCACACAGATTATGTAAACTACCACTATCAGTTGTGAACTTCAAAAAAGAATTTGATTTCATAGTCAATTTAGCTGATGTCAATGGTTTTGACAAATCGGTTGTGGAAAAAATAATAAAGAAACAATCAGATCAAATACGAACAAATGAAATCTCCACACTTTTCAGCAAGAATGAAACAACAACAAAATTTCGTGTGTCATTTTCCTATATACCAGCCATTACAAATCAGCTACGGAAGACCCTTGAGAAAGAAAATATACACATAGCTTATAACAACAGCGGCAAACTAAAAAACATTCTCGGTTCAACCAAAGATGTCACTCCAACAAGTGCAAAAAGTGGGATATATGAAATAAACTGTCGTGACTGCAACAAAAAATATATAGGCCAGACGAACCGGAGCATCAAAGCCAGGTTTAAAGAGCACATCGGATGTATAAAAAACAAACAATTAAATCGTTCATCAGTTGCTGCCCATGCCTTTGCGTCTTGTGAGAACAATGAACCACCACACAACATTGGACCTTTCGAAGAAAGCGTTCGCTTACTTAAAAGCATACAAAATTAAAGGAAGCTTGACGCGTTTGAATCTCTGTTAATTTTCAAAGCTAGAGATAATGTGATGAACACTGATAATGGGAACATTCTGTCTCCCTTATTTGCATTATTTTAAATGATACAAATTAGTTAACGAAACTTTATTTGACTTGTTTACATTGTCTTATACTTAGTCTTTTGTTTTATATTTGTTTTTGTATAATTTTGATCTTCCTTTAAGTATCAATCGAGTCGCGCTGATGATGAACTGCATGTCAGTTCGAAATGCATTCGTTTCATAATTAAAAGATTAAATAAAAAGTACATAAAAAGAAAATCTTCGTGTCTTTTTGTTTTTTTCTGATAATTTGTTTATTTTTGTAGTCAATAAAGGAAACCCCTTTTTATAATTGTATAAATTAATCGCGTTTTAAAAGATCGATTAAATTAAATTATTCCCCTCCCCCTATCGTGTACGCGAAATAAAAGTATTGCAAACTGGTGGCCAACGTTTAATGCCCAAAGTGGTTTTTTTTTGTACTGTGTGGTGTTTTTTTTATTTTTCCTGCATAATTTTTTTATTCGAGGTTTAATTGATTGGTTTTCATTTTTGGTATATAGTGTTCTATCGTGGAAAATAAAGAAGAGGTGTTCTGGAGAACAAAAGGAGAAGCAGGTCTCTGACAGTGAGTACCAAAGAACAAACCAACATAAAAGTATCCAGACAAAGAAGTAGGAAGTTCATCAAGGAGTTTTTTGGGTGATATTTTTTTTTTTGTTAGTGTTGTAAACTCGGTTTTAATTCCGTGTTGTCTTTTGTTTTTGTCTTTTTCCTCAACATAATTTTATTCACTTTTGTTTTTTTTTTGTGTTAATTTTCCTTGGTTAGTTTTTTTATTAGGTAGATACTGTGGGTGGCAACTCTGGAAGAATATTAAGTGACATCTGAGTAGTGGAGCTCTATTAAAAAAGTGTTTTATCTCAAAAATAAAAGAATATAGAAACTTAAATAGCTATATAAAACCTTTAATAGTGCTTTATAAATAAGTAACATAAAAGTTAACATAAAAAAATTGTGAATAATAAGGTGTAAATGAGTGCAAAAAGGTCCCTTGCTTGTACTTCACCAGAAAATTGTATATCATCCAAAAAACAGCAAAAAACAACAACAACAATCATAACAACTATGGCAGTAGGACAAATGTCAGTAGAAGATTTGAAGACATTTATGGGAAATCTTCTGGACGAAAAAAATGCAAATTTGGCAACAAAAGATGACATCACAAGTATCCATGAAGAAATCCAACAACTCAAAACTAAAAATTTGGAGCTCACAACGAAACTAGAGGTAATGCAAGATCAGTGCAATTCCCTCAAAAGAGAAGTGGATTCCCTATCTAAGAAATCTTGTGAAAAAAATATCATCGTTCGACTTGCCAAACGCCCGAACATCGATCATCGCCAAGAAGTTAAAAAGTTGTTTACTTCACTTGTACCAGATGAACCGGCTTCTATCAACTCAATACGTGTGTTAACCTCAAATTACCAAACCTGCAATATTTTGGTGGAAACTAATTCAAAAGATTATGTTGATGAAGTGCTTCATAATTCAAGCAAACTCAAAGGCACTGGTATGTTGGTCCATAGAGATTATCCCTTTGAAAAAAGGAAAGTACGGCAAGCATTGCTGCGTGTGAGAAAGGCAATAAAAAATTCTAAACCGAATGAGGAAGTCCAAATCAGAGGTGAATCACTAGTGGTGGCAGAGAGAAATTTCAATTGGTGCAGAGAGAGGGGTTTACTGGCTGACAGATCTGACGGCTGTATGATTCTCGGCGAATTGTATTCGGGGTTCAACCTGTCAAACGCAGAGCTTTTACGATCAACAAACAAAAATATAATGAAGTTTAACGCTAGCGGAGACAACAACCACGAAAATATAAACGCAAATAATCAACCGCCTGGAAGTATGCAACAAAATTTGAACAGAGATTCTGCTTGAAAAAGAAACGTCTGCCAGATTAAAAATAGAAATTCGCATAGCGAAATTAATTTAGAATTGGATGTAAGTACTTTGAATATATTATCATATAATGTTGGTGGTTTAAGAAATAAACTACTTTTTCCATCGTTTTTTAACTATATAAATAGCTTTGATTATTTCTTTCTTTGTGAAACACATGTAATGCTGAACAATTATGTTGAGTTTGAAAAGTTTTTCATAGGATATAAATTATTTTGGATCCCAGCAACACGAGTACATACTCGTGGACGTGCAATTGGTGGTTATCTTTTTGGGTATAAATCAGTTAATACTAATTGTAGTTTTATAACCATCGAAAACCAAACAGCCTTAAAAATGACTATTCTGGATGAGTTTTATTACATTTTTCCAATATATTTAAATTGTAATAATTGGGAGCAAGATTTTTCAAGTTTAAATAATTTACTAAATAATTTAGATCACAATAACATAATGTTAATTGGAGATTTTAATGCGCGAATGGGAGAAGAACAAATAGAAAGTGAAACGATGTTTTTCAATGCGCAATTCAAATTGACAAGACATTCAAAAGATAAAATTATTAACGGAAACGGAAAAAAATGCTGGAGCTCTTCCAGAATTTTGATATTTTTTTTACTGAATGGTGCCATTAACGGGGACAGTTTAGGGGAGCTGACCTTTATCGGAGGCCCAGGTGCGTCTGTGGCGGACTATTGTGGCATAACTGGCAAATGGTTCGAGAACATTTTAGATTTCAATGTGGGCACATTAACTTTTTCAGATCATATGCCCATAATAGTCACTATGACAAAAAAAAAAGTTAGGCCTGAAAACGATATTTGTCTTTTGCCTAGGCTTTTTTGGAGAGAACAGGAGAAGGAAAATTATCGTGCCAGATTAGGTGAACTTACCCTGCAAACAGATTTCAGTGAAGAAAGTGTTAGTCAGCAAATTGAAAACCTCATTGAATCTATTAAAAATTCAGCGTCTCCAACGGAAAGAAGATGCGTAGCTCGAGGAAAACAAAAATGGTTCGATACAGATTGTGAGAAAGCTAGAGCAAAGTCCTTCAAACTCTTGAGGTTAGCAAAGGTGCGAAAGGGAGATTTTTTTCGTAAATCTTATGTTCAAGCTAACTCGTATTACAAAGAACTTTGTAAAAAAAAAAAAAAATGAGTACTTTTTGGGCATTGCAAAGAATTTAAATAGTGTAAGAGATTCGGCTCAGTTCTGGAAAGTTGTAAGAGAACTAAATGGAAATAAACTTAAGATAGGCAAAACTTTGGATGCCAACATACTGGCTGATTATTTTAAGAATCTTTTAAATCCGGCACTTATTCCAGAACCAGTACACTTTGCTGAAAACTTAGTGACTGTAAACGCATTAGATCAGGATATCAACTTAGGTGAGATACGGTTTGTCTTAAACAAAGCCAAGGACAATAAAGCACCAGGAGATAACAGGGTTCCTTATGAATTCTTCAAAAACGCTCCTAATACTTTTTTAGAAAATCTAGCTAAAACATATTCTCAAATATTACGTACAGCTGAAGTGCCAGAAAGTTTTAAAAAATCAATAATTTTCCCAATATTCAAAAAAGGTGACGTAAATAATGTGGAAAATTATAGAGGCATTTCTCTCATGAATGTTATTGCAAAAATATTTACAGGAATCATTCTAAATAGGCTGGAAGTTTGGGTGAAAGAGAACAGGCTACTTAATGAGTTTCAAGCTGGTTTTCGTGCAGGCTACTCAACGATTGACCATCTCTTTGCTATACGAAACATAGTCGACTACTACCTTGAAAACGGGAAAAAATTGTATACTATATTTATCGATTTTAAGGCGGCTTTTGACAGTATTGATCGCGGAGCACTGTTTTATAAATTGAACGTTCTAGGAATATCGACTAAAGTTTTACATGTTTTAAAAAAAACTATATGAGAACACTTCATCTGCGGTATGGGACGGCGAGAAATTATCTGATTGGTTTAGAACTATAAGCGGCGTACGGCAAGGATGCTTGTTATCACCCTTGTTGTTCGCATTATTCATTAATGATATAGTCGAAGCCTTGCCAAACGGTATACGAGTTGCAGGAATCACTATAAAATGCCTTTTATATGCCGATGATTTAGTGCTACTTGCAGATTCACCGGAAAGCCTTCAGCTTATGATAAACAAATTAAGCAGTTATTGCAAATTATGGAATTTGGTCATCAATACAGCAAAGTCCAAGGTTATGATTTTCAGATCAGGAAGAGGCAGGCATTGTAGAAATGAAAGATGGGTTCTGGATAGAGAAAACATTGAAGTTGTTGATGAATATAACTATCTGGGTATGATACTCACTCCTAACCTCAACCCAAAAAAACACTTCCACGTGAAGCTTAAAACATCAATGGCTGCAATAAACTCAACGTGGAAAAGTCTGTTTAGGAACAAGAATGTTGCACATAGCGTTAAATTTAAAGTTTTTGAAGCTGCTTTAAGGTCAATAATGATGTATGGCTGTCAAGTATGGGGATGCAAGCAGTATGACGAGGTAGAAAAATTGCAACGGCTTTTCCTCAAAAAAACTTTTGGTTTACCACAGTCAACTCCAAACTACATGCTTCTCCTTGAAACTGGCCTCTCACCTATATACCTTTATACTTTAAGAATGCATTTTGAATACATTTCAAAAGCACTAGCGTATGAAGATAATCGACTTCCAAAAATACTTGCAAAACATAGCATATACAAAAATATTAGCTGGTTTAAAAAATGGGAGCAAGTATTCCTGCTGTGTGGAGCTACATTACGCTCTGTAGATATGCAGGATGCATCTCTAAGGGAAATACTAACAAACATCCTTCATTTAATAGATGCACGAATAAGATCAGATTTAATAGAGGAAGCCAAAGGCTCATCGCGTCGATCACTGTACCCGACACTTGAATATAATTTAAACGAACTTAATTATTTTTCTGATAATTTTAGTGTGTTTGAAATCTGTAATATTTTCCGGATCAGGGGAGAGCTTCTCGACTTAAACTACAGACCTTATTTTAATGATAGGAATACATTTTGTTCACTATGTAACTTGCAAGAACAAGAAACATCTTACCACTTTCTATCTGTGTGTCCCATTTTAAAAGAATTAAGATTTGTATACTTCCAAAAAGCAATATTAAGTGAAGCAGAATCCATTATCCTTTTAAATGGACAGAACTGGAAACTTCTTGCCCAATTTTGCATTGAAACCTTAAGGTATAGAAAAGATTTTTTAAATTAGGATCGATTTTTAGGTTTTACGATTAGATCAAAGAAAAAAAAAAAAAAAAAAAAAAAAAAAAAAAAAAAAAAAAAACATTTTTGTTCTAGCAAGCATTATGCATATATAGATTTAAAATGTACATGGATAATTTATTAAAGATATTTATATTCATATTAAAATAACTATTAGTAAAAATCACCTCAGAACTATATAAATTTTTACACTTTCTAAATTCAAATAAAATTGTTAATTGTGTTCTTTTTAATTATAAAAATGTAAAAAATCATATGAGTTGGCATCTGGCAGACGGTTTCTAACCACGGCCAAAATTTTATTTATTAAATATTTTCTTGTAAATTTTCTATTTGAATTGAAAAATAAACTAACTAACTAACCAACTAACTAACTACTGTTTTTTTTTCTTTCGTGGGATAGTTCGCGACATTTTTTTTATATCGTGATCTGCAAATTGAATTTTGTGTAAATTCATTTGAGTTCGTTTCGGTGATAGCTGATAGAGTATTTGTTTATTGCTTTTTTCTCGCGTGTGATATATCGTGACATTTTTTTTTGTGTTTGAGTAAAAATAAACAGATTTTTTTAGTGATAAAATGTAGGCATATAATATTAGTTTTCCTTGAGGAAGGTAATTTTAGGTAGCCGCTTCTGGCAAATATTTTTTTTTAAATGTTTTCCTTTGAAATTTTATTTTTATTTTTGTGGACGGTTTATGTGGTAAAATATATTGTAGTTCTTTTTTTTTATTACACCGGTCGAGTGTGCCAATAGTTTTTCTTTTTCTTAACAACTTTTTTTACCTTCGTCATAGTTTTTCCTTTTTGATAGGAAATTTTAAAGTCGATATTTATTTTTATATATTCAAGTTTTTAAGGGTTGACCAGTTCTTTTAATTTAAAATAATTTTTTTTCGGTTTTCTCGTGTATTAAGATTTTTTTTTTGAATAAATATGAATATAGGAAGATTAGCTCAGGACGAACTGGCCTATGAGATAAAGGTCAGGGGTTTAAAAGTTGATTCTGTCGCTGAGATGCGAAAAGCATTGAATTCATCGAGGTTGCTCGTTAAGAGAAACTTGATGGAGGTTAGCATGGTATACCTGTTTACCTATGATGTAGATAAGGATGCTATAGAAGAAAAAATTGAGAAGATTCAGGGTCTTCTTAAGGTACCTCCGAAGAATCCAAAGTCTTCGGAGTACATTAAGATTGTTTTGTGTTAGTTTGGAGATCTCACTGGTGATAGTGAGAATAGCGATAGGGAAGAGGGAAGAATGTTAATTTTTTTTTTTTGAAGAAGAACGTAGACCCCTGTTTTAAGGTTCAGATAGCGAGTTCCAAACCAAAGACGGTTAAGGAACTTACTGTCATGGCCAGGGAGCTAGATACTCTTAAAGTAAATGTGAATAATTTTACTCCACCAAGTAGAGGTAGGCATTCGTTCAACCAGACTGCGGTAACCAACGGAGTTCGTCTGGGCAACACTGAGTTGCGGATGTTGCTCCAGTCACAGAGAACCCTTTTTGGACAGGTCGTTAGGCATTACAATTGTAGCAGTGATGGGCATTTGGCACAAAACTGTTTGCAAAGAAAGTGTTTCCATTGTGGGGCTGTAGGGTTATATGGTAGGGATTTTAGGCGGTGTTCCAGAAATGGGAAACGAGCTCTTGTGTCAGCAGGACAGGAGTTTTACTTTAGCGGCAATTGGTAGGGACACTAGGCCATATTAAATAGTTACGGTTTATGGATTCAAGTTTTCGGGACTTCTTGACGGTGACGGGTGGTCAATTTTGAAAGACATAGGGTTTAGATTAGAAAAGAGTAGTGTTTGGTTAGAAGCGTAAGCAGATGGGCGGGTGTAGGAGTCTATTGGGTTTACGGGTCTATTTCTCTACCAGTGGAGGTTGAGAATAGATCCATTTTAATGGAATGTCTGGTCATACCGAACCTCTCACACCAACCGATCTCGGGTACTATCGGGCGTAGTTGATGATGTATTTAGTGTCGTAAAAAATAACATGGCAAACAACATTGCCAATCTTTTAACCAACAGATATGACACCATAAAATTCACATATGAAGAAGAACATGACGGAAATTGTATTCCATTTTTGGATGTTCTTTGTAAAAAACGGAATAACAAAATCGAATTCGATGTATTTAGAAAAAACACCACCACCGACCGCTACATCACAAAAGATTCTTTCTTCTCCTACAAACATAAAATTGCAGCTTTTCGTTCAATGGCACACAGATTATGTAAACTACCACTATCAGTTGTGAACTTCAAAAAAGAATTTGATTTCATAGTCAATTTAGCTGATGTGAATGGTTTTGACAAATCGGTTGTGGAAAAAATAATAAAGAAACAATCAGATCAAATACGAACAAATGAAATCTCCACACTTTTCAGCAAGAATGAAACAACAACAAAATTTCGTGTGTCATTTTCCTATATACCAGCCATTACAAATCAGCTACGGAAGACCCTTGAGAAAGAAAATATACACATAGCTTATAACAACAGCGGCAAACTAAAAAACATTCTCGGTTCAACCAAAGATGTCACTCCAACAAGTGCAAAAAGTGGGATATATGAAATAAACTGTCGTGACTGCAACAAAAAATATATAGGCCAGACGAAACGGAGCATCAAAGCCAGGTTTAAAGAGCACATCGGATGTATAAAAAACAAACAATTAAATCGTTCATCAGTTGCTGCCCATGCCTTTGCGTCTTGTGAGAACAATGAACCACCACACAACATTGGACCTTTCGAAGAAAGCGTTCGCTTACTTAAAAGCATACAAAATTAAAGGAAGCTTGACGCGTTTGAATCTCTGTTAATTTTCAAAGCTAGAGATAATGTGATGAACACTGATAATGGGAACATTCTGTCTCCCTTATTTGCATTATTTTAAATGATACAAATTAGTTAACGAAACTTTATTTGACTTGTTTACATTGTCTTATACTTAGTCTTTTATTTTATATTTGTTTTTGTATAATTTTGATCTTCCTTTAAGTATCAATCGAGTCGCGCTGATGATGAACTGCATGTCAGTTCGAAATGCATTCGTTTCATAATTAAAAGATTAAATAAAAAGTACATAAAAAGAAAATCTTCGTGTCTTTTTGTTTTTTCTGATAATTTGTTTATTTTTGTAGTCAATAAAGGAAACCCCTTTTTATAATTGTATAAATTAATCGCGTTTTAAAAGATCGATTAAATTAAATTATTCCCCTCCCCCTATCGGGTACGCGAAATAAAAGTATTGCAAACTGGTGGCCAACGTTTAATGCCCAAAGTGGTTTTTTTTTTGTACTGTGTGGTGTTTTTTTTATTTTTCCTGCATAATTTTTTTATTCGAGGTTTAATTGATTGGTTTTCATTTTTGGTATATAGTGTTCTATCGTGGAAAATAAAGAAGAGGTGTTCTGGAGAACAAAAGGAGAAGCAGGTCTCTGACAGTGAGTACCAAAGAACAAACCAACATAAAAGTATCCAGACAAAGAAGTAGGAAGTTCATCAAGGAGTTTTTTGGGTGATATTTTTTTGTTTTGTTAGTGTTGTAAACTCGGTTTTAATTCCGTGTTGTCTTTTGTTTTTGTCTTTTTCCTCAACATAATTTTATTCACTTTTGTTTTTTTTTGTGTTAATTTTCCTTGGTTAGTTTTTTTATTAGGTAGATACTGTTTTTTTTTTCTTTCGTGGAATAGTTCGCGGCATTTTTTTTATATCGTGATCTGCAAATTGAATTTTGTGTAAATTCATTTGAGTTCGTTTCGGTGATAGCTGATAGAGTATTTGTTTATTGCTTTTTTCTCGCGTGTGATATATCGTGACATTTTTTTTTGTGTTTGAGTAAAAATAAACAGATTTTTTTAGTGATAAAATGTAGGCATATAATATTAGTTTTCCTTGAGGAAGGTAATTTTAGGTAGCCGCTTCTGGCAAATATTTTTTTTTTAATTTTTTCCTTTGAAATTTTATTTTTATTTTTGTGGACGGTTTATGTGGTAAAATATATTGTAGTTCTTTTTTTTATTACACCGGTCGAGTGTGCCAATAGTTTTTCTTTTTCTTAACAACTTTTTTTACCTTCGTCATAGTTTTTCCTTTTTGATAGGAAATTTTAAAGTCGATATTTATTTTTATATATTCAAGTTTTTAAGGGTTGACCAGTTCTTTTAATTTAAAATAATTTTTTTTCGGTTTTCTCGTGTATTAAGATTTTTTTTTTGAATAAATATGAATATAGGAAGATTAGCTCAGGACGAACTGGCCTATGAGATAAAGGTCAGGGGTTTAAAAGTTGATTCTGTCGCTGAGATGCGAAAAGCATTGAATTCATCGAGGTTGCTCGTTAAGAGAAACTTGATGGAGGTTAGCATGGTATACCTGTTTACCTATGATGTAGATAAGGATGCTATAGAAGAAAAAATTGAGAAGATTCAGGGTCTTCTTAAGGTACCTCCGAAGAATCCAAAGTCTTCGGAGTACATTAAGATTGTTTTGTGTTAGTTTGGAGATCTCACTGGTGATAGTGAGAATAGCGATAGGGAAGAGGGAAGAATGTTAATTTTTTTTTTTTTTAAGAAGAACGTAGACCCCTGTTTTAAGGTTCAGATAGCGAGTTCCAAACCAAAGACGGTTAAGGAACTTACTGTCATGGCCAGGGAGCTAGATACTCTTAAAGTAAATGTGAATAATTTTACTCCACCAAGTAGAGGTAGGCATTCGTTCAACCAGACTGCGGTAACCAACGGAGTTCGTCTGGGCAACACTGAGTTGCGGCTGTTGCTCCAGTCACAGAGAACCCTTTTTGGACAGGTCCCGGATTTTTGATGTGGTATGGGGATTTTTTCAAGCCAGGAAATGGTGGTTTTTTTAACCGACATGGTAGCGATTAAAGAAAAATCGGATTTGGACAATTTTGAAAGTAAGAAGTTAGAACACTTGTTATGAGAACTTTTCAAATCAATAACCAAAGGATAAGGGTGCGCCAACTTCGTTGAGCACAAGCTTAGGACATCCGCTGGACCAACTAAACAACGATATTACCCTATTTCGCCCGCGATTCGGAAACATATCGATCATAAACTCCAAGAGATGTTGAAAGCTGGAGTGATCGAGAAGTTGAAGAGTTCTTGGGCATCGCCGATTCTTCTTGTTAAGAAGAACGACGGCAGTTACCGTTTCTGTGATAACTATAGGAAATTAAATGAGGTTACTGATAGAGATGCTTACCCACTACCGATTATTTCAGCGATTTTGGACAAGCTTCGAAGCGCGAAGCACTTGTCCTCATTACACATAAAATCTGCTTATTGGCAAGTTCCAATGGGGGAAAAATGGCGTAAGTACACAGCCTTCACCGTGCCAGGGGGTCTTTTGCAATGGGATGACAAAGGTTTATTGACGACGTTCTGAGTCCCGACTTAGAACCGTTCGTCTTTTTGTACTTAGATGACATGATCACTGTCACCGATTCTTTTGAGAAACACCTAGAAGTTCTCAAAGAAATTTTAAAAAGGTTAGGAGAGGCGAGTTTAAAAGTAGGTAGGGAAAGTTTAATATCTGTATGCCTTCTTTAAAATTTCTAGGTTATGAAGTTGATAGGAACGGGCTTCATGTAGACCCGGTAAAAGTTGTTAGCATGGTGAAGGAAATTAGGAGTTTTGTATTGACTACTTTTTGGTATTGAAGCTTCGTGCCAAATTTTGCAATTTAAGTTTGGCCCCTTACCAATCTCTTAAAGAAAGGTAATAAACTTTAGTGGACCCAAGAATGTGAGGAAAGTCTTAAGAAAGCCCAAGAATGTTTGGCTACGGCAACGATTCTGATTTGTCCGGATTTTTCTCGGCAGTTTGTTGTCCAAACAGAGGAGTCAGATGTTGGTATCGGGACTGTACCTTCGCAGAAGTTTGAAGATGACGAAAAAGCCATTTGCTTTTAAGTCGGTCATTTAATAGGAATGAAAATAACTACTCTACGACCGAAAATTAATGTTAAGCGGTTCTTTGGGTGATCGAAAAGTTACGGCCGTATCTCGAAGGTGTACGATTTACTGTTGTGACTGCTCATCATTCACTGGTCTGTCTCAGCAACCTTACGGACCCGCAGGGTAGATAAGCTTGTTGGGCCTTGGGACCTTGGACATACCTTCTGATAGACGATAAGGGGAATGATCGGGGGACGTGGTACGTTAGGGCTTAAAGCCATATGTTGAAACTTTGTCAAAAGTCCCTTAATCTTCCTTTTAATTCTTAATTTTGTTTGTAGTTTGTTTTTTTTTGGTAACTTGTAACATTTTGTATTTTCATTTCGTGCCATTGATCCTGTTTTTTTTTTTCTTTTTCTAATATGATGGTAACCCTGTGTTGTGTTGTACACCATGTTCTTTTACCCTCCAATTCTGACCGAGCCTTAAAAAATGGTTTATTTTTCTTGAAAAGTAAACACATTTCTTGGGAGGTAGGGGTGGAATTTGTTACGGTAAATTTTACCGCAACAAAAACTTCCTTTCGGTCGTTATTTTCAACTTTCTAAATATAGGCGAAGTTGAGCGCAACCATGGTCATGGCAAACAAAACAAAAGCAGGCGTTCGAGTCCAAGTACGACGATTCTGTAACGAGAAGAGAGCCGGCGGATGAGCCGTGGAAGTATCGAGTCAGGTGAACTCTTACTATCATCACACGAACAACACCAACTTAAAATCCTTTTGAAACTATCTCTTATTTTAAAATTTAACATATCGTAACGTAATTTTTAAAATTAACTTAAAATAACGTAAATTTGTTTAATGTACAAAATGGGTGCTTAACGCGTGTAAAATTAGTTTTGTAGAATTTTGAAAATGACTTTAAAGTAACGCTCCTCTCTGTATCTTCGAAAATAGTTTGCTAAATAATTCACGCTTCAAATCCCTTTCCCTTGTGATAGTGGTAAAGTAGTAGGAAAAAGACTACTTCAGACCTCTCCTCGATTTTATTTCTCTTTCAATTTTTCTCGAAAATAGTTTTAGTTGGAAAACGGTCTGAACGTTGTTCACTATGTTTCGGCGAGTTTTAGAAACATATCCAACAACTCGTCGAAACCGTGTTTGTGTGCGTGAGAGTTCGGTTAGGCAAAATTTGGAAAAACATCCAACAACTTGTCGAAACCGTGTTTGTGTGCGTGAGTATGTTTCGTTAGATCCCACCACGGTTGTGTTCTAGGAGAGCGTCAAGCTTCCAGAAAGCCTTGAACGATGATCTCGAAACGAATGGTTGCATGTATAAGTGAATGACTGGAATGGACGAGGGAAGAAAGTGGTTGATCTCACTCTTGTGAGAGCCTTAGAAGCGAAGACAAATTTGAGAAGAAAAAAACAATAACGGGACTTGATTGGAGACGTGAAGATTCTAAAGTAGAAAAGGAGATAGGAGGCGAAATTGCTAACAGAAACATACGTAGTATGTGTTTAAATATGGATATAAATATATATATTTGTAATTTCAAAATATATATTTTGATTCAATCTATTCGTGTACGAGGTTCCCTTGTAGTTTTTGGGACGCGTTTCATTTCAGAAAGCCTTGAACGATGATCTCGGTTGCATGTATAAGTGAATGACTGGAATGGACGAGGGAAGAAAGTGGTTGATCTCAATCTTGTGAGTGCCTTAGAAGCGAAGACAAATTTTAGAAGAAACAAAAATAACGGGACAGGATTCGAGACGTGAAGATTCTAAAGTAGAAAAGGAGATGGGAGGCAAAATTGCTAACAGAAAGATACGTAGTTTGTGTTCTAATGTGGATATAAATATATATATTTGTAATTTCAAAATATATATTTCGATTCAATCTATTCGTGTACGAGGTTCCCTTGTAGTTTTTGGGACGCGCTTCATTTGTTTTAAAGACCCTTTTTGCTTTATTTTTTGGTTGTCTTTTTAATTGCTTAATTGCCTTTTTTAAATTTTTTCCTTGGGCCAAACGGCCATATTTAAATTGTTCAACCACCATTTATGTGAAAACATGTGGTATAAGGGTTTTAGTCCAGAGATCTTCTGTCCCACGGTTTCCGAAAAATAAAATTACTATTTAAACTTAAATCACTTTCTTTTTATTTCTACTACCGGTCCTTTATTACCTGAGGCTGTGTGCCAATTGCGTTAAAATGTTGGCTTAATTTGATCCCATGGCTAAATTTTGACAGATTAAATTGGGATATCATTTAGCCTGTTGCCAGAGCAGGTTAAAATTTAACCAGTGGGTGAAATTTTGACGTCTTCATTGCTTATGAAGGTGTAAGAGAGATCGAGATAAGTATGAATCTTCTTTATTTTCTTTCACTTACTCATAATTCACAATGTAGTCCGGTCAAAAAAGACAAAAAAATAGTGCTAGGTTTGCAAAAATTCGCATAAAGCTGAAAATTGGTACAGACGTTAGGAACACCATTTCAAATAAATTAAGCAACATCCCCATTGATCCGACTGGTGCGTTAGAAGTTATTCAAGGTCAAAAGGTTAAATAAATGGTTTTTACACTTTTTCTGGTAAACGGTAGGTTTTAGCAAACAAATACACGAGGCAAAGTTGTAGACCATGAAATTATCTACAAAACTTGTTAATATCATTTTCTTGTAAGAATAACTATTTCAGAGATATCGTGATTTTAAAACTTGAGGGAGTCACGTTCTTCATGATATGCTCATATAAGCCACATGCATAAATTTAGTCCAGTCAACAGGTTGGAAAAGTGGGTGGAATGCGGAAAAAGGTCGGAAGCTAATGAAACTATCAGATATTGTTCAAGGATAGTTAATAAATGTTTTACAAAGTTTTGGACCTCGAGGGCCCTATGGAAAAAGAGGTGGGGGAGGGGGAAGGGGTCACTGCAAAATTTTCGACCTTGCAACGGTTTTTCCTCGGTAACTTATTTTCCTTATAGCAAAAAAAAAGATAATTTTTCAGAATTTGCAAAAAAAATTCCAAAAAATTCAGCTTATTTCTTCTTATAGACGAAAACTAGTGCGAGGTGATTGCATTACGAGATTTTCCTACTACGATTTGTGCTGTTTAATAGTTTCTCAAAAACGTCGTATGAAAATCTCGTAATACAAAAACCTCGCATTAGTTTTCGTCTATAAGAAGCAATAAGCTGAATTTTTTGGAATTTTTTTTAGCAAATTCTGAAAAATTACCTGTTTTTCGAAGAGCTATATCTCGGTAAAGAATAAACATACAAACATTTTGGTACCAACAAGATTGTAGGAAATTTGACGTTCTACTATAAAATGGAAATTTTTTTTGCTATAGAACGTAAGGAAAAAAAGTTACTGAGGAAAAACCGTTGTAAGGTCGAACATTTTGCAGTGACCCCTTCCCCCTCCCCCACCTCTTTTTCCATAGGGCCCTCGAAGTCCAAGACTTCGTAAAACATTTATTAACTATCCTTGAACAATATCTGATAGTTTCATTAGCTTCTGACCTTTTTCCACCTTCCACCCACGTTTCCAACCTGTCGACTGGACTAAATTTATGCATGTGGCATATACATATTAGCATATCATGAAGAACGTGACTCCTTCAAGTTTTAAAATCACGATATCTAAGAAATTGTTATTCTTACAAAAAAATGATATTAACAAGTTTTGTATATAATTTTATGGTCTACAACTTTGTCTCATGTATTTTTATGATAAAACCTACTGTTTACCAGAAAAATTGTAAAAACAGTTTATTTGACCTTTTGACCTTGAATAACTTCTAACGCATCAGTCGGATCGATGGGGATGTTGCTTAATTTTTTTTTAAATGGTGTTCCCAACGTCTGTATCAATTTTCAGCTTTATGCGAATTTTTGCAAATCGAAATGTCTATTTTGACCGGACTAATGCCTACTTTTCAATTAAGTCGAATAATTTCGTTTTCGGTTCTTTATTTCAAAAAAAAAATTATATATTTTAGTTCTCGTTAGAGAACTCCACTTGAAAATAAAAACTCATGAGATTAATAATTTCAGAATTATATTTATTCAGCTTCGGATCCCTTACCACTGGTGGGGGGAAATCTTCAGCTATACGAAGAACTGGAACTCTAATACTGCTCTTTACATTCGACTTGGAAGCTTCTTTTATACAATAATAATGCTTATGCAGCAAATCTTGGTTTGGCTGCATTATCTTTGTTTAATTCTATGATGAAAATAGAGTCTTTGTTGCTGAAGGCAAAAAGTGCTTCTATGACAATTTGTGCAGTAGATACTTTGTATCTATGATATTATAAACTGAAGATACTTTGTATCTTTTTTTATTGAGGATGTGACTAAGAGGAAACTTATTATAATTGAATGTGAGGGCGTTCTGTGAACGTAACTCTTCCCCCCTTATGTTTGATGCTCTCCTGAGAATCTACAATTATGTTTTCAATTTTAACTTTTTTAGTTACTTTATGTTTCAAATATAATAGTAAAATTGCAATTGAAATAATTATAAATGTGATACCACTATATGATATAATATGTTTAACATTACTATAGTATTTTAGTTCTTGCAAATATTTTAGATTTTGTATTTGGCTTATATGTATATCTTCCAATGTCAGATTAATATTTGTAACATTTAATGTGTTGTATAATGGAATAACAGTGTTTTGTTTAAATGTTTCCTTTTCATTGTTGTATATAGTTGTATTTATTTTAATATTACAGTCCTTAAAATATATAAGGTTATTTTTTACAATTTCGTACTCAATATTATTACAATAGTTACTTAGACTTGTTTTGAAAAGGTTTTTTGTTAAAATGAGTCCATTTTCTAATTCTATTAATTCTTGATATTTATTTAATCTTATTTTACAATTCTCATGTTTTGTTTCGTACAAGTTTTGGATACATATTGGACTTTTTTTTAGGTTTCTTACATATTTTATTTCATTATATTCATATAACGTTTCGTTATAATTAATGTAGTTATATTTCGATATTTCAATTTCAAATCCTTGATTATTTGGAATAGGTAAAATCATTATGCTTTCATATTTATATGTAAATGTAGGTATTTTCAAAACAAAAACTAATTGGTTGCTTCTAGTCAATAGGCTACTCTCTATGTGTTCTAACTTGTTTGCAGATATGTTAAATCTTTTAATTTCTTCCTTTGTTAAGATATTCCTGCCTAAAATGCCTAATCGTGAAAAGACTATATTGTCTTGTAATTTTTCTATTTCGTTGTTTAATAACATTATATCCGTATTAATTTGCAGTGAAAATATGCTCTTAGCTAGATTTTCCTGTTGAATATCTGTAGAATTCATGAAGTTCCTCAATACATACTGATGTTTGTTTATGCGGTCTGCCATTGTTTCTAACTCTGTTTGAAATTGTGTATTAATCCCTACCTGTTTGTTTAACTCTGTAATGGCGTTTTTGTTATTTTCTTCTATTATTTTTAAATGATTTTCAATTTCTACTCTTTCATCATTGTCCATTACCCCAAAAAGAAAATGGAGCCCGCTGCCTCCTATGTTTATTAATCCCCTTCTTTGTCTTGAATATTGGAGGATACTTTTTAATTTCGATTTAGAATCTCCTAACGCATCTGTCATCAATCTTTTTAATCTTGTATCCCTGAAATTATTATAACCGTTTTCTATAGAAAATTCAATTTGTTTTATAATTTCACTGTATGTTTCTAAATTAATTATATGAAGAATTTTATCATATTTTTCGATTAATTCAATGGGCTCCTGTTTAATTATAACATACCCTGCTTGATTGTGGATTTCTTGTAAAAAGAACTCTGATTTTATCATGGTTACAATGGAGAATAAATATATACTAATTATAGTTTTCATATTGCCTGTAAAGAGATTAAATTATTATCACTATTTTGATATTTATATTTTCTTTTAAAATTTTGTTTGTGTATTTTTTTCTTATTTGCGTAATATTTGTTATTTATCTTTTCTACCTTAGTTTTCTTATATTTTGCTGCTATCTTCTTAGCTGTTCTAACTACGTTGGCTTTTATATATAAATCTTTGTTTAAATCTGGTTCAACAAAGTCTGTTTTATTTTGATTAAGTTTATTTATATTATCTTCTTTAACTTTTTGAATCCTTCTTCCTATTTCTTCCAGCTCGTTTTCTTTTATTTTGTTTTTTATAAAATCTATAGGTTTTCTTAATGTCGTTGAATGAATTGTACAATTATATACACTAACTGCTTTTATAACCTTTTCTTTTAAGTTTAATATGTTCTTTTTATTTTCTTGAGCATTAAATATTCTTATATGTTCATTGAGTGTACCGTGCACTCTTTCTACGTCTGCATTTCCTGTCTTATGATTTGGGGTACTATTTTTTATTTTTATATTTTCTTCGTTACAATATTCTTTAAATGCTAGGCTGCTAAATTCATTATCGCATACTATTTCTTCAGGTTTGCCTAATATTGAATTTCTAAGCTTAAGTTGTTCAATAATTTTGTGTGTATTTCTACTAGCAATGGGAAAAGCTGTTAAATGCTTTGTATATTTGTCTATAAAGGTCAAAAAGTTAATATCTTTGCTTGGAATATAAATGTCCATGTGTATGAGTTCATTTGGTTTCAGTGCAGTTTTGCTTATTTCAAATTTAATTTTTTCTGGGCTTCTATCATGTTTTGCTATCTGACATATAGTACAATTGTTTATGTACCTTCTAATTAGTTCCCTTAGCTTTGGAAAATAGTATTAATTTTTAATTTCAGGATATGTTTCATGTATTCCCCTGTGATTAAATTTTTCATGAATCCTTTGAATGAGATTCAATGCATCGTTTGTGTTACTTAAATCTTTTAAAAGCGTAATACATCTAAGTAATTTTAGTTTACTTTGATTGCTATAAAGCTCGACATATTTTTCATGAATTTTGCAAAATAAATTATCACTTGGACAGTATACTGCCACTTTACCGTGATCGGGTAAGAAATCTCTTAATGCTTCAGTAAAATAGTCGCCTACATTTTTTGTTATAATGGTAAGTCTTCTTACACCTTGATGTATAAATTTAATATTTTTACTTTCGTCTTCTGACTCTATTACTTCTATTTGATGCTTAAACATATTTGTAGGTAATTCAGAAATTCCTATGTGATCATTTCTTTCCTCTATTCCGCTATGATTTGTGGCTAATGATGATTCATCATTCCTATTAAATGCATTTACTTCAAGTCTACTAAGATAATCTGCAACACGATTTTCTTTTCCTTTTAAATATTCAATATCAAAGTCATATTCATTTAAACTGATTTTCCATCTCTGGAGTTTTGAGTTTGGTTCTTTAAGGTTACTTAACCATATAAGAGGTCTATGATCGGTGCGTATTTTAAACTTGCGACCGTAAAGATATGGTCTGAAATATTTTGTTGACCATACAATACTTAATAATTCTTTTTCGATAGTGCTATATCTGCGTTCATGTTCATTAAGAGTGCGAGATGCATAACATAATGGGTGATTTGACTGTGAAAGAACAGACCCGATTGCATAATTGGATGCATCTGTTGTCAACACGAATTCCTTTGTAAAATCAGGATATTTTAAAACTGGATCACTAGATATGAGTAATTTAAGTTCTTCAAAAGCTGTTAAATATTCTGGGTCTTTAGTGTTTATCTTAACTCCTTTCTTAAGATATTTGGTCATAGGTATTGCTACTTTTGAATAATCCTTAATAAATTTTCTGTAGTAACCTGTAAGCCCTAAAAATGATTTTATTTGTTTTGTTGTAGACGGAATTGGTATTTTATCAATTGCTTTTATTTTCTCTGGGTTTGGCTTTATTCCATTTGTAGTAATTACATGCCCTAAATATTCTGTATTTTTGCTTAAAAACTTACATTTATCTATTTGTATTTTTAAATTATATAGTTTAAGTTTCTGAAATACTTTATTAATTGAACAAATATGTTCTTCTAATGATGTACTGAATATAAGAATGTCGTCTAAATAGACAACACATATTTTTCCTACAAGACCTTCTAATACGTGATTAATCATTCGCTGAAAAGTAGCGGGGGCGTTTTTTAATCCAAAAGGCATACGATTAAATTCATAATGACCAGTAGCTGTTGAAAAAGCAGTTTTGTGTCTGTCTTTAGGGTTCACCAATATTTGATGGAAACCTTTAGCTAGATCTAACGTTGTAAAATATTGGGCTCTTCCCAATTTACTGAAAATGTCATCAATATTTGGTATAGGAAACTTGTCTTCCACTGTTATCTCGTTAAGTTTTCTATAATCAATGACAATACGCCATTTTTTGAGTACTGAATTGTCTATCTTTTTGGGGACGACCCAGATAGGAGCATTATATGGACTGCTACTTTCTTTTATTATGCCCTGTTCTAACATTTCAATTATTTGTCTATCGACTTCTTCTTTATGTACTTCCGGATATCTATATAGGCGTGAATATATTGGCTTATCATTTTTTGTTTCGATTTTATGTGTAACTTCGTTTACATTTGTTAAAATATCCCCTTCTTTATAAAATAGTTGTCTATTATTCTTCAATATTTCAGTAAGAGCTTTTTTTTCTTCTATGTTCATATAGGGTTCTATTAATTTGTTAATTAAATCTTGTGAATATAAATCAATACTACAGAGGCAGTGTTGGATAGTTACGCGTAACTTTGATATTTTAATTAGTTACACGTAACTAATGTAACTTATGTAACTAATGTAACTAATGTAACTAATGTAACTAAATGTAACTAATTGTAACTAAATGTAACTAACTATAACTAATAGAATTTTTCAAATACAAAAACTCACATTTTATGTTAAATTGAAATTTAGAACTTCCGTCCACAAAACCCGATCGAATGACGTTTGACTACACTGCTACACTGTATTAGGGCAAAGCTGGATGATTGATATTGCCGTCGGGCCAGCTGCCAG
Source organism: Platycheirus albimanus (assembly GCA_916050605.2). Classification (NCBI taxonomy): domain Eukaryota; kingdom Metazoa; phylum Arthropoda; class Insecta; order Diptera; family Syrphidae; genus Platycheirus; species Platycheirus albimanus. The sequence continues at coordinate 156,980,178 of OU696696.1, read as the reverse complement.
CTGTGGCAACGGCAACCTGGCAAGGAATACGTTTTTCAATTACTATATTTCTGCAAAAAAAAAAAAAATTAAAATAATAAAACAAAATAGATCTTGTTTGATTTCCTTTGGGCGAGCCAAATCTGAAATTTGAGACCAAATCTGAGATCAAATCTGAATTTACCATACAAAAATAAATCAAAATAAACAAAGAAATGTCCAAGAATCTCAAGAAAGAGGGGAAAACTTTAAATGTAAGTAAAAATCTTTTGTATGCTCCAAGAATATAATATTTTATTAGATTTCCTTCTCATCAGGAATACAGTAATTTCAATATGTATTCCTTGCCAGGTTGCCGTTGCCTTGCTAATAAAAGAATTTTGTCAATAGTCGATTGGAATTCAGGATGAAATGTGATTTTTTTTTATTTTTTATTTTTAAGTTAGAGTTAGTTTTATTTAGTTACAGTTAGTTACATTTAGTTACATTAGTTACATTAGTTACGCCAAATATTGGGCGTAACTAATTCATATTAGTTACGCGTAACTAAACGAGTAACTTACTTCATGTAACTTACTTGCCAACACTGTACAGAGGTTTATTTGTTTATTTGATAACTCTTGAATATAACTATCTAACGGGTAATTTTTGGGTTTTGAAAGCAATGGAATCTTGACATTATTAATGTTCAATGTATGAGTAATATATGATAATTCGGCTTGTAATGGCATGAGGATATTATTTCCTAAAATACCGTCAAATGAACCGTTAGTAATTGGAGTAATTAAAAATTCCATGGTTGATTTATTTTTATTAAATTCACTTGGTAATGGCAAAATTATTTTAGTATTTATTAAATTTTCTTCATATAATGTTTTAAGGGTAATCGGTTTGTGAAGTTTACTTTGAAAATGTCTAGGGAATGTTTTTTCTCTTAAAACAGAGGTTGCTGCTCCTGTGTCTACCAAAAATCTAACTTTTTTATTTAGGATATGAACATCTATGCAGGGTAATGGTCTTTCGAGGCATGTATTTGAAAATTTGAAGTGTCCCGGGTCAAATGGTCTACTTCCATGGGTTCTACCATATTTCTTCTATTTTGTGCAGCAAATGGGTTTTGATGTTGATATTGGTTAGAAAAATTACCACTTCTATTTGGTTGCCTATACTGTTCATTATTATTTCTTTGATTATGATTATTGCCTATTCTGTTTTGTTGCCTATTATATTGTTCATTATGATTTCTCTGATTATTGTTATTTCTATAAAAGTTTTGACCATTTTTATTAAAGTTCCTGTTGTTACTTTTAAAATTGTTATTATAATTTTCACTTCTATAATTATTCCTTTCATTTCTATTATTGTAACTTTCTGTTGTCCAGTGACAAGATTCTAATTTATAATATGCTTCGCTTAACGTTTTAATATTATGATTTATTATTATTGAACTGGCATTTGGTGGAATTTTCTCGCAAAATTTAGCTAATAATGACTTTTCATTATTGTTTGGATTATACTCCTCTAATTTAACTTCTGATAAATAATATTTATTATTTAATCTGCAGAGTATATCTGAGAATGAATAATATATCTGGGAAATGTTTTTGCAAAAAATCTTGTCTGCCTTTTCTTTTAATTTTAAAAATGTTTCTCTCTCACCAAAATTATTTACTAAAATGGTTTTCACTTTCTTCCAATCATTTGGGTCGCCACCCCGTAAAACTACATCTAAAGCGAATCCTGTTATTTTTGATTTGATTTCATTTGTTATGAAATCTTTGGAACCTTCATTATATAAGCTTGTTGCATTAATTATAAATTCTGCTTTTTTTATAAAAATAATTAAACTACATGATTTACCATCAAAATTTGGCAAAGTTTTTAACAATTTAAGAGGATCAATATTTATAGCTGCCATTTTTACCTGTTTTTCTTTAATTTCTTGTTTGATGATTTCGTCTTCTTCTGTTGCTTCTGTTTGTTGATTTTTTCTAGATTCTGGATCTGTTCCTTCTGGTTTTATAGTTGTACTTTCAATGCAATTATCCTCTGATGTTTCAAATTCCTTTGTTGATAACGCAGTTGGAATATGATAAGGCTTGTATTTCTTCATCTGTTTCTGAACACGTTGGGGCTTTCGACTCGGATATTTTATGCCACGTAAAGTTGTTCTTCCTTCTTTTTAAAACAAAATATTTTTTCTTATTGAGTTTACACTTTTTTTTCACTTTTTTTTAAATTATTTTTTTTTTTTTAAATATTTCTTCCTCTGTTTTGCCTCAATAATTGTCGTCTCACTTTCTGTTGTAGGGCTCTTATGTGCTCTTGAAAATCAGCAGTAGCTTCGTCGTCTATCCAACTTTGTGAGTTCTCCCCTGGTTTATTTAAATTTTCTTTTTGCGGTGCTTCTGCTCCCTCTTGAGTATTAACTTCCTCTGGCAGCATTTAAATAAAACAATTTTTCTTTTAATTTTTTTTTTTCTTCACTCGTTCTTCACATGAAATTATTCGTCATTGAATTTGTGAATTTTCGATATTCGTTCGAAAATTATACACTTTTCACGTTTCCAAATATATATTTTTTTTTTTTTATTTTTTTTTTAGTTAAAACACTTTTTTCAGTTCAACACTCTCTCTATGAGATTTTATGAAATTGTCCCTTACGGATCTTAATTCACTATGTTTATCACTGAAGTATTTTTTTTTTATGTCCGATACCGTTTATGTAATATGAATTTACCGGCAAACTATTTGAATTAGTTAAAACGATTTAATCCCGATTTAAACTTTTAAAAAAGTACGACACACTTATATTAATTATGGATCTTTCGGGATCCTACCGACTGCGCCAATTTCGTTTTCGGTTCTTTATTTCAAAAAAAAAATTATATATTTTAGTTCTCGTTAGAGAACTCCACTTGAAAATAAAAACTCATGAGATTAATAATTTCAGAATTATATTTATTCAGCTTCGGATCCCTTACCACTGGTGGGGGGAAATCTTCAGCTATACGAAGAACTGGAACTCTAATACTGCTCTTTACATTCGACTTGGAAGCTTCTTTTATACAATAATAATGCTTATGCAGCAAATCTTGGTTTGGCTGCATTATCTTTGTTTAATTCTATGATGAAAATAGAGTCTTTGTTGCTGAAGGCAAAAAGTGCTTCTATGACAATTTGTGCAGTAGATACTTTGGATCTATGATATTATAAACTGAAGATACTTTGTATCTTTTTTTATTGAGGATGTGACTAAGAGGAAACTTATTATAATTGAATGTGAGGGCGTTCTGTGAACGTAACTGAATGACTTGTGATACAGCGTTGATATTTTAAAAGAATTAAAAGAATACTTATAAAATACTTTCTCTAATTATTGTTCTTTTTGCAAACCGAATTGATTGTTTATGTTTTCAAATTATTCTTTTTCTCAAATCACTTTTGAAAAAACTAGTATTCACAGACTTGTGAGTAAATTATCTGCGATGGGAAATATTTTTAAGTGATTTGGGATTGTTGTTTTATAAAATAAAATTGTTGGTGAAAAAAACAAAAAAAAATGTAAAAATGTAACTAATATGAGTTAATTTTAATTTTGGTGTTTGTTTAAACTGTCTTTTGTATAATAAGCTAATATACTTCATCAAGACACAATGTTTTTTTTAGGAAAATTTTGATGTTCAAGTGGTAAATAAAGGCGAAAAGTAGATGAAAAATATCCCTTTTAATCCAATTCACACAGCAAAAAGCTAAGACTGTGTCCATTTCGATGAAAACGTCAAAATTAAGCCAGGGGATCAAATTAAGCCATTACTTTAACGCGCAATTGGGACACAGCCTAAATTAAGTTTCGGAATTTTCTAATTCGGTTTTAGAAAAAAAATTACTGGCCCGCGAATATTTGACTACTATTTATTTGAAGGGCTTGATTGAAAACTCAAATATATAATTCACTACTGTTTATTTCCAAAATCCGTAATAAATCGTAGTTTTAAATCAAGCTTTCTTAATAATGCTAACATTATTTTTTCATAATCATATATTTTATCTTAAACAATTGCTTAATATATACAAGTTATGCATTCGTAAAAAAAAAAAAAAAATTCTAACAATCAAACATGACATTACGATGATAGAGAAGTCGAAAAAAGTGGGTCCGACAATTCTGTCTGTCTGTCTGTCTGTCTGTCTGTCTGTATAGTTACCTACAGCCTAAACGGCTGGACCGATTTGCTTCAAACTGGGTACATAGTACTATTATGACGTCCTACAGAGGGGTTTTTGGAATTAGCATCCTAGCTCCAAAACTAACGGTACCTGCGATACGATTTTTTGTGAAAAATTAAATTTTCTCAAAAACGGCTCCTACGATTTTGATAAAACTTTCTGAATGATGTTTTCTGTGCAAACTTTATGTTTTGGTTGGAATAGATTTTTCAGGAAAAGTCTTATAACGGTACCTCCCATAGAACCGGTTTTTTGAAATCCGATTTTCTCGTAAGCCACTTGACGGATTTCGATGAAATTTTTAATGTAGAAGCCCTTTTATAAACGAAATAATATAAATTCTTAATTTTTCCAAAAAAAAATTTTTGAGTTTTTAAAAAAAGTTTCAAATTTTTTTTTTTAACTTTTGTTTTTTCCAAAAACGCGGCGCCGAACCTGGGAATTTTTCCGCCCTAGGCAAATTGTTATTTTGCCGCCCCAAAAATAAATACAAACAAAAAAAACAAGGAAAACAATAACATTTACATAGAGCTTTATTTAGTTCCACGAATTAAAGTTTTTTTTACAGTTTCGAACCTAAAATGCTGCTCGGCGCGATTTCATTTTTGCAAATCTCGTAGCAATTTCTTCTTTTTTAAAGCGATTGAGCATTTCTTTTTCAACGCAGATAGTTGGAAGACCGTTTAATCTTTCTTGGGTCATTGTTGACCGCAGATAGGTTTTTATTAGCTTCAGTTTCGAGAAACTAGCTTTACCTGTAGCAACACAACAGGAAACGTTAATAGTATTTTAAATGCCGTTAGTAAATTTGGATATAGTTAAGTAAGAAGGTTTGAATTTCATTCAAGAGATCTTTCGCTATAATATCCTTTTGTACTTCGTTGCCAAGTTTTGCAGTTAATATTATTTTGAGTAGTTCACAGTCTTTCAATTCCACCTTCTTTGAAATATAGCAAGAAAATCCGAAATTTTTGCTGAGAAATTTATATTGTACAAAGCGCTTATCGAGAGAAGATAACGTAACATTGATAACGCAAAAAAGTAATTAGCTTTTAATTTCAATTTTGGATCGATCGCTTTAAGAGATTATTCAGATTGATAACGACGGCTACGTAGGCTTGTAGAATCGTACACAATAAAATCCACAGTAATGTTAAAAGCATTCTTGTATAGTGTTTCAAACGAAAATTCCTGGGAACGGTTTATTTGAGAGTTTGGAGTTTATCTAAATGCTCCAACCAGGTAAGCAACTCTATTAATTTTGATTAAAGTAGTTTTGATGCATAAAAACTCGTTACAGATTACCGTTGACAATACAAACTGGAATTTGTGTATGCTTTAAACCCTTCTTTACTTTTGAAATGGTTGTGCTGATTTTTCCACTCAAGTCAAAATGCCGCCCTCCTAGGAGTGCCGCCCTAGGCAATTGCCTGCTTTGCCTACAGGCAGGTTCGGCACCGCAAAAACGGTATAATCTATATTTTTTTAATTTTATTTTTCTTATAAAAACTACAAAGTGCTAGAAGTTGGCATACTCAAAAAAAATTTGGAATATATTTTCGAAAAGTTTTTCAAAAAAAAATGTTTTTTGAAAAAACTGGTCCAACGATTTTGAAAAAAAAATGTCGTCAAAATTCAAAAACGTAAAAGAAATTTGATGGCTTACTTCATTTTCTCCAAAAAACGTTTTAGGTATTGATTTTAAAGTGATTTATAAAATTTCATATGATTTTTTCAACGCTTTTTTCCCAAAATCTCAAGCACCCAAAACAATTTTAACACTTTAGCAAGTTCGTACGACCCAGTCGTGCACTTTATTTAAAAATTTATAAATGGAAATAACATCGAACAAAATGGAAATATCATCGAAAGAAATTCCCTTGTGCATTGACTGGAAATAAAACCGAAATGGTGATCGACATTATTACCATTTTTGTTGGAAATACAGTCGACTAAGAAAAAAACTCAAATTCGCCTCTATTTCCATTTTTTGCGAAATAAAACCGATTCGATCTTATTGCCTTATTACCTTATTTCACGGCACCCAATTTTTTTTTGCTTTTTTATTTCAATAGCGAATCAAATGCACAAAGATGTAGAGAATATCATGAGAGAAAGAAATTACAAAATACAATGGTACAAAACATAACTGCAGAGGGATCAGATGAATGTAGTGAGACTGATCAATTAGCAGCCAAAAAACCTAAAACTATTGCATGAATTATGAAAGAACTTTAGAAAGAATTTTAGAACTTTTATTAAGCTTTATTTGGGTTTTAGAAAATGTTTAACATAGTTTTTTTTTTAAAATTTACATATATAAACCATATATGAGTTATCATGCACTAAGGCCATTTTCAGTCAGAATTTATGAGCCCATATATGGTTTTTTATGCTTTGAAGGCTAAATTAATAAGAAAAAATTAATCGTGGAATTCTGCCAAACAGTTTCTTTTGTCATTATAACATAAGAAAACGTTACATTTCCTGCACTTTGTAAATGTTTTTAATCCACAAACTCCGCATTTTTGCCGTTTTTTTGCCATTCAGGCATGTGGTCAACTTTATCAGTTCTCACTGAATTCATCGGGTAATCCTGAGTTCTAGCTCGTTTTGCTCTCGGTGTTTGAGCCGAGTTGGTGTTTCCGTATTGGATGGCGCTGGACTTCCGTGACTCATATAACTTTCTCAACGCAGTGGAGTTCCATCTCTGCTTTGGTCAGCAGCCAAACGGGAAGGTCGTCCTCTTTTTCGTGCCACTACAGCTTTCCCAGATTTGCAGAGGTGTTCGGCGATTGATTCCTTGAAATCAAATAGAGCCATTTATGTTTGTGGATTATTCCTTCGCCACAAAATCCAAGAATTGACAACACACATATCCACCATATGGAAAAAAATCTTCTTATACCATTTTTTGGACCGTAAGTGAATTCTATATAAACCAAGCATAGAGTCTAATAAATCTACTCCTCCCATATGCTGATTGTAAACTATTACAGCCTGAGGGCAGTTAATACTCTTATACATTTTCTCTTTTCTGAAATATCTTTGTTTTGTAGTAGCTGGCTCGCTTCCGACATATGTTGAAAGCATATGAACTGGCTTGTTATCAATCCAAGTGACGGCACTTACCCGAACCCTTTCTATGATAGCAACTTTTTCAATGTAGAATCCTCTTCCTTTTTTCTTTAGTTCTTTTTCTGAAGGCATTTCTATATTGGGAATACGGTTTAGACGCACAGTACCTAATGGTAAGAGACCAATATTTTTGTAAGATGTACCTGGAGCCTAGGACTGTTGAACCAATTGTCAAAGAAGATTTTATGATTGACATGTCTGGGAACAGTTGCTGTAAGACGACTTACCACATTTCCACTAACACCCAACTCGGGAGCGCCTTCAGGTCGAGTGTTACTTTGATCACCTGCAAAAATGTCAAAGTCATAACTAAATCCAGATACCCCACTCAAGACTTAATTTTTGTATCCCCATTTATGAGATTTTGCGGGATTGTATTGCTTCAGGTCATTTCGAAATTAATTTGGAATTATTTGTTCGCAGTGTTGGCAAGTAAGTTACATGAAGTAAGTTACCCGTTTAGTTACGCGTATAACTAATATGAATTAGTTACGCCCAATATTTGGCGTAACTAATGTAACTAATGTAACTAAATGTAACTAAATGTAACTAAGTAAAACTAAGTCTTACTTAATAATAAAAAATAAAAAAATCACATTTCATCCTGAATCCCAATCGACTATTGACGAAATTGTTTTGTAAGCAAGGGCAACGGCAACCTGGCAAGGAATACAATTGAAATTACTATGTTCCTGATGAAAAGAAAATCTAATAAAATATTATATTCTTGGAGCATACAAAAGATTTTTACTTACATTTAAAGTTTTCCCTTCTTTCTATTCATATCGACACTCAAAATGCAGATTGACTACGTACTCAGAACAACCGAAATGTGAGATTCTTGGACATTTGTTTTTTATTATGATTTTTTTTTGGTAAATTCAGATTTGATCTCAGATTTGATCTCAAATTTGATCTCAAATTCCAGATTTAGCTCACCCAAAGGAAATCAAACGAGATCTATTTTGTTTTATTTTCCAGGTTAAGTTAGAAGCGTATCCAGTCGTCAGGCAAGCACCTACATCGGCAGTTTTTATACCCTATTCCATAGAATGGGTATATTGTATTTGGTGTGGAGTTTGTAACATAGAGAAATAATACCGTTAGGTATGGAAAAGTATATATATTCTGACTCAGAATCAAAAGCCTAGTCGATTTAGCCATGTCCGTCCGTCCGTCCGTCCGTCCGTCCGTCCGTCCGTCCGTCCGTCCGTCCGTCCGTCCGTCCGTCCGTCCGTCCGTATGTATACTCTCTAGAGGTCGCAATTTTTGAGCTAGAAAGCTGAAATTTGGTATATATAATCTTTGGTTCAAGAGTAAGGCTAAGTTCTTGAACCGGTAAAATCCGCCCACAAACACGCCCACAATCGGCATTTTTGTTGAACAACCTCAATTTAATAAAATTAAATTATGTTTTTTTGTACAGTTACGATAAAAGCATAACGATGAAATTTGGCACACTTAAGCTTTAGCTAAACTTTCTTCCAATCAAATAAAAATATTTCAGTTTGGGCGTGGCTTACGCCTATATTTTATACAAAACCATCAATATGGTTGTTATAAAATAACAATTGTTATATTAAAGCGAAAAACATTAAATTTTGTGGGTCTTACTGGCACATAAACATCTTGTGTATGAAATCAAAAAAATTGATTTTGGGCGTGGCTGACGCCCACTTTTCATTAGAAACTGTACAAAAATTGTTTTTGTAAATAAACGGTATTTATAATTAATCCGCAAGCCAAAATTTTGCGTCTCTTAATAGAAAAGAAAAGGTTTGTGTATGAAAAGAAATTTTTGAATTTTGGGCGTGGCTTACGCCTACTTTTCATGAAAGAACGGAAAACGTAGCCTTAAGAATTTAAGGCATTTCCAATGATTAATTTAAACCTTTTTCCTTCCGTTCGTTATTTGAGAAATATATCTCTACATTTTCTTTTGTAAATTTTTTCAATACGCCCACTTTAAAAGGCGTGATTTTGGTAAAATACCTTTGTTCAGGTAAGATTGCTTCAAAACTACTCGATTCAGCTGTAGTCTCACACATATGCCTAAATACTGACAAAAGTGCAGTTAGTGCTTCAAATTTTTAAGACACGCCCACTTTTAAGGGGCGTTTCCGTCAAAAGTCGTATAATGCATTAATTTTTTTAACGTTTTTTAACTATCGGTTGCAGTTTTGAAGTAAACAGATGAAGACTTGGATTTATATTCCTTGGTTACGTAGCAGAGTGTGGTCCAATAATTGTTAAAAACACCCATAACCGCTATTTCCATTCCAAATCTAATTTTTAAAAATTAGTTAAGTTAAGTTTTGTCTTGTTTTGTTCAAATTGATCTGCAAGAATAAAATTGAATGTCACTGAGCTCATAACAATTGCCTTGGCAATAAAACGTTTCAACTTTGGGCGTGGCGCACTCCTTTTTTTATTGCGCCAGAACTAATTGAACATCACTTCGCATAAAATTAATGTTATTGAATTTTTTTCTGTCTGCTAAAGAAGAATTTTGTTTCTGAAACATCGGCTGTTTGCGGGAGGCAGACTCATGCACATACAAAAATATGGGGAATAGGGTTTTCAACAGTTCGTTGCAAGCGTACTGTAGCTCTCGCTTATGTTTTAATTTGACAATGGTGAACCTGTGATACTCTGGTGACAGTGCTGCGTGAAAATGGAATATTCTAAATAGGTATGATATATCGTACGAACAAAATGTTCAATAGAAAGGTGTCAGAAATGTCAGTGCCAAACTGCTAAGAAAAACAAACAAATCTAGTGAGAAAACAAAATCTACTTTTAAGGACAAGAATGCAATCAACAAATATTTATGTAATGGTTGGCTTGCTTTCACGGCTACAGGCGCCGGTAAATGCATGCATGTGTAAGCCCCGCAGTAGTCACCTGCGCCGGTGAATTCACTCATCACGTATTCCCTTCATTAATGTCAAATAGGAAAGAGAAAAGACATAGAAACATTTTTGAACTACCCAATCCACGCTCCCTTTCTTTACTATTTTGAATTACTCGGCAGCATTTTTATTTTGCTCTCAATGTCAGGTAAATAAAATTAAATTTAACTAAATCTTAATGTGAATTGAATATTAAACATTATGTGATTTTCTTTTGGTACGTCAGATCATAATTTTTTTGCTGTCGGATAAGATCTGAAATCAAAATCTGTTTTTCCTTTGTTCACAGATCATATTTTTTTCATTTCAGATCAAATTTCCAAATCTTAAATCTTATTTTCAATCGAGATTTAACACATATTTGCACGCACACCACAGTATTTGACATTTGCTTTTAGAAGTGTTATTTCATTTTGATTAAATATTTGTAGAAAATAAATTCTTAGGAACAGAAAATGGTTTATTATGAATTTTGTTAAAATAAGTGAAATTCGTGAATGAAGTGAATAGCTATTGTAATTAAATAATTATTTAGGCTATTTTGTAGGATTCAACATAAATGTACATTAATTGTGAAAAAGCACAAACGCACACAAAATAAAACAAAATAGGTCTCGTTTGATTTCCTTGGGCGACCCAAATCTGAAGTTTGAGATCAAATCTGAGATCAAATCAGTATTTACCAAAAAAAAAACATCACAATAAACAGAGAAATGTAGAAGAATCTCAAAAAAAGCGAAAACTTTAAATGTAAGTAAAAATCTATTGTATGCTCCAAGAATATAATATTTTATTAGATTTCCTTTTCATCAATAACATAAGTATTATTATATACTTAATTTTGTTTGTAGAAATATATGTAGTAATTTAAAAATGTATTCCTTGACGGCAATTAATCAATCATCCAGCTTTGCCCTAAAAAAGTGTAGTCAATCGTCATTCGATCCGGTTTGTGGATGGAACTTCTAAATTGCAATTTAACATAAAATGTGAGTTTTTGTATTTGAAAAATTCTATAAGTTATAGTTAGTTACATTTAGTTACAATTAGTTACATTTAGTTACATTAGTTACATAAGTTACATTAGTTACGTGTAACTAATTAAAATTCAAAAGTTACGCGTAACTATCCAAAACTGTTGTTCGTCAACTGCTAAAAATTCTTCTTTTGGCACGAGTAAAAGTTGCTTCCTGATGCCGTCCAAAAGTGGTCTCACTTTATAAAGCTTGTCATGTCCTGTATTGCCATAGGGAATGAAATTATTGTTGTCGTTAAAGTGAAGATTTTTTTGTATGGCTTCATATCTGTTGCATGTCATAGTTTCGTATATATGCGATTGTCCTATGGTATTGTTCCAATAAAGCCGCGATGAAAGTAGTTTAACTATAGACATAAAAATAATCATTCCAATAAATTTTTCCATCTCGTGTTTACTTATGTTTGCTGGTTTGTTTATATTATCTTGTACAGCTTTAAGATTTGATTGCTCTACTATGGTGTCGATAAGTTCATTGGAAAAAAGAAATAAAAAAAAATATGCAGGTGATTCAAGCTTTTCAATATACTCTGGAAGCTGCGTTATTCCTGTAAATTCGAAATTTTTCCCGTCATAGGGGTCTAAATGTTCCGTTACCCATTTAACTTTAGCAGGCCTAATTTTCTTCGTTCTCGTTTTTGTCGTCTTCGGAGGATTTGGTTCGAGTTCGTCATCGGAACAATCACTTTCTGTCTCGGGGATTATCACTGAACTTCTTCGATGTTGCAAATCACTTCGAGGAACATATTCATCACCAGAATCCGAGGCTAAATCGTCATCACTTTGGCAGCCGTCGCCAGGTATACAGTTTACAAGTTTATTATTTCCATAAAAACTCTTTGAATTCATCCTACAAGTAAAACACATTTTCAAACATCCAATTGAGAAAAAGCCGTCTGCCAGGCGAACTTAAGCTTTTCATCGTTAAAGATATTAAGCTACAATATCGCCGGGCTTAAAAACAAAAATATATTTGCAGATTTTTTCAATTATATTAAAGAATAAAAAGTTCAATGTCTGAATTGTTAGATGATAAGCTTAAAAATTTGCCCACCAAATCCGACATCGATAGCATCCACACCGAAGTTCAAGCCCTACACAAAATTAATACTTCACTTCAGACACAATTAAAACATATGGAAGAGCGATGTGATTCCCTGGAGAAAAAGGTGGAATATTTGGAAAAAAAGGCGATTGAAAGAAACATTATTGTACACATCCCATCCAGCCAATGTTCGAACCCAGCGGAGAAGGCGAAAGAACTATGTTTAGAGCTACTGCAAACAAATGATTCTAAAGCTATCACAAGCGCAAGAACTTTGAGATCGAGAAACAACAAGGTTGCTAATGTTATTGTTGAGGTTCACGATAGAGAAGACGTAGCAAAGATACTCAATTCAGCTTCTGTTGGAAACCTCCGACGATCAGGTGTATCCATGCACAGAGACTATCCAGCTGCAAGTAGAGAAAGGAGAAGAAGGCTTCTTAAACTCAAAGCGGAAATCTCAGGGAAAAGTAACATTAAAACTCAAATGCGAGGTAACTCATTACAAGTTGGAGAAAAAACATTTTATTTTGATGTTAATAATAAATTAATAAGCGATGGAGAGGACGGCGTGTTGACTCTTCAAAACCTTATTGGTGACAGTGGAAAGCAACTTATGACACTGACAGGAGAAGAAGAAAAAGAATGTAATAGATTACATAAAGGTGGAAGCGTAAGTGGATGTAGCAATGTGGCGTCAGATGTGGAAGCAGTAAGACCGACGACGACGGGACCCCGTAGTCAGCTACATTTTTAATAACAATGCCGTCTGCCCCAGAAATTATATTAATAGAACCCTTTCGAATAATAATAACACAAAACAATTTAAAATGTTGTCATATAATGTATCTGGTTTAAGTAATAAGTCTTTATATGTAGAATTCTATAATTTTGTAAACGATTTTGATTTTATTTTCTTATACGAAACTTTTTTAACTGAACAAAATTACCCTCTATGTGAAAACAAATTTATAAACTACGAATTCATCTGGATTCCTGCGACAAAAATTCATTCAAAGGGAAGAGCTAGTGGAGGCTGCTATTTTGGATACAAAAAAAGCACTAGAAATCTTAAATGTGAATTTGAAACTCGGATAGGGATGTCCTATGTTAGTCTGCAGATCGGTAATAAAAGCTTTTGGATATTGCCGACTTATATAAACTGTAATTCTTGGGACTCGGATTTCGAAAAACTGCATGAGTTGTTGGATTCGAAGAACAATTCAAATGTTATTGTCGTGGGTGATTTGAATGCACGAATAGGAGAGGAACAAGGGCTAGAGAACCAAGTAGCGGGTATCGTAAGAAACTCTAAAGATAAAATTTGCAATGCACGTGGCAGAGAGCTATTAGAATTGTGTAGCTACTTTGGATTGAGAATACAAAATGGAACTAGCATTAAGGACGAAAATGGGGAATTTTCTTTTGTGGGGCAACAAGGATCGTCAGTAATTGACTACAGTCTGGTTGGTGGAGAATGGAACGCGTACGTTACTGACCTTGAAATCGGACACTTGCCGTACTCCGACCATCTACCACTTATAGTGTCCTTTCAGCTTGATGCTTCCGCAATAGAGGATGAACAGGTTATGTCCTTGTTACCTAAGCTAGTGTGGTCTGATAGTAGCGCGGAAAGGTACCGCAGTCAGCTTGAATATGCCTTGCAAAACCAAGCAGTAAATAACTTGGACGAAATAGAAGCAGTGATCAAAACATCGCATATAGTGGAAACTCGGAACAGAGGAAGTACGAAACATTACTTGGAACCGTGGTTTGATAGAGAATGCCTAGAAGCAAGAAAACAGTCATTTGCCTGCTTGCGGCTTCTGAGGGGTTCTAATAGCAGTTTTCACAGAAAGCAGTACATTGAAGCCAATAAGACTTTCAAAGGGATATGCCAAGAGAAAAAGAAACATTACTACGAAATTGAAGCACAAAAATTGGCAAGATGCAAAAGCTCTTCTGAGTTTTGGAAACTGGCTTGGAAGCTGAATGGAAGGCAATTCAAAATAAGCGGAAAACTTAGTTCGGAAACCCTTTTTGGTCATTTCAAGAGCTTACTCAACCCCCGAGTTCAGCAAATATTCTTCCATTATGCGGCACCAGGACTCGTAAATAATACCCTTGATCGGCATATATCCACCGAAGAAGTTAAACTGGTTTTGATAAGCCTAAAAGACGGTAAAGCGGCAGGGTCGGATAGAATACCAGTTGAATTCTACAAGTATGCCACTAATGGTTTCTGTGAAAACCTGACAATCGTCTTCAATAATGTTTTTGATTCTGGTATTACACCGCGTCAGTTTAAGGAAGCACTGATTTTCCCTATATTTAAAAAAGGAAGTGCTTCAGATCCTGCAAATTATCGGGGCATTTCTTTTCTGAATGCTTCATATAAAATTTTTACTGCAATTTTACTAAGACGGTTATCGATTTGGATTGAGGAAAACAAGCTTTTGAAAGAATTCCAGGCTGGCTTTAGGTCAGGCTACTCAACGGTGGATCATATTTTTGTTCTGACGAGCATCGCCAACTTTCTTCTAGCGCAAAATAAAAAACTGTACGTGATCTTCGTTGATTTTAAAGCAGCGTTTGATACGATAGATCGTAAAGCCCTTATTTACAAGCTGTTTGGCTTAGGGATGTCTCTGAAATTTGGCAGCATAATCGAGAAACTTTATGAAGATACACAAGCTGCAGTTTGGAATGGTCAGAATATATCAAGTTGGTTTCATTATGCAACAGGAGTAAAACAGGGCTGCTCACTTAGCCCCCTTCTATTTGCACTCTTTATAGAGGATATAATAGACTGCTTGCCCGGAGGCATTGAATATGCTGGAACGCTTATAAAAGCATTGCTGTTTGCAGACGATATTGTTTTGCTCGCATATTCCCCTGAATCACTTCAATTAATGATTAATAGACTTAATGAATACTGCAAACTTTGGGGGCTGTTTGTTAATTTAGAAAAGACCAAGGTGATGATATTTAAGAACGGTGGTGGCAGGAATAGCATGAATGAAAAATGGAAATTCGATGGAAATTTGATTGAGGTGGTCAATGAGTTCAAATATCTTGGTGTTCTTTTCACGAAAAATCTCAATATGGAGAAGCACCTGAATGAAAAACTCGAAAAAGCAAAAATGGCGATTAATTTAACGTGGAGGAGGTGTTTCGTCAATAAATCTGTCACTCATAGCAGCAAATACAAAATTTTTGAAGCAGTAGCAGAATCCATTATGTTTTACGCTGCACAGATTTGGGGATGTAAGCAATATGAAACTGTTGAAAAGCTTTTACGATTTTATATTAAAAAAACGTTTCATCTACCGTCGAATACGCCTAATTATTTGATAATGCTCGAAACAGGATTGTCTCCGCTCTTTGTGAAAACACTCAAACTACAAGTGGATTACATATGCAGAAGTTTAAGCTTGGCGGACCATCGGCTACCAAAAAAAGCGGCCTTAAAGGCAATCCATTCCAAAAGCGGGTGGTACAGGGAATGGCTTGAGTTGGCAAGTACTACTGGGGTGGATATAAGCTTTAACGCTGACGAGCCAAACAAATTTAAGACGGACTTGTATCAGCTAATTTCAAAAGTCGATGAACAATCTAGAAGCAGGTTCATGGAGGAAGCCACAAGCTCCTTGTATCGTACGGTTTACTGTCAGCTAAATCACAACTTGCTACAGAAGAATTACTTTCGTGATGAGCTTAGCATCGAAGAAATATCCATGATGATGCGGCTGCGAGGTGAAATCCTAAATCTTAACTATATACCACACAGAGGAGACTTACCATTAATCTGCAGTATATGTAACTTGGATGAGAGGGAGGACGTAGTACATTTCTTAGGGAAGTGCCCCATACTAAGAGAAACAAGAAGAAGCATTTTTGGGAGAGATTTTCTGGATGCCAATGAAGTCATAACCAAATTGAATGAAATGGATGTTTCTAAATTGTTCCAGTTCTGCAAAATCGCTTTAAATTATCGTGAAAAAATTATACTAGGCCTATTTTAATATTAATTGTTTTCTGTGTTTAATTTCCAATTTAAAAAGAATAATTATTTAAAAAGTTTATATTTTAGTTCAATTATATGTAACGGTATACAAAAATTGTCTATCTGGCAGACGGCAGAAGCCATGTCATACTGAATTTTGTTTGTCAAATGCATATCATGTAATATTTATAGGAATGCTTATTTAACAATAAAATCAATCTATCTATCTATCAATCTATTAAAGAATTCGATATTTTTATTTTATTAGAAACACATGTTGTAGATTATGATGAAACTAGTTATACGAATATTTTCACAAATTATGAATTAGAATTTATACCAGCTGTTAAGACCAGCATATTTGGAAGGGGAAGTGGTGGTGAGCTCTTCGGATACAGGAAGCAAATCAAAGATGCTGTAATAAAGTTCAGAAGTTTAAACGATGCTAGAATAATAGAAATCAAGGTAGAAGAAAAAATTCATCACATCATTCCAATTTATCTAAATTGTAGCCACTGGCAACGCGACTTCGAAAACCTGATGGATCTCGTCAATGTACTAGAACCAACAAATTTGATGTTGATCGGAGACTTCAATGGAAGGATAGGCCTTTCGCAAAATAGTTTCAATAATGGATCTGTTACATCTAAAATTTCTTACCATCGAAAGTCTAAGGACGAAATATGTTATGCAAAACGAGCCAAAATTCTCGAGCTTGCAGATAATTTTGACTGCGGTGTATTAAACGGAAGCTGTGAAGGTGATAGTAGTGGAGAATTCACTTTTATTCGAGGCTCAGCATGCTCAGTAATAGATTATTGTTTTATTTCTGGAGATTGGTACTCACTTTTTGATGATTTTAGAGTAGCAGTTAAATTGTTTTCAGATCATATGCCATTAGAGGTATCCTTCAAATTGAAAACATCTTCAGGTGAAGCTACTATTCCCATGCTTCAGCTTCTACCAAAACTAGTATGGAAAGATGACTTCCTGTGGTTATTTCAGAGGAACCTAGAAAAAGAACTTGAAGACCAGTTAACCCTCAGAAGTCCAGAAATAGAAACCCTGTTAGAAATAATCAAAAAAGCAGCACCACAAAAGACATCAAGAAGTAAAGGGTTGGAAAAGAAGAAAAAATGGTTCGACGGTGAATGTTTGAGAGCTAGAAATTCATCTTTCGCATTTTTGAATCTAGTGAGAACGACAAACAACTTTTACTTCAAAAAGCTCTATGCAAATGCAAACAAGTATTATAAATTGCTCTGTAAGACAAAGAAAAGTGAAATGGATCAAAGAAACATAGAGATAATTAACAAAGCTAACTCTTCAGCGGAATTCTGGAAAGCAGTTAGGCTTGTAAGTGGGAAAAAAACACGACCTGCACAGTTATCAATATAGAGGAGTTAAAGATTCATTTCATGAATCTCCTCAATACCCCCCAAATGTCACCATCATTTCAGTATGCAGCACCTTATATATTTGATGAATACTTAGATGCTCCTATCACGCTTGCTGAGGTAGAAATGGTTATAGAGAAATCCAAAAATGGAAAAGCGCCGGGGGAGGATAGAATACCATTTGAATATTTTTAAAATTTAACACCTGAATTCGTAAACCTTTTAACCGTGGAGTACAACAGAATTTTTGAGACCAGTGATGTTCCAGGAAGTTTTCGAAAAGCAATTATTTTCCCTCTACACAAGAAAGGAAATCTTGAAGATCATACTAATTATAGATGCATTTCTTTTCTCAACACAGTGGCAAAGTTATTTGGCTGAATACTTTTTAACAGGCTAAGCGAGTGGGTCGAAAACAAGCAGATTTTGCACGAATGCCAAGCGGGTTTTAGGAAAAACCATTCAACGATAGGCCAAATTTTTTCTTTGGTAAATATTGGCGACATATATAAAAAGAGAGGGAAAAAGTTGTACGCTTTTTTTGTAGATTTTCGAGCCGCTTTCAATTCAATTCCCAGGGAAGCGCTCTTCTTTAAACTCTACAGATACGGAGTTTCTACAAAAATGATAGCTGTGGAGTACAACAGAATTTTTGAGACCAGTGATGTTCCAGGAAGTTTTCGAAAAGCAATTATTTTCCCTCTACACAAGAAAGGAAGTCTTGAAGATCCGACTAATTATAGAGGCATTTCTTTTCTCAACACAGTGGCAAAGTTATTTGCCTGAATACTTTTTAACAGGCTAAGCGAGTGGGTCGAAAACAAGCAGATTTTGCACGAATTCCAAGCGGGTTTTAGGAAAAACCATTCAACGATAGACCAAATTTTTTCTTTGGTAAATATTGGCGACATATATAAAAAGAGAGGGAAAAAGTTGTACGCTTTTTTTGTAGATTTTCGAGCCGCTTTCGATTCAATTCCCAGGGAAGCGCTCTTCTTTAAACTCTACAGATACGGAGTTTCTACAAAAATGATAGCTGTCATTAAAGCAATCTACAAAGAAAATGTTGCCAGGGTATGGAACGGTAAATTCCTCTCAGACGAGTTTGAAACGCCAACGGGTGTTAAGCAAGGATGCGTTCTCAGTACTCTATTTTTTGTTCTGTATATAAACGACATTATCGAGAGTGTAAAAGGGGGAATTATTATAAGTGGAAAAAATATTCCAGGACTTATGTTCGCAGATGATTTAGTTTTCCTATCGGAAACTATAAATGGCATGCAGCTAATGATAAATAGGCTCCAACGCTACTGTAAAACCTGGAATTTATCGGTTAACCCTGCCAAGTCAAAAATCATGATTATGAGAAGTGGGGGTGGTAGATACTCGAGAAGTGAAAGGTGGACGTTTGATGATGAACCAATAGAGATTGTTAAGGAGTATAAGTACTTAGGAGTATTAATTACTTCTAACTTAAATCTTAATAAGCATTTGCAATGCAAATTATCTGAAGCTAAACGTGCTATGTGTTCTGCGTGGAGAAGTTGTATAGACAAAAAAAGCATTTGTCATGGAGCGAAGTATAAAATCTTTCGAACAGCTGCACTATCAATTCTCTTTTACGGCGCCCAAGTTTGGGGATATCTTTCCTTCGAGGCTGTGGAAAAATTCCTTCGTTTTATATTCGAAATACTTTCAGACTGCCGGGTAGTTCACCAAATTACATGTTATATTTGGAAACAGGTATAGCACCACTATTTTTGGATACGCTCAAAATGCATTTCGATTACGTGGCAAGAGTAATGGCGATGGGAGAAGAAAGGATTCCAAGACTGGTTCTCACGCATATCTTTCCTTCGAGGCTGTGGAAAAATTCCTTCGTTTTACATTCGAAATACTTTCAGACTGCCGGGTAGTTCACCAAATTACATGTTATATTTGGAAACAGGTATAGCACCACTATTTTTGGATACGCTCAAAATGCATTTCGATTACGTGGCAAGAGTAATGGCGATGGGAGAAGAAAGGATTCCAAGACTGGTTCTCACGCAGTTGATAAACTCCGGAGGAGCTTGCGTTAATGAGTGGAACAAATTGGCAAACGATTCTTCAACAGATTTTGCAGTATTTATCAACGATAATCCCGATGATATAAAGTTAAAATTCCACAATTTGCTAAAGAACGTTGGAAATATGATGTGTGATAGGTTCACTAAGGAAGCAGAGTCATCAAAATACAGAACCTACTACTGCAAACTGAATCATTTTTTAAATAACAACACGTATTTCCTAAAACAAAACACAACTGAACAAATCAGCATGATATTTAAAGCAAGAGGTGAAGTCCTTGGTTTGAATTACATTCCGCATCGACCAGAATTACCTTTATTGTGCGATCTATGCAATTTGAAAGTGCGCGAAGATGTTTTTCACTTTCTGGGAATCTGCCCAATATTCAACGAATTTTGAAGGCATTTCTTTGCAGTGGACACCCTTAGTTTGGATGAAGTGATCACTATTTTGAATGGAGAGCGTGGATGGGACCTTTTAGTTGGGTATATCTCAAATGCTTTTCGTTACAGAAACCAAGTTATTCAAGAAAACTTTTAAGGCTTTATTTTGAAATAATAATAATGCAGATATGTATATTAAACTAGCTGACCCGGCGAACTCCGTACCGCCTTTTTTAACATTTTTGAAATTGCTGAATTTTTGTTTTACTACTTATGCACACTTAGCTTCACATGGGTGCGCAGTAGCTGGATATGGAAATCTAACACTTACAGTATCAGTAAATTAAAATTAGTTCAACTATCAAAAATTCTATATTTTTATGCGTTTGATGCATAGAAAGTGATTAACCTGTCAAAAAAAAAAGAAGTTATTCACCCCTTCTGATCTGCCTACAATTAACAAAGCGTTTATAAGCCCTTAACTCGAGTAGAAATCCCATCTCTCAGCAGTTGCTTGTCAAACTTGTTTAAACATGCTCGATAGAGCTGAAAAAAGGGTTATAATAGATAGGGGAGAAAAGGATTATCGAAACATTTCCATCACTTGAACATCGTCGAAATTTTTCATGTCTTTCCTTATTTTACCGCTTCTTATACAAAATGCTCACTCTATTTAGCCAGCTGCGTTCCTCCAATTAAACGATTAATACTCGTCTTGCTAGGAATGATCATCAGTTTACACTTGAAATATAGAACTTCCTTCTCCAGCCGAAAAATTTATTCTTATCAAAATCTCAAGCCTAAAGACCACTGTCACACGTTAGAGCAAGTTTGTGCGACCCAGTCGTGCATTTTATTTTTCCGTTCGGAGAGAAAACAAATAATGCCGATAGTTTGACGACTCTCGAACACGCAACTAACATCTCTCAAGGCGAAAAACACAAACTTCGTACCGCCTCCCGCCTAAAAATTAGTTTACCTGGTTCAATCCAAATCCAAAAAATTTCCCGGCATGCGTTTCAACGCTAAACGCAAAGAGATTGTTTGGTTGAATATTCTGCTTATTAAGGTGCTTTTTGTTACACAATGTAAGGGCAATAAGCCCCGCGTCAAATTTAATTTTCATTGTGTTAAAACTATGCATCCCAATTGTTTGCAATTTTGAAGATTTGTGACAAAATGCACCAAAAATGCATTTCTGACAAACTACTTCACCGATTTTTGACCAATCTTCATAGAAACCTTCGTAGGCATCCTAAAAATGTCCTTCCAAAAGATTTGTTCTTAATTTGACAAAATGTACCTAAAATGCATTCATGGGAAACCGATGTTTTAAAATATTCTTTTATACAAACCTTCTCCTGACAATAACAAAAACTCAAAACAAAGAATTATCCATTTTGGCCTAGTCGTTCGGAAGTTATGAGGGAACATACATTTTTGCGATCCATTTTTATATATATAGATGTATAAATTAAATTTAAATGTCACTCTGGTAGACGGCCTTCGGCCAAACCATACAAAGACTTAGCAATATCAAACAAGAAATATGTAATTTATTTATATTTATGAAGTCAATAAAACTAAAACTAAAACTGAAACTGGTAGGGATTGTAGACGGTCTTCTAGAAATGGGGAACGGGCTCTTGTGTCAGCAGGACAGGAGTTTCAGTTTAGCGGCAAACGGTAGGGACACTAGGCCATATTAAATAGTTAGGGTTCATGGATTCAAGTTTTCGGGACTTCTTGACGGTGACGGGTGGACAATTTTGAAAGACTTAGGGCTTAGATTAGAGAAAAGTAGTATTGGGTCAGAAGCGTAAGCAGATGGGCGGGTGTAGGAGTCTATTGGGTCTACGGGTCTATTTCTCTACCAGTGAAGGTTGAGAATAGATCCATTTTAATAGAATGTCTGGTAATACCGAACCTCCCACACCAACCGATCTCGGGTGCCGACTTTTGGGTACTATCGGGCATAGTCCGGATTTTAGATCTGGTATGTGGAGTTTTTCAAGCCAGGAAATGGTGGTTTTGGTAACCGACATGGTAGCGATTAAAGAAAAATCGGATTTGGACAATTTTGGAAGTAAGAAGTTAGAACACTTGTTAGGAGAACTTTTCAAATCAATAACCGAGGGATTAGGGTGCGCCAACTTCGTTGAGCACAAGATTAGGACCAACTAAACAACGATATTACCCTATTTCTCCCGCGATTCAAAAACATATCGATCATGAACTCCAAGATATGTTCGAAGCTAGAGTGATCGAGAAGTCGAAGATTCCTTTGGCATCGCCGATTCTTCTCGTTAAGAAGAAAGACGGCAGTTACTGTTTCTGCGATAACTTTAGGAAATCAAATGAAGTTACTAATAGGGATGCTTATCCACTACCGTTTATTTCTGCGATTTTGGACAAGCGTCGAAACGCGAAGTACTTGTTCTATTAAGATATAAAATCTGCTTATTACCAAGTCCATATGGATGAAGAATCGCTTAAATACACAGCCTTTACCGTGCCAGGGAGGGGTCTTTTTCAATGGCATGGCAAAGGTTTATTGGCGACGCTCTGGGTCCCGACTTAAAACCGTTCATCTTTGTATACTTAGATGACATGATCATTGTAACCGATTCTTTAGAGAAACACCTAGAATATCTCAAAGAAGTCTTAAAAAGGTTAGGAGAGGCGGGGTTAAAAGTAGATAGGGAAAGTGTAATAACTGTAGGAATTCTTAAAAATTTCCAGGTTATGTAGTTGATTGAAACGGGCTTCATGTAGACCCCGTAAAAGTGGTAAGCATGATGAGGATTCCTCCACCAAAAAATGTGAAGGAAATCAGGGTCGAAAACAAGCAGATTTTGCACGAATTCCAAGCGGGTTTTAGGAAAATCCATTCAACGATAGACCAAATTTTTTCTTTGGTAAATATTGGCGACATATATAAAAAGAGAGGGAAAAAGTTGTACGCTTTTTTTGTAGATTTTCGAGCCGCTTTCGATTCAATTCCCAGGGAAGCGCTCTTCTTTAAACTCTACAGATACGGAGTTTCTACAAAAATGATAGCTGTGGAGTACAACAGAATTTTTGAGACCAGTGATGTTCCAGGAAGTTTTCGAAAAGCAATTATTTTCCCTCTACACAAGAAAGGAAATCTTGAAGATCCAACTAATTATAGAGGCATTTCTTTTCTCAACACAGTGGCAAAGTTATTTGCCTGAATACTTTTTAACAGGCTAAGCGAGTGGGTCGAAAACAAGCAGATTTTGCACGAATTCCAAGCGGGTTTTAGGAAAAACCATTCAACGATAGACCAATTTTTTTCTTTGGTAAATATTGGCGACATATATAAAAAGAGAGGGAAAAAGTTGTACGCTTTTTTTGTAGATTTTCGAGCCGCTTTCGATTCAATTCCCAGGAAAGCGCTCTTCTTTAAACTCTACAGATACGGAGTTTCTACAAAAATGATAGCTGTCATTAAAGCAATCTACAAAGAAAATGTTGCCAGGGTATGGAACGGTAAATTCCTCTCAGACGAGTTTGAAACGCCAATGGGTGTTAAGCAAGGATGCGTTCTCAGTACTCTATTTTTTGTTCTGTATATAAAAGACATTATCGAGAGTGTAAAAGGGGGAATTATTATAAGTGGAAAAAATATTCCAGGACTTATGTTCGCAGATGATTTAGTTTTCCTATCGGAAACTATAAATGGCATGCAGCTAATGATAAATAGGCTCCAACGCTACTGTAAAACCTGGAATTTATCGGTTAACCCTGCCAAGTCAAAAATCATGATTATGAGAAGTGGGGGTGGTAGATACTCGAGAAGTGAAAGGTGGACGTTTGATGATGAACCAATAGAGATTGTTAAGGAGTATAAGTACTTAGGAGTATTAATTACTTCTAACTTAAATCTTAATAAGCATTTGCAATGCAAATTATCTGAAGCTAAACGTGCTATGTGTTCTGTGTGGAGAAGTTGTATAGACAAAAAAAGCATTTGTCATGGAGCGAAGTATAAAATCTTTCGAACAGCTGCACTATCAATTCTCTTTTACGGCGCCCAAGTTTGGGGATATCTTTCCTTCGAGGCTGTGGAAAAATTCCTTCGTTTTATATTCGAAATACTTTCAGACTGCCGGGTAGTTCACCAAATTACATGTTATATTTGGAAACAGGTATAGCACCACTATTTTTGGATACGCTCAAAATGCATTTCGATTACGTGGCAAGAGTAATGGCGATGGGAGAAGAAAGGATTCCAAGACTGGTTCTCACGCATATCTTTCCTTCGAGGCTGTGGAAAAATTCCTTCGTTTTACATTCGAAATACTTTCAGACTGCCGGGTAGTTCACCAAATTACATGTTATATTTGGAAACAGGTATAGCACCACTATTTTTGGATACGCTCAAAATGCATTTCGATTACGTGGCAAGAGTAATGGCGATGGGAGAAGAAAGGATTCCAAGACTGGTTCTCACGCAGTTGATAAACTCCGGAGGAGCTTGCGTTAATGAGTGGAACAAATTGGCAAACGATTCTTCAACAGATTTTGCAGTATTTATCAACGATAATCCCGATGATATAAAGTTAAAATTCCACAATTTGCTAAAGAACGTTGGAAATATGATGTGTGATAAGTTCACTAAGGAAGCGGAGTCATCAAAATACAGAACCTACTACTGCAAACTGAATCATTTTTTAAATAACAACACGTATTTCCTAAAACAAAACACAACTGAACAAATCAGCATGATATTTAAAGCAAGAGGTGAAGTCCTTGGTTTGAATTACATTCCGCATCGACCAGAATTACCTTTATTGTGCGATCTATGCAATTTGAAAGTGCGCGAAGATGTTTTTCACTTTCTGGGAATCTGCCCAATATTCAACGAATTTTGAAGGCATTTCTTTGCAGTGGACACCCTTAGTTTGGATGAAGTGATCACTATTTTGAATGGAGAGCGTGGATGGGACCTTTTAGTTGGGTATATCTCAAATGCTTTTCGTTACAGAAACCAAGTTATTCAAGAAAACTTTTAAGGCTTTATTTTGAAATAATAATAATGCAGATATGTATATTAAATGTATAAATTAAATTTAAATGTCACTCTGGTAGACGGCCTTCGGCCAAACCATACAAAGACTTAGCAATATCAAACAAGAAATATGTAATTTATTTATATTTATGAAGTCAATAAAACTAAACCTAAAACTAAAACTGGTAGGGATTGTAGACGGTCTTCTAGAAATGGGGAACGGGCTCTTGTGTCAGGACAGGAGTTTCAGTTTAGCGGCAAACGGTAGGGACACTAGGCCATATTAAATAGTTAGGGTTCATGGATTCAAGTTTTCGGGACTTCTTGACGGTGACGGGTGGACAATTTTGAAAGACTTAGGGCTTAGATTAGAGAAAAGTAGTATTGGGTCAGAAGCGTAAGCAGATGGGCGGGTGTAGGAGTCTATTGGGTATACGGGTCTATTTCTCTACCAGTGAAGGTTGAGAATAGATCCATTTTAATAGAATGTCTGGTAATACCGAACCTCCCACACCAACCGATCTCGGGTGCCGACTTTTGGGTACTATCGGGCATAGTCCGGATTTTAGATCTGGTATGTGGAGTTTTTCAAGCCAGGAAATGGTGGTTTTGGTAACCGACATGGTAGCGATTAAAGAAAAATCGGATTTGGACAATTTTGGAAGTAAGAAGTTAGAACGCTTGTTAGGAGAACTTTTCAAATCAATAACCGAGGGATTAGGGTGCGCCAACTTCGTAGAGCACAAAATTAGGACCAACTAAACAACGATATTACCCTATTTCTCCCGCGATTCAGAAACATATCGATCATGAACTCCAAGATATGTTCGAAGCTAGAGTGATCGAGAAGTCGAAGATTCCTTTGGCATCGCCGATTCTTCTCGTTAAGAAGAAAGACGGCAGTTACCGTTTCTGCGATAACTTTAGGAAATCAAATGAAGTTACTAATAGGGATGCTTATCCACTACCGTTTATTTCTGCGATTTTGGACAAGCGTCGAAACGCGAAGTACTTGTTCTATTAAGATATAAAATCTGCTTATTACCAAGTCCATATGGATGAAGAATCGCTTAAATACACAGCCTTTACCGTGCCAGGGAGGGGTCTTTTTCAATGGCATGGCAAAGGTTTATTGGCGACGCTCTGGGTCCCGACATAGAATCGTTCATCTTTGTATACTTAGATGACATGATCATTGTAACCGATTCTTTAGAGAAACACCTAGAATATCTCAAAGAAGTCTTAAAAAGGTTAGGAGAGGCGGGGTTGAAAGTAGATAGGGAAAGTGTAATAACTGTAGGAATTCTTAAAAATTTCTAGGTTATATAGTTGATTGAAACGGGCTTCATGTAGACCCCGTAAAAGTGGTAAGCATGATAAGGATTCCTCCACCAAAAAATGTGAAGGAAATCAGGAGTTTTGTATTGACTACTTCTTGATATCGAAGATTCGTGCCAAATTTTGCAATTTAAGTTAGGCCCTTTACCAATCTCTTAAGAAAAGATAGGGAAAGTGTAATAACTGTAGGAATTCTTAAAAATTCCTAGGTTATGTAGTTGATTAAAACGGGCTTCATGTAGACCCCGTAAAAGTGGTAAGCATGATGAGGATTCCTCCACCAAAAAATGTGAAGGAAATCAGGAGTTTTGTATTGACTACTTCTTGATATCGAAGATTCGTGCCAAATTTTGCAATTTAAGTAAGGCCCTTTACCAATCTCTTAAAAAAAGGTAAGAAACTTAAGTGGACTAAAGAATGTAAGGAGAGTTTTAGAAAAGCCAAAGAGAGTTTGATTACGGCAACGATTCTGACTTGTCCGGATTTTTCTCGTCAGTTTGTTGTCCAAACAGACGAGTCAGATTTTGGTATTAAGGCCGTACCTTCGCAGGAGTTTGAAGATGACCAAAAAATTGCTATTAGAGTCTGTCATTGAATAGGAATGAAAGGAACTACTCTACGACCGAAAATTAAGGCTTAGCGGTTTTTTGGGTGATCGAAGAGTTACAGCCGTATCTCGAAGGTTTACGATTTACTGTTCTGACTGATCATCATTCACTGGTCTGTCTCAGCAACCTTAAGGACCCGCAGGGTAGATAAGCTCGTTGGGCTCTTAGAATACTCATCCTAGCGAGTTGAGAATGGGCGGCTCTATAAAGATGTTAGGATGAACCATATTGTTGTTCACAACGAAATTAGTTGCAGGGTAATGTGGTAGGGCAAACATTTTGAATGATTGCCATGATGCTTCCCTTTCAGGACACATGGGCGTTAAAAAGACTTAGTAGCAAAGAACTGAAGACGCTTAGTGAAGCGTACGGGTTACTACTTCGGTAAACGGCGCATTACCAACCGCAAGCAAATCCTACGGAGAGCATCAATCAAATAATTAAAACTACTTTCCGAGCGTATGTCTCCGAAAATCAGCGGAGTTGGGACATGCAACTGGCAAAAGTGGCCTGTGCTATCCGAACTTCGCAACATGCGGTGTTAGGTGTTTCGCCATATTACGTGAATTTCGGTAGGAACATGGTTACTAGTTGCCATTATGTAGGGCTTAGTGATAGCGATAGGGACCAAGATAGAGGGGATACCGTTAGGCAGTTTCAGAAACTGAGACAGGAGTAAGGTATGAAGTTGGAAGCGGTGGGAAATGAGACCGCTAAAACTTATAATTTGATGGGAAGAGACATACAGTTTCAACCTGGTGATCTCGTTTGGCGTAGGAACTATTCTCTGTCAGATGCGGCTAATTATTTTGCTGCTAAATTAGCGACCAAGTTTGTTGGTCCATTTAGGGTCAGTAGGAAGGCGTCACCTTGGACATACCTCCAGATAGACGATAAGGGGAACAATCGGGCGACGTGGCACGTTAAGGACTTAAAGCTTTATGTTGACACTGAGTCAAAAATCCCTTAATCTTACTTTTACACCATGTTGTTTTACCCTCCAATCCTGGCCGAGCCTTAAGAAATGGATTATTTTTCTTGAAAAGTAAACACATTTCTTGGGAGAAAAGGGTGGAATTTGTTACGGTAAATTTTACGTAACAAAAATTTCACTTTGGTCGTTATTTTCCGCTTTCTTTTTTCTCGCTGTGGCTGCAAAATATTGGCGAATTTGAGGGCAACCATTGTCTCATCAACCAGTGGTGTACCTAGCCTTAATTTGCAAAAGCAACAAAAATAGGTGTTCGAGTCCAAGTACGATGATTCTGTAACGAGCCAGGTGAACTCTTACACGAAAAACAACAACTGAAAATCCTTTTAGAACTATCTTTTATTTTCAAATCTAACATATCGTAACGTAATTTTTAACAATAACTTAAAATAACGTAAATTTGTTTAATGTACAAAATCGGTTCTTAACGCGTGTTAAATTAGTTTTATAGAATTTTGAAAATGAATTTTAAGTGACGCTCTTTTCTGTTTCTTCAAAACTAGTTTGCTTAATAGTTCACGCTTCGAATCCTTTGCGATAGTAAGTTGTTGAATTGTAGGAAAAAGCTTGTTCAGACTTCTGCTAGTTTTTATTTCTCTTTCAATTTTTCTCGAAAATAGTTTTAGTGTTAAAACGGTCTGAACTCGTCCATTATGTTTCGGCAAGTCTTGGAAACATATCCATTTACTCGTCAAAATCATGCTTGTGTTCGTGAGAGTTAGTTTTGGCAAGTTTTGGAAACACATCCAACAACTTCTCGAAACCGTGTTTGTGTGCGTGTGAGTATGTTTCGTTAGATCCCACCACGGTTGAGTTGAGCGTCGAGCATCCAGAAAGCCGTGACCGATGATCTCAAAATGAATGGTTGTATGTATGAGTGAATAACTGGAATGGACGAGGGAAGAAAGTGGTAGATGAAAATTAGCTTGGAAGGCACTCTTGTGAGAGCCTAAGAAGCGAAGACAAATTTTAAAAGAAAAAAAAATAACGGGACAAAAAATGGAGGAAAGGAGATGGGAGGCGAAATTGCTTACAGAAAGATACGTTGTATGTTTTCTTATTTGGATATGAATATATATTTGTTATTTCAAAATATATATTAAGATTCAACCCATTCGTGTAGGAGGTTCCCTTGTAGTTTTTGGAACGCGCTTCATTTGTGGTAAAGACCCATTTTACCTCCCTTTTTCAGTCTTTTTAATAGCTTTATTTTTATTTAATTCGAAAAGCCAAACGGCCATATTAAAATTGTTTAACCACTATTTATTTGAAAACATTTGGGTTTAAGTCTAGGGATCTTCTGTCCCACGGTTTCCCAAAAATAAAGTTAATATTTAAACTTAAATCTCTTTCTTTTTTTTACTACTATCGGTCCTTTATTACCTACATTTAGTTTTGAAATTTTCTATTTCAGTTTTAGAAGAAAAATTCCTGGCGCCCATATTTTGTTTCCACCCTACTGCGCAATCATATATTTCCTTCTTTTGATAAACTATTTTGATTGCGACATCAATCAAGTTTATCAAAGGAATACAAAATTCTTCCATTGAACCCATCCCAGCTGAGCAGTTGTTGTGACAGCTATTTAATCAAGCTGTAGTTACACTTTTTTCGCATTGTCTCTTTGTGTCATTCGTTCCTGGTCGATCGGTATTATCATTAGTTTATTCGTGTGGCGCATCGCCGCCGTCGGTATCGGTGCAAAACTAATTTTTTTTTTTTAATTAAATTTATCGCTTTTTAAAAGATCGATTAAACTATACATTTTAATTTAATTATTCCCCTCCCCCTATCGTGTTCGCGAAATAAGAGTGTAGCAAACTGGTGCCCAACGTTTTGGGCCCAAAGTGGAACAGTTCCTTTTTGTACTGTGTGGTTTTTTTTTTCCTGCATAATTTTTTTTATTAGAGGTTTAATTGATTTGGTTTTATTTTCGGTATGAAGTGTTCTATCGTGGAAAATTAAGAAGAGATGTTGTGGAGAACGAAAGGAGAAGCAGGTTTCTGACAGTGAGTATCAAAGAACAAACCAACGTTAAAGTATCCAGCCGAAGAAGGAGGACGTTCATCAAGGAGTTTTTTTGGTGATATTTTTTTGGTTACTGTTGTAAACTCGTTTTTAATTCTGTGGTGTCTTTTGTTTTTGTCTTTTTTCTCAATATAATTTTCTTAACTTTTGCTTTTTTTTGTGTTCATTATCCTTTGTTAGTTTTTTTTATAAGGTATATATGGTTTTTTTTCTTTCGTGGGATAGTTCGCGACATTTTTTTTTATATTGTGATTTGCAAATTGAATTTTATGTAAATTCATTTGAGTTCGTTACGGTGATAGCTGAAAGAGTATTTGCTTATTGCTTTTTTCTCGCGTGTGATATATCGTGAAATTTTTGTTGTTGTGTTTGAGTGAAAATAAACTGAGTTTTTCTAGTGATAGAACGTAAACACATAATATAAGTTTTCCTTGAGGAACGTTATTTTAGGAAGTCGGTTCTGGCAATTATTTTTGTTTAATTTTTTCGTTAAATTGGAAAAAGTTCATTCGTTGACATCAACGTTTGGAATTTAATTTTTTGGTTTTGAAGACGGTTTATGTGGTAAAATATATTGTAGTCCTTTTACGGTGAATATCTTTATTGAGTTTTTTTTATTAAACATCGGTCGAGTGTGCCAATAGTCTTTCTTTTTCTTAACAAGGTCTTCTTAAGGTACCTCCGATGAATCCAAAGTCTTCGGAGTACATTAAGATTATAACCAAGATTGAATGGTGTATAGGTAGGTTAGCTAGTAGCCCTTGTGAGGCAGAAGACGAAGAAGGTGCGATTAGCTCACTTCGTAACAAGGTTTTGTGTTTGTTAGGAGATCTCACTGGTGATAGTGCGAATAGTGATAGGGAAGAAGAAGTTGAGAAGAAAAAGACTCCGATTAAAACGCAAACCCAACTTCAAGTACAAGTTGGTCAGACCCCAAGTAGTGTGCGGTCTGTGTTTGGATTGGCTGGTGGGTCATTGTCTGAACCAATGCGTGTTGGCAGTAGTCCATCAGTCAATGATATTAGTTTTAGGGTCCCATTAGGAAATAGGGTTGATAGGGGTGACACTTGTGCTGAACAGATGGTTGTTCAACAGAAGTGCACTGAACGTGTAGGGAAGTGGTGGTTAAATTTAATGGGACTCTAATGGAGCATCAGTGAATTAATTCCTGAAAAGAGTGGAGGAATGTCGTCTTGCCAGCGATGTTCCGGACTCCCATCTTTTCAAATCCGCTTCGGAGCTTTTGTCGGGTGGGCCCTTATGTGGTATAGGATGGTTAAAGAAGATTAAGGAGATTGGCAAGAACTCGCCAAGGAACTCAAAGCGGAGTTCCTTCCTGCGAATAACGATGATCTTCTATTGAGAGAAATAAATCTGCATTCGCAGGGAAAAGATGACATTTTCGGCGCGTATCTTGCCACTTTGAGGACATTGTTCCAAAGATTGTCGGAACCTTTGCCAGGGCGAAGAATGATTTCGATATTGAGGAAGCATGTAGACCCCTTTTATCAGGTGCAGATAGCGAGTTCCAAACCAAAGACGGTTAAGGAGCTTGCTGTCGTAAGTAGGGAGCTAGATACCCTTAAGGTAAATGTGGATAGTTTTACTCCACCAAGTAGAGGTAGGCATTTGTTGGAACCAGACTGCGGTTACCAACCGAGTTCGTCTGGGCAACACCGAGTTTCGGCTGTTGCTCCAGTCCCAGAGAACGTTTTGAGACAGGTCGATAAGCGTTACAATTGTAACAGAGATATGCATTTGGCATAAAACTGTTTGCAAGGAAAGTGTTTCGGTTGCGGGGCTGTAGGTGTATTACGTAGGGATTGTAGGCGGTGTTCGGAAAATGGGGAACGGGCTCTTGTGTCAGCAAGACAGGAGACCCGTTGGCGTTAGTAAGGTCGTCTGCTGACGATCAGCTGGAACGTCAAATTCATTTAAGTTTCACTTTAGCGGCAGTCGGTAGTGACACTAGACCATATTTATCCGTTAGGGTTTATGGAGTCAAGTTTTTTGGGACTTCTTGATTCAGGAGATTCTCGTACCATTGAGCTGTGACGGGTGGACAATTTTGAAAGGCCTAGAGCTTAGATTAGAGAAGAGGAGTGTTGGGTCAGAAGCGTTAGCAGATGTTACGGGTGTATTAGTAGCTGGGTCTATTTCTCTACCAGTGGAGGCTAAGAATAGATCCATTTTAATAGAATGTCTGGTAATACCAAATCTCCTACCCCAATTGATCTTGGGTGCCGACTTTTGGGTACTATCGAGAATAGTCCAAGATTTGAGATCTGGTATTTGGAGTTTTTCAAGCCAGGAAATGGTGGCCTCGGTAACCGGCATGGTAGCGATTAGAGAAAAATTGGATTTGGAAAATTTTTTGAAAATAAAAAGTTAGAAAACTTGTTGGGCGAACTTTTCAAATCAATGACCGAGGGATTAGTGTGCACCAACTTAGTTGAGCATAAGATTAAGACGTCCGCAGGACCGATTTAGCAACGATATTACCCTGTTTCGCCCGCGATTCGAAAACATATCGATCGAGAACTATAAGAGATGTTGGAAGTTGCAGTGATCGAGAAGTCGAAGAGTCCTTGGGCGATTCTTCTCGTTAAGAAGAAAGACGGCAGTTACCGTTTCTGCTTTGACTATAGGAAATTAAATGAGGTTACTGATAGGGATGCTTATCCACTACCGCTTATTTCGGCGATTTTGGACAAGCTTCGAAACGCGAAATACTTGTCCTATTAACATATAAAATCTGCTTATTGACAAGTTCCAGTGGAAGAAGAATAGCGTAAATACACAGCATTTACCGTCCCAGGAAGGGGTTTTTTTTTAATTTTGTAGGATGCCATTAAGACTCCGTAATTCACCAGCGATATGTCAAAGGTTTACTGACGACGTTCTGGGTCCCGACTTAGAACCGTTCGTTTTTGTGTACTTAGATGACGGTATCTGTGTCAGCCATATTTTTGAGAAACACCTAGAAGTTCCCAAAGAAGTTTTTAAAAGGTTAGGAGAGGCGGGTTTAAAAGTAGGTAGTGAAAGTGTAATTTCTGTAGGCCTTCTTTGAAACTTCTAGGTTATGCAGTTGATAGTAACAGGCTTCATGTAGACCGGGAAAAAGTGGAAAGTATAATGACGATTCCTTGTTACGGTAAATTTTACCGCAACAAAAACTTCCTTTCGGTCGTTATTTTCAACTTTTTAAATATAGGCGAAGTTGTGCGCAACCATGGTCATGGCAAACAAAACAAAAGCAGGCGTTCGAGTCCAAGTACGACGATTCTAAAACGAGAAGAGAGCCGGCGGATGAGCCGTGGAAGTAACGAGTCAGGTGAACTCTTACTAACATCACAAAAACAACAACAACTAAAAATTTTTTTAAAACTGTCTTTTATTTTAAAATTTAACATATCGTAACGTAATTTTAAACATTAACTTAAAGTAACGTAAATTTGTTTAAAGTACAAAATGTGTTTTTAACGCATGTAAAATTAGTTTTGCAGAATTTCGAAAATGACTTTAAAGTAACGCTCCTCTCTGTATCTTCGAAAATAGTTTGCTAAACAATTCACGCTTCCAATCACTTGCGATAGTTGTAAAGTAGTAGGAAAAAGCCTAGTTCAGACTTCTCCTCGATTTTATTTCTCTTTCAATTTTTCTCGAAAATAGTTTTGGTTGGAAAACGGTCTCAACTCGTTTCGGCAAGTCTTGGAAACATATCCAACAACTCGTCGAAACCGTGTTTGTGTGCGTGAGTGTAATTTTTGGCAAGTTTTGGAAACACATATAACAACTTGTCGAAACCGTGTTTGTGGGCGTGTGGGTATGTTTCGTTAGATCCCACCATGGTTGTTTTTTTGAAGAGCCTCAAGCTTACAGAAAGCCGTGACCGATGATCTCAAAACGAATGGTTGAGTGAATGACTGGAATGGACGAGGGAAATAAATGGTGTATGAAAATAAGCTTGGAAGGCACCATTGTATTAATGATTTATAGTATTCCCAATCAGAGGAACGTTTGGTGCGTCATCTATGGACGAAGTTCAGAAACACATATTTTAGAGTTATTTGAGTGATTTTTGTCTAAACTGCCATGGGAAGCAAAAACAACAATAGAAGACATTTGATGTTAAGTAGAAAAGACAACTAGCACTGCCATTGAAGAAGTTCGGAACTTAAATAAAATGTGATATGAAATTACTATACAAATGTATATACAATGAAGGCACTCTTGTGAGAGGAAAAAAAATAAGGAGACAGGATTCGAGTTGTGAAGATTCTAAAGGAGAAAAGGAGATAGGAGGCGAAATTGCTAACAGAAAGATAAGTAGTTTGGTTTCTAATTTGGATACAAATATATATATTTGTAATTTTAAAATATATTGCCACACAAGAACCGAACGCGAGTTTTATGGTGAATGTAAGTCGACACGAAAACTAGAAAACCGCGACTTCGATATTCGTTTCCATCACAATAAAAAAAACAAGCGATTGACCGGTTTACAATAATAAAAAAAAATTAATTCACAAGCCGATGTGCACGCTATTGTTGTAATTTTTGATTTAGTGACAATTAGAATTGACAAGGTACTTTTGATTTGCGCAGCTGTGACGGCATCCAAAGAGTGCTTTCAATTGTCTAGCTCAGTTAAAGTTGTGGTTCGTCGATACGAACATTTTTGTTTGACGGTCAAATTATTTTATATAATTGATATGAGAATTCGATCAACGAAATTTTGAATAATTGCCGCAAAGGGCGTATTTTTATATGATGAATAGACGGAAAAGGGGGCGCCAGAAAATGTCAACGATAGACAAAAAAAAAACTTATTTACTAACAGATGAATTAGATATTTCCAGAACAGAATACTTAGCTTTTATATTTTTCTTCTGAAAAAATCTCCCTCCTTCTAAATTTTCTCTTTCTTTGCTGCTATGCTCCAACTTCCTCACAATTTTTGATCAATTTCACTTCTATCTTCTTGACCACTTTATCTTTAATCTCTTTTTTTTTACCAAAACCACTGAATCTAATTCTCAACTCAATTTTTTTTCTTTTCTTCACCAATCTTCACTAGTTTTCGCTTTCTCTTCCAAAACAGAAGTGGCCTTCCAGGATTTTCTTGTTCCTGTATGACATCATCTTGTTTTCCCATTCTTCTGGTTTTCAGCACGACAAAGAAGGGGAATTTATTTATAAAACAAGAACAATTACGGTCAAGGAAAAGGAGCAAACTCTATTTTAAAGTTGCTCATAAATCTTCCGTTAAGGAAATAAAAGGCTTTAAATCTTTCGTGTGCCAAGTGCCACGATCCTTGCTATTCTCGTCTTCAAGGACATAAGTTCCTGATTTTAAAAGGGCCCAAAAACTTTGGAGCCAACTTTGCCGCATAGTTATTTGCAGCGTCATAAAGTACAAAATTTCTGCGCCATACAACATCATTCGGACGGTAATGAGCATCTCTCTATCTGAGGTTGTAGGCTTCTGCTGATATCTTTGTTGCTTTCTTTATTTTGGCGGCTATATCCGCCCTTAGTTTATTAAATCTTTCCCCTATTTTATCTCCCACTACTTCTGTACCATTATTCCTATACAAAACTTTGTTACTTATTCCTACCTCATTTCGACCACTTGTTGACATCTCCTTTCCAAAATTAGCATAGTATGATGTAACTCCTAGTACCTCATGCTGTGAAGTGCGAACGGCACAAGCTACTTTTGCTAGTTGAGAATCCCAAGATCTGTGATTCGGTGAAACATTGGCCCTTAAAGTTGTTTTTATAATCTGTTATATCCTCTCCGAAGGGTTGGGCTGAGTATGGTAGTGTGGGTAAACCTAATCTTCGTAGAATATAATTCACAGAGGGCCTTCAGTACCCTGCTCCTAAATTGAGGTCCATTGTCACAAATTAAAACTTTTGGAACACAAAACAAAAGAAAAACCCCATCCTCTTACACACTGCCTTTGCAGTGGCGGACCTCAACGCAAATAACAACGGAAATTTTGTTAAATAATCGACTACTGTGAGGATGTAAGCAAAACCCATTTTAGGCGTTGTTAATGGCCCTACTAATTCTACACAAACCATTTGCCATGGATTGGAAACCCCTATTCTTTCAGTCATCAGACCCGCTGGTTTGTCATTAACTGGTTTCACCTGTTGGATTACGCTACATTTTCTAACATAACTCGGTATATCTCACCTCATCTTACGCTAATAATATTTAAATCCTACCCTCGGGAAGTTTTTCCTTACCCCCATATGTCCAGCTAAAGGACTACCATGACATTCTCTCGGAATTTCTAACCTATCTTTTCTACCTACTACTAACATCCATTCTTCGTTACTCTCACGCACTACTAGATGGTTTGATTTTCCAAATTTAAAGAGTCGACCATTCTCCACTCTCCAAGCCGGAAAGGCTAACGGGTTTGAATCTACGAGGGCCTTGAGGTTACTCAACCAATTCAATTCAATGACATACTCAATAAACAAGCGAATAGTGATCCGTTACGACCGTCAATCGAACACCTTTGATGTAGGGTCGCAACTTCTCAACTGCGCACAAAACCGCTAAACATAAGCTTTGTTTGTTGAGCCCTGAAATCACCCTGGGGTCACCCTGGGGTCGTCACAGCGCGTTTTTTGAATTACCTCAACTCGCCCTCAATACAAAATTCTCTGTTTTTTGAAACCTGGGGTCGCCCTGAAGTCACCGTGAAGTCGATCTTGCTATTTAGCTGGGGCGAGTTGAGGTAACGAATCAGCTGTTGAAGTGACTTTTGCTGTCAAGCATTTCTTGTGTATTTTTCTTCTGTATTCGATTTTTCATGTCTTTTTTTTCGATAAAACTAAATGAAATGCGAGTGAATGCATTTATTTTGATGAATGTAAATACAAATCAAACAAATAAAGCAAAATGGAAACTTTTGATTTTGTGCGTTGTGAAAAATATACAATCAGCAGCCGTCATGCGTTTTTTGAGAACCGAAAAACCCAGGTTTTTTTGACAACTCTTGGAGTTGTCAAGAAAACCCAGGGCGACCCTGGGTAAAGTTCAACAAACAAAGCTATTCCTTTTCCGTAGTGGAGTAATTCCAGTAGTTAGTTTTGGAGGGTTCTGTAATGTATGGAGATTCTTCGTGCGGATGTGCGGAGTAGAGCATCAATAGGGATGAGAGCATCAATAGGGATGGGACAGTGCACTGCGGTACGAAGGGATGAGAGAGGGAACAAAGTTCTATGCTTGCTGGCAAACGCGAGAGTACAGGGTTCTTTGCTTGCTGGGAAACGTAAGATGGAAGAATGTGTGTTTTGGTTTGGGACAGGAACATTTTTTTTTTTTTTTGGTGTTGCTGTGAATTTTTAAAATGTTTGGTAACGTAGATAATAAGAATTGATTTATTAATAGCGGTATGGACTAAAAATG
The DNA here is from genome assembly GCA_916050605.2 of Platycheirus albimanus. Classification (NCBI taxonomy): domain Eukaryota; kingdom Metazoa; phylum Arthropoda; class Insecta; order Diptera; family Syrphidae; genus Platycheirus; species Platycheirus albimanus. The sequence continues at coordinate 156,942,547 of OU696696.1, read as the reverse complement.
CATTTTTGCGGTGCATTGTATGAAGTGTCCTTTTTTTCGATCTGATGTGTTTTTTTTTTTTTTTTTGATTTGAAACAGGTTATTTTTTGGGGGTTGGTTTGACGGAATCATGATTCTTTATAACGGTATGGAGAAAATAACAAAAATGCATGAAGTACCTACATAATATGTGAAATGTCCTTTTACAATAAATGTTTGTTTTTTTTTTGTCTTTATTGCTTTGGTGGGTCATAAAAAATTAAATTTATTGCAATACGGTATGAGGGAAAAACATTTTTTCTTTATCATAAAACAACATTTTTGTTTAAAAAAAAACAATACAATTTTTGTTAATCGTTTTGAGATAAAGATGTCCAAAAATTGTGTTCAGATGGGAAACCAAGCCATTTGACAAATATTTGTCCCTTTTTGGTTTTAAGTACTTTTTCTATGAGGTAGGTATCTGGAAATTTTGTTTTTTGTAATTCAAGTTTATAGAATCCAAGGGAAAAAATCGTTTTTTTCTTAGGGGTTGCTTTGACGGGATCATGATTCTTTAAAATAGTAATACAAATTGATTGATTTATAACGGTATGGAGAAAATAATAATAAAAAAAAAAACGCATTCATGGAGTAACTACATAATATGTGAGATGTCCTTTTACATTTTTTTTTAGTATTCTCAAAACATAAAGAAAAATATATACACAGATCTGATTGGTTAAGAAATATCGGAATTTTTATTGTTTTGTTTTTAAGGATTATTCCTTTTTTTATTCTAAAAAATTCAGAAAAAAATGTATAGCAAGAAAATTTTGAGTATGCAGCAGGGCATTCTGTTTTTGTGAATAAGACAACCAAGTTCGCTTTCGTTGAATTTTTCTTTGAAAATCTGTTTTCGTTACTTATTAAAAAATCAAGTTCGATTTTGTGTTTTTCTGTTTTCTTTTTTGAATTTTATTAAAATAACTAATTTCTAAAAATGTAAAATTGTGGAGTATCATTCACTAAAAAGCAGAATTTGATAAGACACGTCATCAGTATCCATGGTGATGAAAGAAAAATGTTTAAATGTAACAGATGTGAAAAAGTCATGTCGAGAAAGGACATACTTAATAGGCATATTAAAAATGTGCATTCAGCAGGAGCTGTTGTTGCGAATGAAAGAAGCACTAGAAAAAGGGAACATTCTCCTCAACCTTCAACATCTAAAGCGATATTGAACAAAAAACCAAGAATAATTGCTAAAAGGTATTGTCATATCTGTGAAGAAGATGTTGTGGAATGGAGCGAGCATAAATAAAACGCTTGTTCGACAGCTGCTTTCGGAAAAAGATGGTGAGGGTTCTCCTCAAACTACATATTGCTACATCTGTGAGGAGGATGTCGAGGAGCGAAAAATGACACATCACCAAAGAAAATCTTCACATAGAGCACTGGCTATGTAGCTCCTGACTGAGAATGTAAGTGTAATAAGTGGAGCTTTCAAAAATCGAATTAAAACTTATTACATAAAGATTGTCGATGAATCAATCTTAGATGTGAATGTTTTGTTTGACGAAAATAAATGTCTTATCAAAGAGTTGCTGGAAAACGAGATGGGCATTTTAGGCGCATTGAAGCTAAACATTGAACTTTTCGGTGATTTCGTGAAGTCCAACAATAGTCCTGATGAGTTGATTTCGGATGTGAAAAATATTCAAACAAAAATGCGTGTGGTGCTGAGTGAAAGTGAAATAGATGCAAAGCTTCAACAATTTATTGATGAAATAAAAGTGAAATTAGAAGAATTTCAGGAAAAAGAGAGCGGATGGGCTTTGCTTTCATTTCTCAGAATCGAAATTAACATCAATAAATACCAACCTGTTGGAGGATCATCCTATTTTGAATTACCGACAAAAATAAGAAACAAAAACGCGTGCATAAACGTTCAAAACAACGATGAGTACTGTTTTAAATGGTCTATTATAGCTGCTTTCGCATGAAGAATATCTTATCCTCAAAACACTGAATAATATCCATGTAAATATAACAATGCTGATGAAACAATAGATGCATTTAATCAACTCGTAAGCTTCAAAGACTTGCAATTCCCTCTGGCTGTAAAAGATGTTAAAATATTCGAGAAAAACAACCCTGAGATAAGTGTGAATGTGTTTGGTTATGAGATGACTAATACAAATAATGATATACAAATAATTGGTCCATTCTATCATACCCAAAAGGAGCAGAGTAAGCATATAAATTTGCTCTTTTGTGAGAATGAGGAGGGACTTACTCATTATGTTCTTATTAAAAACATATCACGATTAATCAGTTCTCAATTAACAAAAAAAAAAAAAGTTGAATCTTTGTAATGGTTGTCTACAATCTTTTGCTGATGAAGATTCAATAAAAAAACATAAAAACGAATGTTGCAAAATTTTTACAATGATGCCAGAGGGAGATAAGTCCTCAATAAAGTTTGAAAAGCATGGAAAGAAGTTGGAAGTACCATTTGTAGTTTACGCTTCGAGTCCATTTTACAGCCGATAAACCATCAACAGCCCAACCCGGATTTTTCTTCAACAACTGATGTTCAACAGCATGTGCCCTGCGCTTTTTCTTATTTTATTAAGAATTGACGAATTTATAGCAAGAAGTCATCAAAAACCCAAAACCGATGCCCATGTTGATCATAGCCGAAGATTTCAGACAAAGACATTCGCCAACATGTCATATATGTAAGAGTAGTTTTAAGAATTCAGATTTAAGGGCAAGAGATCATTGTCACTTCACCGGGTTGTATAGAGGACCCGCTCACGTTCAGTGTAATTTAAATTTCCAAATACCAAAATTTTTCCCGTCTTCTTTCATAATTTTTCGGGGTATGATTGTCATCTTTTTATAAAACGTCTTTCTAATATCAACGGAGAAATTTCAATAATTCCATTGAACAAAGAAAATTATATTTCTCTTTCTAAACGAATTTATTTAGATGCTAAAAACACTTTCGAGATACGATTTTTAGATTCAAATAGGTTTCTTCAGTTGAGCATCTCATCTTTAGCAAAGAATTTATCATCTAATGATTTAAAAAATACTAAAAGTGTTTTTCAAGACAATATATCATTTAATTTAATGCAAAGAAAAGGTGTATTTCGAACGATTTGAGGAAACCTCTTTACCATCGAAATCGAAATTTTATAACAAAATGATTGATGAAGAATGTTTAGTTGAGGACTATAAACATGCTCTTAATGTATGGGATCACTTTAAGTGTAAGAAACTTGAAGATTATATGGTTCTCTATCTTAAGAGTGATGTGCTTTTATTAGCAGATATATTTGAAAGTTTTATGAAACTTTGTATTTCAATCTACGAACTTGATCCTTGTCATTATTTTACAGCTCCTGGGTTATCATGGGACGCTATGCTCAAAACAACTAATATCAAGTTGGAGCTTTTAACTGATGTCGATTTGTAAAATTTTCTTAAAACTGGAATTAGAGGTGGTTTGTGTCAATGTAGTCACAGAAATGCTGTGGCTAATAATAAATACATATCTAGCTATAATCCAAACCTAGAATCGGAATACTTAATGTATCTTGATGCTAATAACTTATACGGATGGGCTATGTCACAACCCTTACCATATGGTAATTTTCAGTGGGATAATCCTCAGATTTATACATCTGAATACATCTCCAACATTAAAGGTGATAATGTTGGATATGTATTGGAAGTAGATTTAGATTATCCATCGAGTATTCATGACTCACATAATGATCTTCCATTTTGTCCTGAAAATATAACCACCCCAGGATGTAAAATTCCCAAGTTAGTTGCTCACTTGAATTCAAGGAAAAATTTCAAAACTCATTTAAGAAATTTACAGCAATGTATTTCACATGGATTAATTTTAAGAAAAGTACATAGAGTCATGAAGTTTAGTCAGTCGAACTGGCTCCAAAAGTATATTTCTCTGAACACCGAAAAAAGAAAAGTTGCAAGGAATAAGTTCGAGAAAGACTTTTTCAAATTAATGAACAATAGCGTCTATGGTAAAACCATGGAAAATGTTGAAAAGCGTAGAAATGTGAAGATTGTTTCAGAATGGAGTGCGCATAGAAACCAATTTTCAGCAAGAAAGCTGATTGCGCACCCCAATTTTCATAGTAGTAGCATATTTACACCGAATATGTGTGCTATTGAGATGAAGAAAGGAAGTGTGAAACTAGATAAACCAATTTATTTAGGTTTTACCGTTTTAGAACTCTCAAAGTGGTTAATGTATGATTTTCATTATGATTACATGAAGCCAAAATTTAGTAATAAAATTCGTTTGAACTATATGCATACAGACTCTTTTATCTATTCCATATTTACAGACGACTTTTATGCTAAAATCTATGATGATGTAATTAATCCTGAGAGATCTAGGTTTGACACTTCTGAGTATCCGGTGAACAACATTCATAATTTTCCTTTAAATAATGGCAAGGTGAAAGGGCTTTTTAAAGATGAAAATAATTCGAGGATTATGACTGATTTTGTAGGACTAAGGGCTAAATTATATTGTTTTGGGATTGATACCGGTGAAGTGACAAAAAAAGCCAAGGGAATAAAAAAATATATAACTAATAATTTAGAATTAAGAGACTATAGAAATTGTTTAATTAAGAAACGAGATATTTATAGAACTTTGTATATATTTAGAAGTAAGCAACATTTGATGTACACACAAATGATAAATAAAAAAACCTTGAGTTGTAATGATACAAAGAGGTTTATATGTGAAGATGGTAAAAGCACATATGCTTGGGGCCATACAAATATACCACATATTTAAAAGTGAAAATCATTTCATCTCAAAGTAATAAAAAAATATAAAAATTAATTTGTTTTTTTTTTAAATCGCAATAAGAATCGTATTTTTATCTTCAAAATAAAAATGTATGTCAGCGTTAAAGTAACATAAAAAAGAAGTCTCTATATTGTTTCTACCTAATAAAAAAAAACAGGTACCAAAACATCTTTATTAAAAAAAAAAAAATTTTTTGTTAATCGTTTTGAGGTATAGATGTCCAAGAATTGTGTTCAGATGGAAAACCAAGCCATTTCACAAATATTTGTCCGTTTTTGGTTTTAAGTACTTTTTCTATGAGGTAGGTATCTGGAAATTTTGTTTTTTGTAATTCAAGTTCATAGAATCCTCCTTTGATGGGATGTCTTTGATAGTCCTCTAATAAATATGTAACGGGATTTGTGTGTTGAACTTTTATTATTTTTAAGATTCCAGTTGTCCAATTGGGGGTGTATCCTTTCTCAAAAAAATATGCTTATATTTACTAATTCTTACAAAGTCACCAATATGAAGCTTAGGTGTAACATGAATTTTAGTAGTTAGTTTTGGCGGGTTCTGGCGCTCGAGGGATTCGGTGGGAGCTATGTGCGGAGCTATACCAGATGTGGGAGCTACGAGTATGTGCGTTCGGTGGGAGCTATGTGCAGAGCTATACCAGGTGCCTTCTGGCACTCGAGGGATTCGGTGGGAGTTATTTGGCTATATATGTAATGTATGGAGATTCGGGCGGATGCGCGGATGTGCGAAGTAGATCATTAATAGGGATGAGACAGACCGTTCTATGCTTGCTGGGAAACGTAAGATGTAAGAATGTGTGTTTTTGGCTTGGGACAGGTACCTTTTTTTTATTGTTGGTGTTGCTTTGAATTTATAAAATGTTTGGTAGGTAGGTAGTAAAAATGGATTAATTTATAGCGGTATGGACTAAAACTGCATTTTTGCGGTGCATATGTGAAGTATCCTTTTAGAATGAATGTTTTTGGTTTGAGACAGGTATCTTTTTATTTTGTTTTTCTTTCATTTGAAGTAGATATTTTGTCTTTATTTTGATCGTGTGATCATAGCTAGTAAAAATATATATTTTATTAAGGTTTGAAGGGGAAAAAAACAGGGTTTGGTTTGGTTGTTTGGTGGATAATAAATTGATTGATTTATAACGGTATTGATAAAATAACTAAAAATGCATTCATGGTGTACCTACTGTCCTTTTACAATTAATGTTTTTTTATGTTCTTTTTAATCAATAAATTAGATAAGTAGATAAGAAGTGAGTTAACACGAAATCATTGAAAAAATCGTTATTTTCTTAGGGGTTACTTTGACGGGATCATGATTCTTTAAAATAGTAATAAAAATTGATTGATTTATAACGGTATGGAGAAAATAATAAACAAATGAATTCATGGAGTATCTACATAATATGTGAGATGTCCTTTTACATTTTTTTTAATATTCTATCAAAACATAAAGAAAAATATATACACAAATCTGATTGGTTAAGAAATATCGGCATTTTTGTTTTGTTTTTTTGTTTTTAAGGATTTTTTCCTTTTTTTATTCTAAAACATAAAGAAAAAAATTTATAAAAGGTAAATTTTGAATATGAAGCAGGGCATTCTGTTTTTGTGAATAGGACAACCAAGTTTGTTTTTTGAATTATCTTTGAAAATCTGATTTTAATAATTATTAAACAATCAAATTCAATTTTGTGTTGTTTTCTGTTTTCCTTTGGAATTTAAGTTAAATTTACAGTCTGTTTCAATCAAGTTGTTTTTTTAATTTTTCATTGAAAATCTGTTTTTGATAATATTACTAAAGATCCAAGTTTAATTTTGTGATTTTTTCTGTTTCCTTTTTGAATTTACGTTAAAAAAATAATTTCTGGAAATGTTTGTTTGTGAAAAGTGTGAAAAATCCTTCGCTCAAAAGGCAAATCTAAGAAGACACATCATGACTTTCCATGATGATCTAAAAACAAATTTCAAGTGTAATATATGTGAGAAGGTTCTGTCGAGGAAAGACAAGCTTAACGATCACATCAGAAGTCAACATTCAGCAGTAGCTGTTTTAAAGAATGAAGGAAGCGCTAGGAAAAGGGAACATTCTCCTCAACCTTCAACATCTAAAGCGATATTGAACAAAAAACCAAGAATAATTGCTAAAAGGTATTGTCATATCTGTGAAGAAGATGTTGTGGAATGGAGCGAGCATAATAAAAAAGCTTCAAATAAAACGCTAGTTCAGAAGCTGCTTTCGGAAAAAGATGGTGAGGGTTCTCCTCAAACTACATATTGCTACATCTGTGAGGAGGATATCAAGGAGCGAAAAATGACACATCATCAAAGCAAATCTTCACAAGGAGCACTGGCTATGCAGCTGCTGACTGAGAATGTAAGTGTAATAAGTGGAGCTTTCAAAAACCGAATTAAGACTTATTGCATAAAGATTATCGATGAATCAATCTTAAATGTGAAATGTGTTTTGTTTGACGAAAATAAATGGCTCATCAAAGAGTTGCTGGAAAACGAGATGGGCATTTTAGGCGCATTGAAGCTAAACATTGAACTCTTCGGTGATTTTGTGAAGTCCAACAATAGTTCTGATGAGTTGATTTCGGATGTGAAAAATATTCAAACAAAAACCATTTATAGTTTACGCTGACTTCGAGTCCATTTTACAGCCAATAAACCATCAACAGCCCAACCCGGATTTTTCTTCAACAACTGATGTCCAACAGCATGTACCCTGCGCTTTTTCTTATTTTATTAAATGTACATTTGACGAAAAGTTTAACACCTAGAAGACATTTGTTGGTAAGAATTTAAATATAAATATAATAATATTTCCCAATAAACATATTTATAATTGTCCATTTTTCTATTTTAGGTGAGAATTCGTCAGACAAATTTGTCGAAATATTGGTGGAAGAATTGACGAATTTATATCAAGAAGTCATCAAAAACCAAAAACCGATGCCCATGTTGACCATAGCCGAGGATTTCAGACAAAGACATTCGCCAACATGCCATATATGTGAGAATAGTCTTAAGAATTCAGATTTAAGGGCGGGAGATCATTGTCACTTCACTGGGTTGTATAGAGGACCCAGTCACGTTCAGTGTAATTTAAATTTCCAAATACCAACATTTTTCCCCGTCTTCTTTAATAATTTTTCGGGGTATGATTGTCATCTTTTTATAAAAAGTCTTTCTAATATCAACGGAGAAATTTCAATAATTCAATAAAAACACTTTTGAGATACGATTTTTAGGTTCAAATAGGTTTCTTCAGTCAAGCATTGCATCTTTAGCAAAGAATTTATCGTCTAATGATTTGAAAAATACTACAAGTGTTTTCCAAGACCATGTATCATTTAATTTAATGCAAAGAAAAGGTGTATTTCCTTATGATCATTTAGATTCATGGGAACGATTTGAGGAAACCTCTTTACGGTCGAAATCGAAATTTTATAACAAAATTATTGATGAAGAATGTTTAGTTGAGGACTATAAACATGAGCTTAATGTATGGGATCACTTTAAGTGTAAAAAACTTGAAGATTATATGGTTCCCTATCTTAAGAGTGATGTGCTTTTATAAGTAGATATATTTGAAAGTTTTAGGAAACTTTGTATTTCAATCTACTTGATCTTTGTCATTATTTTACAGTTCTTGGGTTATCATGGGACGCTATGCTCAAAACAACTAATATCAAGTTGGAGCTTTCAACTGATGTCGACATATACAATTTTTTTAAAAACTGGAATGAGAGGTGGTTTGTGTCAATGTTGTCACAGAAATGCTGTGACTAATAATAAATACATATCTAGCTATAATCCAAACCTAGCATCGGAATACTTAATGTATCTTGATGCTAATAACTTATACGGATGGGCTATGTCCTATGTCACAACCCTTGCCATATGGTAATTTTCAGTGGGATAATCCTCAGACTTATACATCTGAATACATCTCCAACATTAAAGGTGATAATGTTGGATATGTATTGGAAGTAGATTTAGATTATCCATCGAGTATTCATGACTCACATAACGATCTTCCATTTTGTCCTGAAAATATAACCACCCCAGGATGTAAAATTCCTAAGTTAGTTGCTCCCTTGAATTCAAGGAAAAATTTCAAAATTCATTTAAGAAATTTACAGCAAAGTATTTCACATGGATTAATTTTAGGAAAAGTACATAGAGTCATCAATTTTAGTCAGTCGAACTGGCTCCAAAAGTATATTTCTCTGAACACCGAAAAAAGAAAAGTTGCCAGGAATAAGTTCGAGAAAGACTTTTTCAAATTAATGAACAATAGCATCTATGGTAAAACCATGGAAAATGTTGAAAAGCGTAGAAATGAAGATTGTTTCAGAATGGAGTGCGCATAGAAACCAATTTTCAGCAAGAAAGCTGATTGCGCACCCCAATTTTCATAGTAGTAGCATATTAACACCGAATATGTGTGCTATTGAAATGAAGAAAGGAAGTGTTAAACTAGATAAAATAATTTATTTAATTTTTACCGTTTTAGAACTCTCAAAGTGGTAAATGTATGATTTTCATTATGATTACATGAAGCCAAAATTTAGTAATAAAATTCGTTTGAACTATATCGATACAGACTCTTTTATCTATTCCATATTTACAGACGACTTTTATGCTAAAATCTATGATGATGTTATTAATCCTGAGAGATCTAGGTTTCACACTTTTGAGTATCCGGTGAACAACATTCATAATTTCCCTTCAAATAATGGCAAGGTGATAGGGCTTTTTAAAGATGAAAATAAATCGAGGATTATGACTGATTTCGTAGGACTAAGGGCTAAATTATATTGTTTTGGGATTGATACCGTTAAAGTGACAAAAAAAGCCAAAGGAATAAAAAAATATATCTATATATATAAAAATGGATCGCAAAAATGTATGTTCCCTCATAACTTCCGAACGACTAGGCCAAAATGGATAATTCTTTGTTTTGAGTTTTTGTTATTGTCAGGAGAAGGTTTGTATAAAAGAATATTTTAAAACATCGGTTTCCTATGAATGCATTTTAGGTACATTTTGTCAAATTAAGAACAAATCTTTTGGAAGGACATTTTGAGGATGCCTACGAAGGTTTCTATGAAGATTGGTCAAAAATCGGTGAAGTAGTTTGTCAGAAATGCATTTTTGGTGCATTTTGTCACAAATCTTCAAAATTGCAAACAATTGGGATGCATAGTTTTAACATAATGAAAATTAAATTTGACGCGGGGCTTATTGCCCTTACATTGTGTAACAAAAAGCACCTCAATAAGCAGAATATTCAACCAAACAATCTCTTTGTGTTAGCGTTGAAACGCATGCCGGTAAATGTTTTGGATTTGGATTGAACCAGGTAAACTAATTTTTAGGCGGGAGGCGGTACGAAGTTTGTGTTTTTCGCCTTGAGAGATGTTAGTTGCGTGTTCGAGAGTCGTCAAACTATCGGCACTATTTGTTTTCCCTCCGAACGGAAAAATAAAATGCACGACTGGGTCGCACAAACTTGCTCTAACGTGTGACAGTGGTCTTTAGGCTTGAGATTTTGATAAGAATAAATTTTTCGGCTGGAGAAGGAAGTTCTATATTTCAAGTGTAAACTGATGATCATTCCTAGCAAGACGAGTATTAATCGTTTAATTGGAGGAACGCAGCTGGCTAAAAAGAGTGAGCATTTTGTATAAGAAGCGGTAAAATAAGGAAAGACATAAAAAATTTCGACGATGTTCAAGTGATGGAAATGTTTCGATAATCTTTTTCTCCCCTAAATATTATGACGCTTTTTTCAGCTCTATCGAGCATGTTTAAACAAGTTTGACAAGCAACTGCTGAGAGATGGAATTTCTACTCGAGTTAAGGGCTTATAAACGCTTTGTAAATTGTAGGCAGATCAGAAGGGGTGAATAACTTCTTTTTTTTTGACAGTTTAATCACTTTCTATACATCAAACGCATCAAAATATAGAATTTTTGATAGTTGAACTAATTTTAGTTTACTGATACTGTAAGTCAAGCATGTCAAACTCGCGGCCCGCGGGCCGCATGCGGCCCACGACAAATAACTTTGCGGCCCAGCCCCCATTGTTGATTTTGAACTTAAGTTTAAAAATTGCATTTTGAGATTTTTGGTTTTCACGCACATTAAATTTTTCCAAAAGAAAAAATACCATCCATCATACATGAAGCAAACCAGGGAGTGCCATGAAATTGTTTTCAATTTCTCCATTCCAACCCTATCCACACAAAAAAGAGATGGTGACATTTCTTTGTATACGTATACCCACTAGGTCATTGGAGGAACAGCTCAGTTAGCTGTATTTCTACGTGCTTGCGACAAGAATTTCAATATTTTTGAGGAATTATTAGAACTAGTACCGATGCGTGGCACTACGACAGGGCAAAACATTTTTAATTGTGTTCATGAACTTTTACAAACATACAATCTACCTCTGTCCAAAATGATTTCTGTTGCAACAGATGGAGCTCCTTCAATGACCGGCAAAAACAACGGTTTTGTAGCAATACTACAAAAGAAAAAAAGCGAAACTCATGACGGATCAAACATTCATCACATACATTGTATAATCCATCAAGAGGTTTTATGTACAAAAGTAATAAATATGGAACATGTGTTGAAACCTGTAAAAAAAATTATAAACTTTATAAGATCTCGTGGCTTGAATCAGCGTCAGTTCTCTGATTTGTTAAGTGAATTAGGAAGCGAATATTCCGGATTAACCTACTATACGGAGGTACGTTGGCTATCTTGCTCTAAGGTTCTCAAACGATTCTGGGACTTGAAAGAAGAAATATGTCAATTTTTGATAACTAAAAACCAAGACACGAGCATGTTTCGTGATCTAGTATGGTTACAGGATTTGTTTTTCATGATAGATATAACAAAACATTTATCCGACTTAAATTTAAAACTACAAGGAAAAGATCACATTATTACAAATATGTATGACCAAGTTAAAGCATTCAAATGCAAGCTAACTCTTTGGGAAAATCAGTTGAGAAACGATGATGTAACGCACTTTCCTACATGCAGTATAAATAAACTAAGTTTAGGTGAAACTGCGTCGTATAAAAAATACACAGACAAAATTTTAAGCCTTAGTACTGAATTCGAAAAAAGATTTGCAGATTTTGAGTCTTTGAAGGACAAGCTATGTTTATTTTCTTCTATCTTTTCTATAAATATAGAATCAGTACCGAATTATATGCAAATGGAGGTAATCGAAATATAGTGTGACTCCGAATTACGATCTAAGTTCAGTGAAGTTGGGATGCCCGAATTCTACAAGTATTTGCCAGTTAGATTTGAGCACACTCGAAACTTGGCATATGAAATCATTTGCGTGTTTGGAAGTACCTATCGTTGCGAGCAGTTATTTTCGCTCATGAAGGGGAATAAGTCACCTTTAAGATCCAAAATAACTGATACACACCTTGGGGCTGTTTTGAAAGTTATCAGTGCCAACAAGATTTTCCCACAAGTAGAAAAAATGGTAGCAGAGAAGAGGTGCCAAGTGTCGGAAAGAAAATATTTAGTTACCATTGTTCTTGTTCTTTCTTGTTTTGTTTTTTGAAATAAATATATTTTATTAAAATTATAGTTTATCTTTTTGTTTTTTTTTTTTAGGCCCACACAAATTTAGATTCTGCTGTTTTGGCCCGTGGTAGCCATTGAGTTTGACACGCTTGCTGTAAGTGTAAGATTTCCATATCCAGCTACTGCGCACCCACGTGAAGCTAAGTGTGCATAAGTAATAAAACAAAAATTCAGCAATTTCAAAAATGTTAAAAGAGGCGGTACGGAGTTCGCCGGGTCAGCTAGTTACTAATAATTTAGAATTAATAGATTATAGAAATTGTTTAACTAAGAAACGAGATATTTATAGAAGTATGTATATATTTAGAAATAAGCAATATTTGATATACACACAAATGGTAAATAATAAAACTTTGAGTTGTAATGATACAAAGAGGTTTATATGTGAAGATGGTAAAAGCACATATGCTTGGGGCCATACAAATATACCACATATTTAAAAGTAAAAATCATTTCAACTCAAGGTAATAAAAAATAGAACAATGAATTTGTATTTTTTTTCCACATCGCAATAAGAATCGTATTTTTATCTTCAAAATAAAAATTTATGTCAACGTTAAAGTAACATAAAATAAAATGCACGACTGGGTCGCACGTACTTGCTCTGTTGGTGCAATAGTACGATGAAAACAAACTTTTCGATCAATAAGAACAATTCATTTTTGAAAAATTTGGTAAAACCCAAAAAAGTTTGGCTAAAACTGGAAAACTCGTTATACGGGAGGTAACGTTAAGAAACCTTTAATATTTAAAATTAAGACGTTATCTTTTGGGTGTTATAAATGATACAAATGTCCACTTATGGGTTATGGCTTAATTAATAATACTGTTAAAAGCAATTTCCGCTATTATCATGTATATAGCCAAAAACTAAAAATGCAGTGTTGTTTGAAGTATTTTATGTATGTTACATACAAAGTTTCATAAAAATCGGGGGAGCCTTTTTTGAGTAAATTAGAAAAAATTAAAAAATTGGCCAAAATCTAGTGGCTCTTTGTATAGGAGCCACCATTTAAAAAAGAGAAACTGAAAAAAAAATCAATGCCATCTGATAGGAAGCTGTAAGGAACTATAGCAAACAAAGTTTGAGTGAATTCGATGCAACCGTTGACAACTTATGGCCATTTGAAAAAAAGCCGTTAAGAGCAGATCTCCGTTATTTGCATTTTTAGCCAAAAACTAAAAACGCAGTTCTCTTAAAAACACTAAAAGAATATAACACACAAAGTTTAATCAAAATCGTTAGAGCCATTTTCGAGAAAATTAGAAAAAACCAAAAAAAGTTGGCTAAAACTCAACGGCTCGTTGTATGGAAGCCACCGTTTAGAAAGGCTTCAGAGAAAAATTTACTAAACCATCCTATAGAACACTATTAAAAACTGTGTCAAACAAAGTTTTAGTTGATTCAATCAAGCCGTTGTGAACTTATGGCTATTTGAAAAAAAGCCGTTAAAACCTGATTTTCGTTACGACCATTTGAGGCAAAAACAAAAAACCCAGTTTTGTAAGAAATGCTTAAAGTAAGCTAAATTATAAATTTAATCAAAATCGTTAGAGCCGTTTTCGAGAAAATCCAAATTGAAAAAAACCGTTTCTTGAAAGGTACCAGTTTGAGGCGGGCTAAAACAAAATAAAAAAAACCTCGACAATGGTTTTTCTTCAAACTGCTATATACCAAGTTTGAAGAAAATCCGTCAAGCCGTTTAGGCTGTAGCATGACGTGAAAAAGCGCACATCCGCACATCCGCACATCCGCACATCCGCACATCCGCACAGACGCACAGTCAGACCGACGGACGGTATGGCGAAAACCACTTTTTTGGGCTTCTCTATCATCATAATGTCATGTTTGATTAAAACCTCGATTTTTTTTTCTGCACGAAACCAATACTTGCCCTATAGAGCAAGTAAAAAGGAGTCTCTATATTGTTTCTACCTAATAAAAAAAAAAACAGGTACCAAAACATCCTTTTGAATTTTAGCGATCGATCCTTAACACACACACACACAGATAGAAGAGATAAAACATATATGTCTTTGAATTCTTAAAGGACTTTTTCTTAATATTTTTACCTGTCGTTCTTAATGATTTCTTTTTTACACTTTATGTATATCACATATAGTAAAATCTTTTTCATGTATATTGCTGTGAATCTTCAAAGGATATTTTTCGTGGGCGTTATCTTATATTATTGTTTTATATACTATTCGAGCCAATAAGAACTAGATTTGATTTTGACAGTGTTTTGTCAAAGACTTTGATCGTAGTAGTAGTAGTATTCTATACAATTTTTTTTATAAAAGATGATGAGATGGTCATCGTTAGAATTAGTTACAATTATAATTAGATAGCAAAATGATGAACAATTTATCAAAAAACTTAGAAGAAATTCTAGCGGCCATAAAAGCCGAGGATAGGAGGCCTATCCAAAGGGTTCAACCCGCACCTCGGATGGCATTGAAGACGACCAAAGATGGAGAAGCACCACCAACAACCCCAAGACCGATATTTTACACACCACCACCATTTCCAAGACCAATGGTAGAAATTTTTTCAGAGATGGAGGAAGCATCAACTTCTTCATCAGAAGACGAAGATGAAACCGAAGATGAAAACGAAGACGAAGTGGAGTTTTTGCAAGAGGTTGAGGAAGATAAATCATCACCATTCCCAATGCCAATGATGGAGTATCAGGAAGAGATGGAGGAAGAGGAAGAGGAAGAAGTACCACCAACCCCAAGACCAATATTTTACACACCATCACCATTTCCAAGACCAATGGTAGAAATTTTACCAGAGGTGGAGGAAGCATCAACTTCTTCATCAGAAGACGAAGATGAAAACGAAGACGAAGTGGAGTTTTTGCAAGAGGTTGAGGAAGATAAATCATCACCATTCCCAATGCCAATGATGGAGTATCAGGAAGAGATGGAGGAAGAGGAAGAGGAAGAATCTTATATATAAAAATCAATTGCTGTGCGTTTGAAGCGCTAAAACTCGAGAATGGCCGGACCAATTTTGGAAATTTTGATCTTGAAATATTTGTGGAAGTTCAGGGAAGGTGTAAACGGTGAGAAAAATGAATTATAAGTAAAAAAAAATTACGACGACATACCTTGCGTGCAAAAATAAATAAAAATAAAATGCACGACTGGGTCGCACGAACTTGCTCTTATGATAAGCAATTGCGTAGTGGCTGCATATATGGATATTAAAAAAAATTAAATAATTTCGAAAATTCTTTTATTTTTTAAATTAGTTTAAGAGTATGCAATAAAATTTCAAAGCTATACGTCAATCTAGGAAAAAAAAATATTGAAAATCGTTGGACTAGTTTTTTTTTTTAAAAGTTTTTTTTGAAAAACTTTTTCAAAAAATATTTTGAAATTTATTTGAGTATGCAAATATATGGCAATCTGTAGTTTACATTTGAAAAATAATTTAAAAAAAAAATCAATGTACCCGTTTCCAACATATTTCGAAAACCAAAATTTTTTTTGAAAAAATTATAAAAAGTCAAAAAAAAAAAGTTTTTGAAAATTTTGAAATGCCATATTAATAAAATTATGAATGACTTCCTGTGGCCAAAATTTTATTGAAATCGAATGTATAGTTTACGAGAAAATTTGATTTGAAAATACTGGTTCTATGAGAGGTACCGTTATTAGACAAATTTTGAAAAAAAATTTCAAACCAACAGATAGATTGTCTTGCAAAAATAGCATTCTGAAAGTTTTATCAAAATCGTTAGAGCCGTTTTTGAGAAAATCAGTTTTTGTCTTCAAGATTGTATGGCAGGTGCCGTTATTTTTGGACCTAGAGCAAAAATAAAAAATATGTTCCGAGGGACGGCCAAATAAATCCTAAATACCAAATTTGAAGCAAATCGGCCTACCCGTTCAGCCTCCAGAGGCGCGAACAGACAGACAGACAGACAGACAGACGGACGGAATTTCCAGACCCACTTTTTTCGACTTCTCCATCATCGTAATGTCATGTGTGATTGTTATCTCAAATTTTTTTTTCTGCACGAATCCATAACTTGCCTTATAGTACCTATAATCGCAAGTAAAAAAAAGTAGTGTAAAAGTGTCAATTATTTGAAATATTTATCAGTCAGAATTTGATATATTAGTTTATTGTTTTTTGTTTTGAAGTACAAATATACACAAACAAAATGCATATGTGTTATATTTTTGAACGCTACAAATTTCATTTAAATGATGTACATACATACATACATTATGTACATATGTATATGTAGATAGATAGATAGATAGATAGATAGATAAATAATTTTATTTCCAAAAAAGGTATATAAAAACATAGTTTTGCTGGTAGTTCAAATTAAATATGACAATAACTTAAATAAGTTGCCTGTCAGGTAAAAAAAAAGTTTACTAATTAAAGGCTATGTGAGCTTCCGATTTAAAAAAAAATTCATTTAGTATTTGGTAGCGATATTTAAGTGCAGATTTTAAGAATAGATATAAGTTACGATAGTATTTTCCATTTAAGACATCGAGAAACTGGGACCTGTTTAGCTCATAGCTTCCAAGAAATTTCATCCGGTATCCCTTGAATATGGGACAAACTCCAACGAAGTGAAACGTGTTCTCTGCTGCGTCAAGGTTGCAGATTGTGCATAAGCCGGTAGTGTTGTTTTGAAAAGCTCTCGCGTTTAAATTCAGCAATCCAGTACGTGCTTTTAATATCAGGCTTATCATGTCCTGAGAATGCGCATCGTGAAAATAGTTCGGGACATCACAGTAAGACAAGTTGCAGTATTCGTCATGAAACTGCGATTGCTGGGCGTTACTGACAAAAGTGCTCCAGCTTTTCTCCTTAAGCCATGATAGAAAAGATTTTTGCGCGCTGCGTAGTTCAGACATGTTTAACTCAAAAGAAAATGCGATTGAAGCCTCCAAAAAAAGCGCATTCCATTCGTTGGCCCAGTAAATGTTCCTTCTGATTACGATTTCCGAAAGGATCCTGGGAAGTCTGTTACTAGGTAGCTCCATGACCCTAGCTATGAATTCAAAATGAAGTTTTAGGGTAGTCAAAAACATTTTTGAGAGACCCGTTTCTATATGTAATACATAGTTTGGAGTATTATTCGGAAGCAAAAAGCACCTTTTCAGAAAGAAACGTTGAAGCTTTTCTACTTGAGCGTGTTCCTTAAATCCCCACACTTGGGCAGAGTACAGCATTATTGCTCTGGAAGCAGCATCATATATTTTGAATTTGACTGAGTGACAAACCGTATTGTTTCTTAATAACTTGGACCATGTTGAATTGATTGAATTTTTGGAAGAAGTGAGTCTGTTATTAAGATGCTCCGTCCAAGACATGTTGAAATTAAAAATAACACCCAGATATTTAAAATGGTTTGAGATGGTTATCTCAACACCACTAAAAAACCATTTTTCATTGGCAGCACGTCTACCTCCATTGCGAAAAATAACAATTTCCGATTTTTCCAGATTGACTGTCAGATCCCATTTAAGGCAATATGAGTGGAATCTGTCTATGAGGAGTTGCAAGTTGGCAGCACTATCAGACAGTAGCACTATGTCATCCGCATATAAGAGGACGTTAATTCTCATCCCCTCTATAACAATACCGGTTGGCAGCTCAGCATGTAAATCGTTTAGGAAAAGGATGAAAAGTAACGCGCTTAGAACACACCCTTGTTTGACACCTTTGTTTGTTGGGAAGAAATCGGTTCTACTTTTACCATCCCACACAGCTGCTGAAGTATCTTGATAAATTGATTTCAATATTCTTACCATTTTTGTGGAGATACCAAGCATGGCTAATTTATGAAATAGTGCATCTCTGTTAACGTTATCAAAAAGGTCAACAAAAAAGGCAAAGAGTTTTTTCTTTTGACATAGCTGTAACTGGATAAGGCACGTGAGGTTGTAAATCTGGTTGACAGTGGAGTAATTGTTGCGATATGCAGCTTGATATTCATTAAGGATGTTTTTTTCTTCAATCCACGTAGTGAGCCTTTTTAGAAGCACCGATGTGAAAATTTTATATAGTGTATCTAGAAAAGACAATCCACGATAATTTGATACCAAGTTAGCATCTCCTTTTTTCAACAAGGGATAAATTATAGACTTTCTGAATGAAGTGGGGATCGTTGCGGTTTCGAAAATATCACTTAATAACTTAAAAATTTCATCAATGAGCGAAGGAGTTGCATTTTTGTAGAATTCCGATGGTATTCCATCCATGCCCGGAGCTTTATTATTTTTTGTTGCTGCAATTGCTAAAACGATTTCGTCCCTCTCTATAGCTTGATCCATTTGTGGTTCACAGATTTCATGTATTTCGGGAAACAATGATGTAGACGACTCAGTAGTTTCCGTAAGAGCGTTACAAAAATGAATTTTAAAAAACATCAAGGTTAAACTTCCTAAAATTTTTAAGGTGCTTAAAAGTATTTTTTCGAGCTAGATTGCATGCAAGGTCAAACCATGGCTTTTTTGGTTCAAACTTCAGGTTTTTATAACAAACTCCTCCATTTGCTTCGTATATGCAGTCTTTAATTGCGTTACAACGATTTTCAATTGAGTCGGAAGTTATCATTCTGTTTTGTACAGCTGAATCCAGATTTTGTACATAAGTGTGACATCTGTTCTCCATCCACTTGAGGCAAGGAATCTGAACCACAGGGCTAGCAATGCTACTCGAATAATTGGAGGTGTTTAGAGAAAAAGTGATGGGCATATGGTCTGAAAAGGTTTGGCATCCTACCGCGAAATCTTCAATTAAATGTGCAGATCCATATGAAGGGCAGCAGTAATCAATAACAGAGGAGCCCCTGCTGCTAACAAAGGTAAACTCACCATTTTTATCATTAAAGCTTCTTCCATTAAGAATGCAGGCACCAATGTCATCGAGGAGTTCTAGGAATATGTTGCAGTTGCTATCACAAATAGTGTCCTTCGAGCATCTTGTTTCTGAGACTGCAGCGAGGCATGCAGGACTTGTGATGGTGTCGACTGAGCCTTTCTTTCCAGTTCTTACGTTCATGTCGCCAACAAGAATAAAGTTATCAAGATCAGTTTCAGCAAACAGCGTCTTTAGTTTCTCAAAGTCTGTTCTCCAGTGATTGCAGTTGATGTATGTGGGTACAAAGTTTACCTTTGTTCCCGCAAAATTAGCCTGAAGTATTGTTCCATAATTATTGTGGTTTATGAATTTAAGCTGGTAGATGGATTCTATGTTTTTCTTGAAACCATACAGACAACCCCCACTGGCTCGCCCAAAATTACTGTTTCTCGATGCTGGAATCCATGCCAATTCAAAGCCGCTAAAGTTTTTTTGATATTTTTTTATATTTTCAGACATAACGAAGGTTTCAAAAAGAAAAAATATTTGAAATTTACATATAAATTTAAAGAAGTTACATAAAAGAGTTTTGTTAACAAGACCAGCTATATTATAAAATAAAACCTGACAGGCAGTGGGTTGCTAGTTTTGAGATTTATTACTACGATTGTTGTTAATTGGTGCCACGTTAACCACGTAGTTGGAGTCCGTTCTACTCAAGAGATCTACAAGAAAGCTTCTATCACCATCATTATAGGCTGTAACCACACCATTTTTGTTGCATTTAAAGCGACGGCGACAACCAACCACGATTGACCAACGCTTGATTTCTACTTGGAGGTTTTTGTCGGTTTTAAGCAGGCATCTTTTAATCTGACGTAGGTGATATCTCTCATTTCGTTCACTCAAAGTTAAATCTTTGTTGATAGATATTTGTGTGTTTTTGAGCTTTGTCGTTGATGATAAGACTGAGCTCACATCATTTACGCTGGATAACTCAAAAATGTAAGACGGAATATTCTGGTTCGCCTTGTTAATTTTTCTAGCGGTGTTGGCTTTAACAGAGACTTTGAGGGTAGATTGACATACTTGTTCGAATTGTTGTTTAGCTTCATCAACACTTTCTGCTCTTTATCCACTTACAACGATATTTAATCTTTTTGAAAACTTTTCCGCTTCTTCCATTCTTTTTTCTATTGCAATATCATTAAGTTTTAATTGCTCAATTTCACCGCGTAATTGTTTGTTTTCTTGCTCTAGCAACGCCACTTGTGTTTTTATGCCGTTAATATCGTCTTTGGTAGCTATATCTTTTAGTTTTTCATCTAGAAGTTTACTCATTTCAACAATAAGTTGACTCATTATTGGATTTTCAGACATTTTAGTGACCGCACAGGACTTTTCCACTGACGTTTTATTTGTCTCCGGGGATATATCTTGTAACGGCCTTTTTGAATTTGAATTTTTGTTCATGTGGTGAGTTTAAATTCTATTTGGTTTGAGGATAAGATAAGCTATCAAGCTTTTAAGCAAAAAGACGATCGGGTTGTTGTATCTACTACGCAGATTAGAGAGGTGAAAAGTTCCACTTGAATTTTGATAGTAGTTGTAAAAGTGGAGAGTAGAAGGGGACAGGTATAAAAGAATGTGAGCAAGAATGGTTTTTACCGTGTTCAGGTTAGGGTGTATAGGTAGAAGTAGGTATTATATTTGAATGTATGTTATTACTTATTTGTCACACAAAAGTACTTCTTACATGTGTACGTGTACGACCACAGCAGTGTTGAACTCGAAAAACAAAGAAAAAGCTTTCCGCAGCTGCTTCTCAGCTTCACCTTTTTTTTTTCGTTCACGATTCAATACAAAAAGTCAAATTTAAGCGCAATTTTACCAAGTCTACCACAGATTTCTACACAGCAGAATTTGGCCAGCACAATTCTATCGCTTTTTCTATTTTAATCACTACAACTTCGTATTTTTATGACAATTTTGAATGAATTTATTAGGGTCAATTTACAACGCGTCCACTCGCTAGCTCACAACTTTGGCTACATAGGTATTCTAAAAAATTTTAACATCAAAAAGCTTTCTAAAGAAAAAAAATTTCAAAGAAATAAATGGTAAAAGATGGTAGAGAAGGTAAAAGATGCTTAATGGTAGAAGATGGTAGATGAAAGAAGATGTTAAAAGGGAGTAAATGGTAGATGGGAGAAAATGGAAGATGGTAGCAGATGGTAGAAGAAAGTTGATAGTAGAAGGTGGTAGTTGGTAGATGGTAGATTGAAGAAGATGGCATATGGCAGATGGCTGGAGATGGTAGACGATAGAAGATGGTAATGGTAGGAGATGGTAAAAGGTAGAAGATGGTAGATGTTAGAAGACAGTATATGGCAGATGTCAGGAGATGGTAGATGCTAGAAGATGGTAAATGGTAGATAGAACAAGATGGTAGATGGGAGAAGATTCTAGACGGAAGAAGGTAAAAGATGCTAGATGGTAGAAGATGGTTGATGTTAAAAGATGGTAGTTGGTAGAAGATGGCAGAAGATAGTTGATAGTAAAAGATGGTAGTTGGTAGATAGCAGGAGATGGTAGATTATATAGAAGAATTTTGATAGTAGCAGATGGTAGATAGAACAAGATGGTAGATGGTAGAAGATTCTAGATGGTAGAAGGTTGCATATGATAGATGATAGAAGATGGTTTTTTTTTCTATGCACTCGCAATCAAGGGAATATGAATAAACTTATAATGATTTAACATGTGCGAACAAGAAGGAATACAAAGACAGGTGGTCGATGGTGTATGGTGGAAGGTGGTGAATGGTAGAAAATGGTAGATGGTAGAAGATGATAAAAGATTGTGGAAGACGGTAGATTGTAGAAGATGGTTGGTGGTAATAGATGGTAGATGGTACATCAAACGCGTCAATTTTTGATAATTCAACTGACATTAATTTACTGGAAGAGTTCGATTTCTCCAGCCTGATATTGTACATACGGTTTTAGCTGAAACGTACCTACATTACCTACGAAAAATTTGGAAATTTCGAAAATATTCTAAAAATAAAGTGCATGACTGGATGGGACAGTATTCTTGGGGTTTGAGATTTTGGAAAAAAGGCAGGGAAAATCCTAAGTGTATGAAATTATTTTTTCAAAAACTTAAAAATTAACATTCTTTTGTCTTTAAAGAGGCTTCTACAAAAATTTCATCGAAATCCGTCAAGTGGTTTACGAGAAAATCTGATTTTTAAAAACCGGTCCTATGGGAGGTACCGTTATAAGCGACTTTTCCTGAAAAATCTATTAAAACTAAAACATAAAGTTTGCACAGAAAACACTATTCAGAAAGTTTTATCAAAACCGTATTAACCGTTTTTGAGAAAAATTAATTTTTCACTAAAAACCGTTAGTTTTGGAGCTAGAATGCTAATTCCAAAAACCTCTCTGTAGCACGTCATAACAATACTATGTACCAAGTTTGAAGCAAATCGGTCCAGCTGTAACTATGCAGACAGACAGACACACGGACAGACAGACATACAGACAGACAGACAGACTGACAGACAGACAGAATTTCGGACCCACTTTTCCAGACTTCTCTATCATCGTTATGATATGTTTGATTGTTAGAATTTTTTTTTGACGAGATAACGTCTAATAAATCGGTTTGGAATATATGAGCAGCACGCACGGAAAAATGTCACAGTCACAGTCACGTTACCTAGCCTTTGCTTTCATTGCTTAGAAAGTCGATAAAGTGGGAGGGGAGGGTGTTGGGTAGTTGGTTGGTTGTGGTGGGAGTGTGTGTGGGCCAGGCGAGGTTGAGGGGAGGGGTAGTGTCGGGAAGAGGAAAAATGGTGTGTGGTTGTAGCTAGTTTGGGTGGTGAGATAAATATTGTCAAGCTAATGGGTGGTTCCTTGGTGGCTGTAGGTGGGATGGGTGTTTGATGTTTGGGGGATTTGGTATGGTTGGGGGAGGGCAAATTGTCAAATATGGTGGGTGGTTGGTTGGCGGGTGTAGGTGGGTTGATTGGTTGGCAGTTTTTGTGGTGGGGGTGGTTGATTTTATGGGGTGCGATGAAAAAGTTGTCAACAAGGGTTGGTGAGTGGAAGGTGGTGGCAGGTGGGGTAGGTGGTTGGATTTGGCAGATTTCGTGTTGGGAGGGGGTGAGGGAAAGTAATTGTCAAAAATGGTTGGTGGTTGGTTGGTGGCTGTAGGTGGGTGGTTTGCGGTGTTGGGTGAGTGGAAAGTTGTTGTAGGTGTTATGGGTGGTTGGATTTGGGTTGAGGGTGTAGTGAACTGAATTGTCAGAAATAGTTCTACTGGGGAGGGCTTATGGGTGAGGAAAAAATTGTGGAATTGTCAAAAATAGTGGGTGGTTGGTTGTAGGTGGTGTGGGTGATTGGTAGTGGTAAGGAAGGGGGATTTACAATGTGGGGGAGGAGGAACAAATTTTCAAGAATGGTGGACTGTTGGTTCGTGGTTGTATGTGGGGGTGAGAGGTTGGTGTTCAAGGGGTGAAAAAAACTAAAAAAATGGTGGGTGGTTGTAGGTAGGTTGGGTGGTTGGGGGTTGGAGGGATACCTATACACATGAAGTGTTTTTTGAACTGGTTATCACGTTAAATTATCGTCTGTAAACCGACTTTACAGACAAACATGTTTTTAATTTTTTTTACGAATGCATAACTTGCCTTATAGTACCTATAATCGCAAGAAAAAAAGAGGCGGTACGGAGTTCGCCGGGTCAGCTAGTCTTATATATAAAAATCAATTGCTGTGCGTTTGAAGCGCTAAAACTCGAGAATGGCCGGACCAATTTTGGAAATTTTAAATTTGAAATATTTGTGGAAGTTCAGGGAAGGTGTAAACGGTGAGAAAAATGAATTATAAGTAAAAAAAAATTACGACGACATACCTTGCGTGCAAAAATAAATAAAAATAAAATGCACGACTGGGTCGCACGAACTTGCTCTTATGATAAGCAATTGCGTAGTGGCTGCATATATGGATATTAAAAAAAATTAAATAATTTCGAAACTTCTTTTATTTTTTAAATTAGTTTAAGAGTATGCAATAAAATTTCAAAGCTATACGTCAATCTAGGAAAAAAAAATATTGAAAATCGTTGGACTAGTTTTTTTTTTTTAAAGGTTTTTTTTGAAAAACTTTTTCAAAAAATATTTTGAAATTTATTTGAGTATGCAAATATATGGCAATCTGTAGTTTACATTTGAAAAATAATTTTAAAAAAAAATCAATGTACCCGTTTCCAACATATTTCGAAAACCAAAATTTTTTTTGAAAAAATTATAAAAAGTCAAAAAAAAAAAGTTTTTGAAAATTTTGAAATGCCATATTAATAAAATTATGAATGACTTCCTGTGGCCAAAATTTTATTGAAATCGAATGTATAGTTTACGAGAAAATTTGATTTGAAAATACTGGTTCTATGAGAGGTACCGTTATTAGACAAATTTTGAAAAAAAATTTCAAACCAACAGATAGATTTTCTTGCAAAAATAGCATTCTGAAAGTTTTATCAAAATCGTTAGAGCCGTTTTTGAGAAAATCAGTTTTTGTCTTCAAGATTGTATGGCAGGTGCCGTTATTTTTGGACTTAGAGCAAAAATAAAAAATATGTTCCGAGGGACGGCCAAATAAATCCTAAATACCAAATTTGAAGCAAATCGGCCTACCCGTTCAGCCTCCAGAGGCGCGAACAGACAGACAGACAGACAGACAGACGGACGGAATTTCCAGACCCACTTTTTTCGACTTCTCCATCATCGTAATGTCATGTGTGATTGTTATCTCAAATTTTTTTTTCTGCACGAATCCATAACTTGCCTTATAGTACCTATAATCGCAAGTAAAAAAAAGTAGTGTAAAAGTGTCAATTATTTGAAATATTTATCAGTCAGAATTTGATATATTAGTTTATTGTTTTTTGTTTTGAAGTACAAATATACACAAACAAAATGCATATGTGTTATATTTTTGAACGCTACAAATTTCATTTAAATGATGTACATACATACATACATTATGTACATATGTATATGTAGATAGATAGATAGATAGATAGATAGATAAATAATTTTATTTCCAAAAAAGGTATATAAAAACATAGTTTTGCTGGTAGTTCAAATTAAATATGACAATTACTTAAATAAGTTGCCTGTCAGGTAAAAAAAAAGTTTACTAATTAAAGGCTATGTGAGCTTCCGATTTAAAAAAAAATTCATTTAGTATTTGGTAGCGATATTTAAGTGCAGATTTTAAGAATAGATATAAGTTACGATAGTATTTTCCATTTAAGACATCGAGAAACTGGGACCTGTTTAGCTCATAGCTTCCAAGAAATTTCATCCGGTATCCCTTGAATATGGGACAAACTCCAACGAAGTGAAACGTGTTCCCTGCTGCGTCAAGGTTGCAGATTGTGCATAAGCCGGTAGTGTTGTTTTGAAAAGCTCTCGCGTTTAAATTCAGCAATCCAGTACGTGCTTTTAATATCAGGCTTATCATGTCCTGAGAATGCGCATCGTGAAAATAGTTCGGGACATCACAGTAAGACAAGTTGCAGTATTCGTCATGAAACTGCGATTGCTGGGCGTTACTGACAAAAGTGCTCCAGCTTTTCTCCTTAAGCCATGATAGAAAAGATTTTTGCGCGCTGCGTAGTTCAGACATGTTTAACTCAAAAGAAAATGCGATTGAAGCCTCCAAAAAAAGCGCATTCCATTCGTTGGCCCAGTAAACGTTCCTTCTGATTACGATTTCCGAAAGGATCCTGGGAAGTCTGTTACTAGGTAGCTCCATGACCCTAGCTATGAATTCAAAATGAAGTTTTAGGGTAGTCAAAAACATTTTTGAGAGACCCGTTTCTATATGTAATACATAGTTTGGAGTATTATTCGGAAGCAAAAAGCACCTTTTCAGAAAGAAACGTTGAAGCTTTTCTACTTGAGCGTGTTCCTTAAATCCCCACACTTGGGCAGAGTACAGCATTATTGCTCTGGAAGCAGCATCATATATTTTGAATTTGACTGAGTGACAAACCGAATTGTTTCTTAATAACTTGGACCATGTTGAATTGATTGAATTTTTGGAAGAAGTGAGTCTGTTATTAAGATGCTCCGTCCAAGACATGTTGAAATTAAAAATAACACCCAGATATTTAAAATGGTTTGAGATGGTTATCTCAACACCACTAAAAAACCATTTTTCATTGGCAGCACGTCTACCTCCATTGCGAAAAATAACAATTTCCGATTTTTCCAGATTGACTGTCAGATCCCATTTAAGGCAATATGAGTGGAATCTGTCTATGAGGAGTTGCAAGTTGGCAGCACTATCAGACAGTAGCACTATGTCATCCGCATATAAGAGGACGTTAATTCTCATCCCCTCTATAACAATACCGGTTGGCAGCTCAGCATGTAAATCGTTTAGGAAAAGGATGAAAAGTAACGCGCTTAGAACACACCCTTGTTTGACACCTTTGTTTGTTGGGAAGAAATCGGTTCTACTTTTACCATCCCACACAGCTGCTGAAGTATCTTGATAAATTGATTTCAATATTCTTACCATTTTTGTGGAGATACCAAGCATGGCTAATTTATGAAATAGTGCATCTCTGTTAACGTTATCAAAAGCTGCTTTTAGGTCAACAAAAAAGGCAAAGAGTTTTTTCTTTTGACATAGCTGTAACTGGATAAGGCACGTGAGGTTGTAAATCTGGTTGACAGTGGAGTAATTGTTGCGATATGCAGCTTGATATTCATTAAGGATGTTTTTTTCTTCAATCCACGTAGTGAGCCTTTTTAGAAGCACCGATGTGAAAATTTTATATAGTGTATCTAGAAAAGACAATCCACGATAATTTGATACCAAGTTAGCATCTCCTTTTTTCAACAAGGGATAAATTATAGACTTTCTGAATGAAGTGGGGATCGTTGCGGTTTCGAAAATATCACTTAATAACTTAAAAATTTCATCAATGAGCGAAGGAGTTGCATTTTTGTAGAATTCCGATGGTATTCCATCCATGCCCGGAGCTTTATTATTTTTTGTTGCTGCAATTGCTAAAACGATTTCGTCCCTCTCTATAGCTTGATCCATTTGTGGTTCACAGATTTCATGTATTTCGGGAAACAATGATGTAGACGACTCAGTAGTTTCCGTAAGAGCGTTACAAAAATGAATTTTAAAATCTTCTGCCATAAGTAAACTTCTTGACATTTGTGTGTCACCACGTATCTCTCTCGCAAGTATCCACCAATCCTTAGTTGAATTGACTAGCTGGAGTTTATTGGCAATATGTTGATAGTATTCACGTTTCTTTGGTTTGCACAGACTTTTATATTGTTTTTTTTTGCAGAATTGTATTTGATACGAAAAACATCAAGGTTAAACTTCCTAAAATTTTTAAGGTGCTTAAAAGTATTTTTTCGAGCTAGATTGCATGCAAGGTCAAACCATGGCTTTTTTGGTTCAAACTTCAGGTCTTTATAACAAACTCCTCCATTTGCTTCGTATATGCAGTCTTTAATTGCGTTACAACGATTTTCAATTGAGTCGGAAGTTATCATTCTGTTTTGTACAGCTGAATCCAGATTTTGTACATAAGTGTGACATCTGTTCTCCATCCACTTGAGGCAAGGAATCTGAACCACAGGGCTAGCAATGCTACTCGAATAATTGGAGGTGTTTAGAGAAAAAGTGATGGGCATATGGTCTGAAAAGGTTTGGCATCCTACCGCGAAATCTTCAATTAAATGTGCAGATCCATATAGTCTAAGAGCCGAGAGCAAATTTTGGGAGTGGAGGTATAACCAAAATTGGTATACGTGTATGTGTAGATATACGCGACAATATATCAAATCGAAAAGTCTGGCAGGGTTATTTTACAGCCGGGGCAGTAGACGGCCGTTCGAAAACGGTAATTTTTCCGATTTTTGTGTGGAAGGTATAACCACTTCAAATCATACAGAAACGATAGAGAATTGCTCACTGATTTTAAAAATCTCGGTGCCAGACGTTTTACTTTCAGCTTTCCCCTTGCCAGACGCCCACCAAAAGGAGCGAAAAATCAGTTTTTGGTGTCAGAGGTATAACCAAATGAGTGATACGTCAAAAAATCAGAAAAATTCTCCTGATTACAGATATGTGTGTCCCAGACGTTTTACTTTCAGCTAACCCCCCGCCAGACGCCCCTAAAGTATGCCCAAAAATCAACTTTTTTTCTTTAAGGTATAACCAAATGAATGATACACCAAAAAATCAGAAAAATTCTCCTGATTACAGGTATGTGTGTCCCAGACGTTTTACTTTCAGCCTTCACCCCGCCAGACGTCCTTAAAGTATCCTGTTTTGCATTTTCTTATGAAAATTCAATTAAAACTTTTTTTTAAACCTGTAACCATATGAAGATCATACCAAAATACTCCCCTTTTATTCCTGATTACGAATATGTGGGTCCCAGACGTTTTATTTACAGCCTTCACCCCGCCAGACGTCCTTAAAGTATCCTGTTTTGTATTTTCTTATGAAAATTCAATTAAAACTTTTTTTTTAAACCTGTAACCATATGAAGATCATACCAAAATACTCTCCTTTTATTCCTGATTACGAATATGTGGGTCTCAGACGTTTTATTTACAGCCTTCACCCCACCAGACGTCCTTAAAGTATCCTGTTTTGCATTTTCTTATGAAAATTCAATTAAAACTTTTTTTTTAAACCTGTAACCATATGAAGATCATACCAAAATACTCTCCTCTTATTCCTGATTACGAATATGTGGGTCCCAGACGTTTTATTTACAGCCTTCACCCCGCCAGACGTCCTTAAAGTATCCTGTTTTGCATTTTCTTATAAAAATTCAATTAAAACTTTTTTTTAAAAGCTATAACCATATGAAGATCATACCAAAATACTCTCCTCTTATTTCTGATTACGAATATGTGGGTCCCAGACGTTTTATTTACAGCCTTCACCCCACCAGACGTCCTTAAAGTATCCTGTTTTGCATTTTCTTATGAAAATTCAATTTAACTATATGCATCAATGTATTTATAAATGTAATTATGCTTTATAAGTTCTATGTTAAAATGAATAAAAAAAAATTTCTATTATAATAAAAAAAAAATAATAATAAAAAATTTTTTTTTAAACCTATAACCATATGAAGATCATACCAAAATTTAAAATTTAAATTATTACACAATCTACATAGTTTTTGTATATAAAATATATTGGCACCTTCTTCTCGGCAAATCAGTAACAGCATTTTCGCCAAAACAATAAATTATTATATTACCATTTTAATAGTCGAATACAAAAAAAAAATGGTTTATTTTCTACCTGGTATTATCTAATACGCCAAATTATAGTAGTCTCTTACACATTTATTGCATCTGTGACTTATGCTGTTTTTAAGTCAGTTGTTCTCTATATAAGTATCTCTCCTGCGTTTATGTTGATTTATTATATTGAATAAAAAGTGTTTCGTTAAATAAACGTTTTAAAAAATCAATTTAATATTGATATAAACTATTGTGTTTGGTGCTATAAATTTATCAAATACCATGAGTGTTAAATGTTGCCTTCATTGCAGTGATAGTACAAATCAAAGTGAAAAAATAGTTTTGTTTAATGAAAAAACTTTAGAAAAATGTCAAAAGATACTAAGTATAAGAAAATCTCGAAAATATAAATTTGCGGACTTAAACCTTCCTACTAAAACAGATAGTGTTAGTGGTTATCAAAGTGGTTGCTACAGGCAATTTACTGCAATTTCAAAAAACCTAATATTATAAGATCAACCCGTCTCCGAATCACGTTAATTTTTTTGTAATTAGAACATTTTATTTACGAGTATATACGAACTGTTAAATTTATTTTAAAAATTAAAAAAGAGTGTCCTTTATTGAAAAAACAATCTATAGTATGATCTTCATATGGTTATAGCTTAAAAAAAAAAGTTTTAATTGAATTTTCATAAGAAAATGCAAAACAGGATACTTTAAGGACGTCTGGCGGGGTGAAGGCTGAAAGTAAAACGTCTGGGACACACATACCTGTAATCAGGAGATTTTTTCTGATTTTTTGGTGTATCATTTATTTGGTTATACCTTAAAGAAAAAAAGTTGATTTTTGGGCATACTTTAGGGGCGTCTGGCAGGGGGTTAGCTGAAAGTAAAACGTCTGGGACACACATACCTGTAATCAGGAGAATTTTTCTGATTTTTTGACGTATCACTCATTTGGTTATACCTCTGACACCAAAAACTGATTTTTCGCTCCTTTTGGTGAGCGTCTGGCAAGGGGAAAGCTGAAAGTAAAACGTCTGGCACCGAGATTTTTAAAATCAGTGAGCAATTCTCTATCGTTTCTGTATGATTTGAAGTGTTTATACCTTCCACACAAAAATCGGAAAAATTACCGTTTTCGAACGGCCGTCTACTGCCCCGGCTGAAAAATAACCCTGCCAGACTTTTCGATTTGATATATTGTCGCGTATATCTACACATACACGTATACCAATTTTGGTTATACCTCCACTCCCAAAAATTGCTCTCGGCTCTTGGTCTAATATGAAGGGCAGCAGTAATCAATAACAGAGGAGCCCCTGCTGCTAACAAAGGTAAACTCACCATTTTTATCATTAAAGCTTCTTCCATTAAGAATGCAGGCACCAATGTCATCGAGGAGTTCTAGGAATATGTTGCAGTTGCTATCACAAATAGTGTCCTTCGAGCATCTTGTTTCTGAGACTGCAGCGAGGCATGCAGGACTTGTGATGGTGTCGACTGAGCCTTTCGTTCCAGTTCTTACGTTCATGTCGCCAACAAGAATAAAGTTATCAAGATCAGTTTCAGCAAACAGCGTCTTTAGTTTCTCAAAGTCTGTTCTCCAGTGATTGCAGTTGATGTATGTGGGTACAAAGTTTACCTTTGTTCCCGCAAAATTAGCCTGAAGTATTGTTCCATAATTATTGTGGTTTATGAATTTAAGCTGGTAGATGGATTCTATGTTTTTCTTGAAACCATACAGACAACCCCCACTGGCTCGCCCAAAATTACTGTTTCTCGATGCTGGAATCCATGCCAATTCAAAGCCGCTAAAGTTTTTTTGATATTTTTTTATATTTTCAGACATAACGAAGGTTTCAAAAAGAAAAAATATTTGAAATTTACATATAAATTTAAAGAAGTTACATAAAAGAGTTTTGTTAACAAGACCAGCTATATTATAAAATAAAACCTGACAGGCAGTGGGTTGCTAGTTTTGAGATTTATTACTACGATTGTTGTTAATTGGTGCCACGTTAACCACGTAGTTGGAGTCCGTTCTACTCAAGAGATCTACAAGAAAGCTTCTATCACCATCATTATAGGCTGTAACCACACCATTTTTGTTGCATTTAAAGCGACGGCGACAACCAACCACGATTGACCAACGCTTGATTTCTACTTGGAGGTTTTTGTCGGTTTTAAGCAGGCATCTTTTAATCTGACGTAGGTGATATCTCTCATTTCGTTCACTCAAAGTTAAATCTTTGTTGATAGATATTTGTGTGTTTTTGAGCTTTGTCGTTGATGATAAGACTGAGCTCACATCATTTACGCTGGATAACTCAAAAATGTAAGACGGAATATTCTGGTTCGCCTTGTTAATTTTTCTAGCGGTGTTGGCTTTAACAGAGACTTTGAGGGTAGATTGACATACTTGTTCGAATTGTTGTTTAGCTTCATCAACACTTTCTGCTCTTTATCCACTTACAACGATATTTAATCTTTTTGAAAACTTTTCCGCTTCTTCCATTCTTTTTTCTATTGCAATATCATTAAGTTTTAATTGCTCAATTTCACCGCGTAATTGTTTGTTTTCTTGCTCTAGCAACGCCACTTGTGTTTTTATGCCGTTAATATCGTCTTTGGTAGCTATATCTTTTAGTTTTTCATCTAGAAGTTTACTCATTTCAACAATAAGTTGACTCATTATTGGATTTTCAGACATTTTAGTGACCGCACAGGACTTTTCCACTGACGTTTTATTTGTCTCCGGGGATATATCTTGTAACGGCCTTTTTGAATTTGAATTTTTGTTCATGTGGTGAGTTTAAATTCTATTTGGTTTGAGGATAAGATAAGCTATCAAGCTTTTAAGCAAAAAGACGATCGGGTTGTTGTATCTACTACGCAGATTAGAGAGGTGAAAAGTTCCACTTGAATTTTGATAGTAGTTGTAAAAGTGGAGAGTAGAAGGGGACAGGTATAAAAGAATGTGAGCAAGAATGGTTTTTACCGTGTTCAGGTTAGGGTGTATAGGTAGAAGTAGGTATTATATTTGAATGTATGTTATTACTTATTTGTCACACAAAAGTACTTCTTACATGTGTACGTGTACGACCACAGCAGTGTTGAACTCGAAAAACAAAGAAAAAGCTTTCCGCAGCTGCTTCTCAGCTTCACCTTTTTTTTTTCGTTCACGATTCAATACAAAAAGTCAAATTTAAGCGCAATTTTACCAAGTCTACCACAGATTTCTACACAGCAGAATTTGGCCAGCACAATTCTATCGCTTTTTCTATTTTAATCACTACAACTTCGTATTTTTATGACAATTTTGAATGAATTTATTAGGATCAATTTACAACGCGTCCACTCGCTAGCTCACAACTTTAGCTACATAGGTATTCTAAAAAATTTTAACATCAAAAAGCTTTCTAAAGAAAAAAAATTTCAAAGAAATAAATGGTAAAAGATGCTTAATGGTAGAAGATGGTAGATGAAAGAAGATGTTAAAAGGGAGTAAATGGTAGATGGGAGAAAATGGAAGATGGTAGCAGATGGTAGAAGAAAGTTGATAGTAGAAGGTGGTAGTTGGTAGATGGTAGATTGAAGAAGATGGCATATGGCAGATGGCTGGAGATGGTAGACGATAGAAGATGGTAATGGTAGGAGATGGTAAAAGGTAGAAGATGGTAGATGTTAGAAGACAGTATATGGCAGATGTCAGGAGATGGTAGATGCTAGAAGATGGTAAATGGTAGATAGAACAAGATGGTAGATGGGAGAAGATTCTAGACGGAAGAAGGTAAAAGATGCTAGATGGTAGAAGATGGTTGATGTTAAAAGATGGTAGTTGGTAGAAGATGGCAGAAGATAGTTGATAGTAAAAGATGGTAGTTGGTAGATAGCAGGAGATGGTAGATTATATAGAAGAATTTTGATAGTAGCAGATGGTAGATAGAACAAGATGGTAGATGGTAGAAGATTCTAGATGGTAGAAGGTTGCATATGATAGATGATAGAAGATGGTTTTTTTTTTCTATGCACTCGCAATCAAGGGAATATGAATAAACTTATAATGATTTAACATGTGCGAACAAGAAGGAATACAAAGACAGGTGGTCGATGGTGTATGGTGGAAGGTGGTGAATGGTAGAAAATGGTAGATGGTAGAAGATGATAAAAGATTGTGGAAGACGGTAGATTGTAGAAGATGGTTGGTGGTAATAGATGGTAGATGGTACATCAAACGCGTCAATTTTTGATAATTCAACTGACATTAATTTACTGGAAGAGTTCGATTTCTCCAGCCTGATATTGTACATACGGTTTTAGCTGAAACGTACCTACAGTACCTACGAAAAATTTGGAAATTTCGAAAATATTCTAAAAATAAAGTGCATGACTGGATGGGACAGTATTCTTGGGGTTTGAGATTTTGGAAAAAAGGCAGGGAAAATCCTAAGTGTATGAAATTATTTTTTCAAAAACTTAAAAATTAACATTCTTTTGTCTTTAAAGAGGCTTCTACAAAAATTTCATCGAAATCCGTCAAGTGGTTTACGAGAAAATCTGATTTTTAAAAACCGGTCCTATGGGAGGTACCGTTATAAGCGACTTTTCCTGAAAAATCTATTAAAACTAAAACATAAAGTTTGCACAGAAAACACTATTCAGAAAGTTTTACTGGCTGCGCACAATGGTGTAGCAGTAGCAGTAGCACGCAGCAATGTCAAAGTTAAATGTATGTAAATCGTATTGCACGGCTACAATGTGAAGTAGCAGATGCAGCAGAGAGAGTCGCTGAAGTACAAGTCGACTCGACTTGAACTTGACGACCTGCTGCGCTGCAAAACAACAACAAACCAAAATGGCAGACATGATTTTTGTTTGAGTTCATTGCTGCACATTGTATTCGTGTATGCTGCTTTGTGAGCTACTTTTTTTGGCATTTACTTTGACATTGCTGCGTGCTACTGCTACTGCTACACCATTGTGCGCAGCCAGTTATCAAAACCGTATTAACCGTTTTTGAGAAAAATTAATTTTTCACTAAAAACCGTTAGTTTTGGAGCTAGAATGCTAATTCCAAAAACCTCTCTGTAGCACGTCATAACAATACTATGTACCAAGTTTGAAGCAAATCGGTCCAGCTGTAACTATGCAGACAGACAGACACACGGACAGACAGACATACAGACAGACAGACAGACTGACAGACAGACAGAATTTCGGACCCACTTTTCCAGACTTCTCTATCATCGTTATGATATGTTTGATTGTTAGAATTTTTTTTTGACGAGATAACGTCTAATAAATCGGTTTGGAATATATGAGCAGCACGCACGGAAAAATGTCACAGTCACAGTCACGTTACCTAGCCTTTGCTTTCATTGCTTAGAAAGTCGATAAAGTGGGAGGGGAGGGTGTTGGGTAGTTGGTTGGTTGTGGTGGGAGTGTGTGTGGGCCAGGCGAGGTTGAGGGGAGGGGTAGTGTCGGGAAGAGGAAAAATGGTGTGTGGTTGTAGCTAGTTTGGGTGGTGAGATAAATATTGTCAAGCTAATGGGTGGTTCCTTGGTGGCTGTAGGTGGGATGGGTGTTTGATGTTTGGGGGATTTGGTATGGTTGGGGGAGGGCAAATTGTCAAATATGGTGGGTGGTTGGTTGGCGGTTGTAGGTGGGTTGATTGGTTGGCAGTTTTTGTGGTGGGGGTGGTTGATTTTATGGGGTGCGATGAAAAAGTTGTCAACAAGGGTTGGTGAGTGGAAGGTGGTGGCAGGTGGGGTAGGTGGTTGGATTTGGCAGATTTCGTGTTGGGAGGGGGTGAGGGAAAGTAATTGTCAAAAATGGTTGGTGGTTGGTTGGTGGCTGTAGGTGGGTGGTTTGCGGTGTTGGGTGAGTGGAAAGTTGTTGTAGGTGTTATGGGTGGTTGGATTTGGGTTGAGGGTGTAGTGAACTGAATTGTCAGAAATAGTTCTACTGGGGAGGGCTTATGGGTGAGGAAAAAATTGTGGAATTGTCAAAAATAGTGGGTGGTTGGTTGTAGGTGGTGTGGGTGATTGGTAGTGGTAAGGAAGGGGGATTTACAATGTGGGGGAGGAGGAACAAATTTTCAAGAATGGTGGACTGTTGGTTCGTGGTTGTATGTGGGGGTGAGAGGTTGGTGTTCAAGGGGTGAAAAAAACTAAAAAAATGGTGGGTGGTTGTAGGTAGGTTGGGTGGTTGGTGGTTGGAGGTATACCTATACACATGAAGTGTTTTGTGAACTGGTTATCACGTTAAATTATCGTCTGTAAACCGACTTTACAGACAAACATGTTTTTAATTTTTTTTACGAATGCATAACTTGCCTTATAGTACCTATAATCGCAAGAAAAAAAGAGGCGGTACGGAGTTCGCCGGGTCAGCTAGTCTTATATATAAAAATCAATTGCTGTGCGTTTGAAGCGCTAAAACTCGAGAATGGCCGGACCAATTTTGGAAATTTTAAATTTGAAATATTTGTGGAAGTTCAGGGAAGGTGTAAACGGTGAGAAAAATGAATTATAAGTAAAAAAAAATTACGACGACATACCTTGCGTGCAAAAATAAATAAAAATAAAATGCACGACTGGGTCGCACGAACTTGCTCTTATGATAAGCAATTGCGTAGTGGCTGCATATATGGATATTAAAAAAAATTAAATAATTTCGAAAATTCTTTTATTTTTTAAATTAGTTTAAGAGTTTTCTCGGAAAAACTAAGTATGCAATACAATTTCAAAGCTATACATCAATCTAGGAAAAAAAAATATTGAAAATCGTTGGACTAGTTTTTTTTTTAAAAGGTTATTTTTGAAAAACTTTTTCAAAAAATATTTTGAAATTTATTTGAGTATGCAAATATATGGCAATCTGTAGTTTACATTTGAAAAATAATTTAAAAAAAAAATCAATGTACCCGTTTCCAACATATTTCGAAAACCAAAATTTTTTTTGAAAAAATTATAAAAAATCAAAAAAAAAAAGTTTTTGAAAATTTTGAAATGCCATATTAATAAAATTATGAATGACTTCCTGTGGCCAAAATTTTATTGAAATCGAATGTATAGTTTACGAGAAAATTTGATTTGAAAATACTGGTTCTATGAGAGGTACCGTTATTAGACAAATTTTGAAAAAAAATTTCAAACCAAAAGATAGACTGTCTTGCAAAAATAGCATTCTGAAAGTTTTATCAAAATCGTTAGAGCCGTTTTTGAGAAAATCAGTTTTTGTCTTCAAAATTGTATGGCAGGTGCCGTTATTTTTGGACCTAGAGCAAAAATAAAAAATATGTTCCGAGGGACGGCCAAATAAATCCTAAATACCAAATTTGAAGCAAATCGGCCTACCCGTTCAGCCTCCAGAGGCGCGAACAGACAGACAGACAGACAGACAGACAGACAGACAGACAGACGGACGGAATTTCCAGACCCACTTTTTTCGACTTCTCCATCATCGTAAAGTCATGTGTGATTGTTATCTCAAATTTTTTTTTCTGCACGAATCCATAACTTGCCTTATAGTACCTATAATCGCAAGTAAAAATAAAATGCACGACTTGGTCGCACGAACTTGCTCTACTGTGTGACAGTGGTCTAAGGGTTTGAGATTTTGATAAAAATAAATTTTTCAAAATTCTTAAATAAATACTTAAACTAATTTGAGCTGAAAAAAAAGTACGCCATTTTATTTCTTGGGTAAATTTGAATTTATGAGAATAAATTTATAAAAATCTGTGGAGCGGTTTTTGAGAAAAAAAGTTTTTTTTGAAAAACTTTTTGAAAAAAAATTTTTAAAAAAAATTTAAAAACGCCAATTTATAGGTATTCAGCAAATACATTTATTTAAAATTTTTAGAAAAAAATTTAATAAGCAGTTTTCAAAATATTAATTTTTTAATTTTTTTTTTTAAAATGCTTTTAAAAATACAAAAAAATATTTTTCAAAAATATTGGTATGCAATACAAATTGAGCTACCTACAGCTATATGTGTGTGAAATTTCGAAAGAATCGGTTGAGTCGTTTTCGAGTTAGTCGAAAGCAAAAAAAACGGTCCTATGGAAAGTACCGTTCTTAGCCATTTTTTAAAATTTTTTTTTTCAGCCATATGATTGGTCGTACCTAAAAACCAACACTGATTTTTTTAAATCGAAATCGTTAGAGCCGTTTTTGAGAAAAATAAGCTTTAACGTAACGGTTGTGTTCGAGTAAAGGGTTTTTTACTCGTCCCGTACGTACAATAGTTTTTGTAACTTACTCACTGTGTTGTTCGCGCAGAAAATTTGTATACATAGATGTATTCTAGTATCTTACTTACTTTTCTTTAGTTTTTTCTTTAACTAGAAACCGAGGCTTTAAAACTTCAATCGAAAAATTATTGTAAGAAAGAAAAGAGCGGAGCGATGTTTATTCTTTCTTGTCTATGTTACAACTGCCAATCTTTTTTATTCTCCATCTTCATTAGAACTTAAATTTAGTACAATTTTATAAGAAAAATATGGCCGCTATTTTTATTAAGCGCTAAGTTTGAAAATTAAGTTGCTTTTAGTACAATGATTTTCAATTTTAATTAATTTGCAAAAAAAATGTTTTTAATTCAATTTTAGATTTTTTTTAAATTTTACTGCTTCTGCTTCAACATGCCGCCCTCTTTGAAAGAACCCTCTTTCAACACGGTAATAACGCCAGCTTATGGATTGGACGTTTAAAAACGCCTTTTGGAGTTCGAATTTCAGCAACTCTGATGCGACCGTCTGTCCCAGAAAACGTCTTCTGGACTCTACCAACTGACCATTTTAATGGTGGCAAGTTGTCCTCATGAACTACAACCATAGAGCCGATTGCAAGATTAGGTGAGTGTGAAAACCACTTGGATCGCTGTTGAAGTTCTTGAAGGTACTCTTTTTGCCAACGTCACCAAAAATGCGTCTTAACGTTGTTGATACGACGCCAGTAAGGGAGTACATCAGGGTTTGCAGATTCATCTCCAGGTTCTGGTATGGCTTTCAATGATGAACCAATTAGTAGATGCCCTGGTGTTAGCGCTTCAAAGTCGTTCGGGTCGCTGGATAACGGAGTGATGGGTCGAGAATTCATCACTGCTTCAATTTCACATAGTGCTGTTGCGAGTTCTTCAAAAGATAGTTTGCTGTTTTGAAGAGAACGATATAGATGGCCTTTTGCTACTTTTACAGCAGCCTCCCAGAGACCACCGAAATGCGGAGACCTAGGAGGAATAAAATGAAAGTTAATGTGATCTTTGTTACAAAACTTAATTATAGAATCATTTGAAGATTTATGAAACCACATGCTACGCAATTCAGAAAGTTTAGAGTCAGCCCCTACGAAGTTGGTTGCGTTATCACAATATATGTCGGATGGTAGACCTCTGCGACTGATCATACGCTTTAGTGCAGCAATAAAAGCTTCTGATGATAGATCGGAAACGGGTTCTAAGTGAACAGCTTTTGATACGAAACAGACAAAAACAGCAATATAGGATTTGTATGGAACCCTCCCCCTGATTCGGTGATAGGTATGGATGGGCCCTGCAAAGTCTACACCGCAACGTAAGAAGGGCCTGCATTACGTTATCCTTTCCACAGGAAGATTTCCCATTACTTGCTGTAGCAGCTTAGGTTTATATCGGACACAGTGTATGCAGCTTTTAACCACCTTCCTTGCCAATTCTCGAGCGTTGATGATCCACATCTTCTGCCGCAGTAAGGTGACCAACGATTTCGGTCCAGCATGGTAATTTTCTAGATGAAGATAACGCGCGTAACATAAGCTGAAGTTTGAGTCCTTCGTCAAAAGTATTGGGTGTTTTTCTTCTTCCGGTATTTTTGCGTTCGTTAATCTTCCTCCGACTTTTAGAATGGAATATCCAAGAGACTCATCTAGAAATGGATTTAAATACTTCAAAGAATTTTTAAGCACCTTTCCTTCTTTAATTTGTTTGATTTCTTCTGAGAACGTTTGAGCCTGCAGCAACCCCACTATCTGATAAAACGCGTTGTCTAATTCGACATTGCTTAGTGGTGTTATTGATGATGTTCTATCCAACTTCCGTTTTTCCAGCTTGTCGGCGAGCGTACGTTTCTTTATGGATGGTGACGCTTCTTCCTTTCTCCACTCCTTCAGCTGATTAATGTATCTTAAGACATATGCAATGATATTCACAATCTTGATGTAGCTACTGCCATTGTTTATAGTAGTGATCAACTTATTTTCAGAAGATTGGTTGCACACTAATGCCGATTTTCGCTTTTCCAATTCCAACTCATCAGAAGAAAGAAGAATTTGTAGATTTGTGGGCCAAAGTTCTGACGATTTGAGCAAAAATGAAGGCCCAGTGAACCATATAGAGTTTGTAAGCTCGTCGACCGAGCTTCCCCTTGACACAATGTCAGCTGGGTTGACTTCTGTTGGAACATGCCTCCAAATTACACCTTTTGAATTTTCTTGGATTTCAGCAACGCGGTTCCCAACAAAGGTGCTAAGTTTTGATGAGTGAGTAGAAATCCAGTGCAGGACAACAGATGAATCGGTCCAAAAATAAACGTTTGAATGCGAGTTTTTGAACACTGATCTTATTTTTGACCAAACTTTCACGAGCAGATGAGCAGCGCAGAGTTCCAAACGTGGAATTTGTTTTTTCTTTGATGGAGCTACTTTTGATTTTCCAACCAAAAGTTTCACAGTGACAAACCCGTAATCATCAATGGTTCGGACATAAAGACAGCATCCGTAGGCCTTGATGGACGCGTCACAAAACCCATGAATTTGTATCAGTTTTCTAGTTGACGGAAGAGCATATCGAGGAACTTGTATATTTTGTATCGCATTTAAATCAGTCATGAATTGTCTCCACTCCGTATCAATAGATTGAGGAATAGCTGCATCCCAAGTGATTTTATCTATCCACAACTGTTGTAGGATTGTTTTTGCTCTGACAATAATGGGGCAGAGCAACCCTAATGGGTCAAATAATGACGATGCGATGGATAAAATTTTTCTTTTTGTAATTGAGGTGATAGATTTTTTATTATTGTATGAAAAACAAAAATTGTCTTTTTGGACGTCCCAAGTTATCCCAAGAGTACTTGTCACATTCGATTCTGATAGTCTAAGGTCTTTCGTCTCTTTAGGTGAAGCGATTGATGGATGGTTGCTATGCCATTTGGACAGTTCAAAACCCGCAGATGCCAAAATGGCGACCACTTCACGTTGTATTTGTTCGAGAGTGTCGAAATCGTCAGCGCCAGTGATCATATCATCTACGTAAAAGTCCGACCGTAGAACATGAGCGCCCAGTTTGTATTTGGATTCAAATTTGTCTCCTAAATACTTAAGACATCTTATTGCCATGAATGGCGCAGAAGTAGTGCCATACGTAACTGTATTCAGTTCGTAAGTTTCCACCGGTGACCCTTCACTCTCCCTCCATAAAATGTACAGGTATCTCCGTTGTGACGGGTGAATTAAAATTTGTCGGTACATCTTAACGACGTCAGCAGTTAACACATATTTGTGCATTCTAAACCGAAGTAATATCAGAAACAAATCATCTTGAATAGTAGGACCTGCCATAAGTATACTGTTTAGAGAAACTTGAGTGGAAGTCCGACAAGAAGCGTCAAATACCACCCTTAGTTTCGTTGTAAGGCTATTTGGTCGCAACACACACTGGTGAGGTAAAAAATAGTGGGGTTCGGTTAGGACTGGATTTTTAACGAGGGACATGTGACCTAGTACCTGATATTCCCGAAGAAAATCAGCATACGCTGCCTTAAGAACTGAATCCTTCTGCAATCTGCGCTCCAGTGACATAAAACGTCGAAAGGCTGTTCCATAGGACTCTCCAAGTATTTCCGGATTCTTTTTGAATGGAAGTTCTAACATGAGTCGACCATTTGGCAATTCTTTGATAGATTTGTTGAATATTTCTTCACATTCAATTTGTTCCTCTGACCACTTTGATTTTTCTCCAGACACAGATTCCAATTCCCAGAACCGTTCTACATATGCCTCTAAATTATCTTCGCTTACAGTGAAACAGTAATTGTTCCGATGAACTGCAGAAAGCGGTTTGTACCTCCCTGATACGATCCATCCCAGGTGAGTATTTTGCAGTATTGGCATTTCGGTTCCGAGCTTTATTTGGCCAACGAGCAACAATCCAAAAAAGGCTTCTGCTCCAAGAAGAATGTCTATGGGTGCCGGCTGGTTAAATTGCTCATCGGCTAACTCCAAGTTTCTAGGCAAATTCCAATTTGTAACGTCTAGAGCCATGTCAGGTTGGTATCCCGTAATAGAAGGCGCAACAAGAAATTCGAGAGACAGCTCGAAAGCAGAGTACCGCGAACGAATGGTGGTTTGGGTCAACGAACTGGTTTTGGTTTCGGTTGTTCCTATGCCAATAATATCCACGTTCCTTTTTTGTCTGCGAAGATTGAGAGAATGAGCAAACTCTTCCTTAATGAAGTTGACTTGTGACCCGGAATCCAATAAAACTCTACCCAGCTGGAAACAACCTGATACGTCTTGAATAAGAACTATAGCAGTAGCCAAAATCACTTGTGTGTTAGAAATTACAGAGTCTTTTTCCATTGCGGAATTGGTTACTGCAGAAGAGGGGCCAGCATGCGAAATTTCTTCGGAAATTGGAGCATTTAAACGATGGAGTAATGAATGATGCTTCTTTTTACAAGTTTTGCACCTAACAGTTGAGGTACATTTTTTAACATTGTGCCCTTTAGTAAGGCAATTGATGCAAATGCCTAAATTCTTAGCATTTGTAAATCGGTCGATTGAAGAAAGTTGGAGAAAAGAAGAACAATTGGTAATGGCATGAGAACTTTCATCACAAAAACAGCAAGCGCGATGCATAGTTATCAATGCCGTTTGAGAAAAATTATCTGGAGCCCAGTTCTTATGTCTAAAAGATGATTTTTTGATTTCAGTCCGAACTTGTTTTGTTTCTTGACGGAACATCTTACTTTCGCGAGCTTCCAAATACTGACAACGCTTACTGATCACTTCTGAACAATTTTGCCACGTTGGTAGAGTTTTGTAATCTAATTGCTCATCCCACTTGGATTGCGTTTCAGTATCTACCTTGGACATGGCAAGGTGAATGATGATTCCTTCACAAATCTCTGACTCGGTACCTAAAGACTTTAATGAGCTTAAAAGTGCTGAAACATCGTTCACTAAATTCCTTAACTGTGCTGCAGATGTTTTTTGAACCTTAGGTAATTCGAACAATAGGGATATATTCTCCAAAAAAATGAGACAATTGTTGTCGAAACGTCCTTTTAAACTTTCGAGAGCTTTGCTATAATTCTCCTCTGTGATTTGGAACGCCTTAACTGTGCTGAGCGCAGCACCCGATAGGCAATTTAACAGATGATTAAATTTTTCTATTTTGGAAAGGGAGATATCTTTATCTACGAGCTTCTCGTAAGAGTTGATAAAATTTTTGTATTCGGAGTATTTTCCGTCAAAGCGAGGAAGCTTAAGTTTTGGAAGATTACTACCGACTATTTGAGGAATGGACATTGTTGCGTCCAATGTTGTATTCCCCCTTTCACTTCCCATGAGCGATAAAATTTTTGTTTTGGCAGATACATACAATTCTTCTTGTTCGCTACGACCCGTAGTATCCGCTGGCGCGTGGCTTTCGATTGCAGTTTGATACGCTAATC
Source organism: Platycheirus albimanus (assembly GCA_916050605.2). NCBI lineage: Eukaryota > Metazoa > Arthropoda > Insecta > Diptera > Syrphidae > Platycheirus > Platycheirus albimanus. Next base: position 156,899,190 of record OU696696.1, on the reverse strand, counting down.
CCTGTTTGAAGTAAGACTCCAATATACCAAGACGGCATTCAAGCTCCGTTGATGAAAGTGTCTTTGTTTCGACTAAATTTTTGATCCGGGTAATGCTACCTTTTGTAGAAGCACGGGATACCTTTAAATCGTCTAAACTCTGTGACATTGTAATTGTAAGGTTGTTTTTTATGATATAAGAGTTGACACGAAGGTATTTTAGCGCGAGCGAATGATGAAATGTTTTTTCAAAACAACCGCGTATCAATATGATAGTAATTCTGATAACGATGTTCGTAGAGCAGCAGCTTATTGCTATAGTAGCCCTGATAAAAAGTTTTTTAGAGCAGCAGCTTATTGCTATAGTAGCCCTAACAAAAATGTTTTAATGCTGCAGAACCAGTGACAGCAGTGGGGAAAACGCAAAATTATGCAATAAATGCAGCGAAAAGTTCCAAGAATTTATAAAAATTATATTAAAATTCAGATAACTGCAACATTACCAATGATTATCACTCATCAATGATCAATGACGTTGTTTTTGTTTAATAAATTGGCCTGCAATAATGGCAGCTGATGAGATGAGCAACAACAATAGACGTGACGAACAGCAAAAGCTTAGCAGCAAGAGAATGTTTGGCAGCAGAATTAAGAGCAGCAACAGATGGTAACGAAAAGCTATCGACCAACAGTAAGTAGATACTCAGATATTTGATAATTCAGCTTTTTATGTACGAACAGCAACTACGACCAACGATGAGCAACAACAACCGACGAGCAGCAAAAAGAATCTTTTTTTTTTTTTTTTAAAGTTATTTGCAATCTGCACTGCAGAAAAGGAATAATAATTTTTCCGCAGAAAAATTACGAGCGGCACTCTTTTGGCCCATCTGCATTCTCACTTATAGAGTGTGTGTGGAACGCATTTAATTTGACATTTGCTTCTGTTCGTTCTTCTGTGGATCGTATGTATTCGTATGATATATGTATGTGTGTATAGTATTTTTCGCACGCTAACTTCGTTTTATGGCTTTTAATTTAAGTATTTTATGCCAATACGGTTAATATGTGTTTAATAAAATTGCATGCACATACATACCTGTATCCAAAATGCTATGGAAATGAGGTTATACCAATAATTGTTGCAATGATTCCTCTTTGACTTGCGTCCTGTTTCTTGGTATTCCGTTACCGCGCACGCGCCGTTGTCTGCCAAGTACAGTTTTATTTTGTCTTTGTCTTTAACACCGCACTCCCGCTACCGAGACCCGACACCGATTTTCTTTCTTAAACCGACAAAAACCAACGCACACTTTTTCTTTAATACGCACCGCACTTTTTATGGTTTTTGTTCATGTAACTTTTTCTTTTCGTAGAAGTAGGTTTTTATAGTATTTAGATAAAAGCACCGAACACTTTTCTTCAACTAAAAATTACAGGTTCGTCCTGTCACGGTCGCCAAATGTTCGAGTAAAGGGTTTTTTACTCGTCCCGTACGTACAATAGTTTTTGTAACTTACTCACTGTGTTGTTCGCGCAGAAAATTTGTATACATAGATGTATTCTAGTATCTTACTTACTTTTCTTTAGTTTTTTCTTTAACTAGAAACCGAGGCTTTAAAACTTCAATCGAAAAATTATTGTAAGAAAGAAAAGAGCGGAGCGATGTTTATTCTTTCTTGTCTATGTTACAACTGCCAATCTTTTTTATTCTCCATCTTCATTAGAACTTAAATTTAGTACAATTTTATAAGAAAAATATGGCCGCTATTTTTATTAAGCGCTAAGTTTGAAAATTAAGTTGCTTTTAGTACAATGATTTTCAATTTTAATTAATTTGCAAAAAAAAATGTTTTTAATTCAATTTTAGATTTTTTTTAAATTTTACTGCTTCTGCTTCAACAGGTTGTATGGCAGGTACCGTTATTTTTTGAGCTAAAAAAAATAAAGTGCACGACTGGGTCGTACGAACTTGCTCTAATGTGTTAAAATGGTCTTGGGTGCTTGAGATTTTGGGAAAAAAGCGTTGAAAAAATCATATGAAATTTTATAAATCACTTAAAAATCAATACCTAAAACGTTTTTTGGAGAAAATTAAGTAAGCCATCATGTTTCTTTTACGTTTTTGAATTTTTGCGAAAATTTTTTTCAAAATCGTTGGACCAGTTTTTTCAAAAAACAGTTTTTTTTGAAAAACTTTTCGAAAATATATTCCAAATTTTTTTTGAGTATGCCAACTTCTAGCACTTTGTAGTTTTTATCAGAAAAATAAAATTAAAAAAATATAAATTAAACCGTTTTTGGAAAAAACTAAAATTAAAAAAAAAAATTGAAACTTTTTTAAAAAACTCAAAAAAACTTTTTTTGAAAAATTTTCCAAATTATATTATTTCTTTTATAAGAGGACTTCTACATTAAAAAATTCATTGAAATCCGTCAAGTGTCTTACGAGAAAATCGGATTTAAAAAAACCGGTCCTATGGGAGGTACCGTTATAAGACTTTTCCTGAAAAATCTATTCCAACCAAAACATAAAGTTTGCACAGAAAACACAATTCAGAAAGTTTTATCAAAATCGTAGTAGCCGTTTTTGAGAAAAAATTATTTTTCACAAAAAATCGTATGGCAGGTACCGTTAGTTTTGGAGCTAGAATGCTAATTCCAAAAACCCCTCTGTAGGACGTCATAATAATACTATGTACCAAGTTTGAAGCAAATCGGTCCAGCCGTTTAGGCTGTAGGTAACTATACAGACAGACATACGGACAGACAGACAGACAGACAGACAGACAGACAGAATTGTCGGACCCACTTTTTTAGGCTTCTCTATCATCGTAATGATATGTTTGATTGTCAAAAAAAATTTTTTTTTCTTTACGAATGCATAACTTGCCTTATAGTACCTATAATCGCAAGTAAAAATTTCAATTTCCCCTCTGTACAATACCTAAAAAAGTCTATATACCAAGTTTGAAGCAATTCGTCCCACCCGTTTGGGCTGTAGGTCTCTTACATACAGACAGACAGACAGACAGACATACAGACGGACAGAATTTTTAGACCATCTTTTTTCGTCTTCGCTATCATCGTAATGTCATGTTTGATTGTTATCTCAAAACTTTTTTTTTCGACGAATGCATAACTTGCCTTATAGTACCTATAATCGCAAGTAAAAAGTAGTGTAAAAGTCTCAATTATTTGAAATATTTATCAGTCAGAATTTGATATATTAATTTATTGTTTTTTGGTTTGAAGTACAAATATACACAAACAAAATATGTGTTATATTTTTCAACGCTACAAATTTCATTTAAATGATGTACATACATACATACATACATACATTATGTATATGTATGTAGGTATTCTAAAAAAATTTAACATCAAAAAGCTTTCTAAAGAAAAAAATGTTCAAAGAAATAAATGGTAAAATATGGTAGAGAAGGTAAAAGATGCTAAATGGTAGAAGATGGTAGATGAAAGAAGATGTTAGAAGGGAGTAAATGGTAGATGGGGGAAAATTGAAGATGGTAGCAGATGATAGAAGAAAGTTGATAGTAGAAGGTGGTAGTTGGTAGATGGTAGATTGAAGAAGATGGCATATGGCAGATGGCTGGAGATGGTAGACGATAGAAGATGGTAATGGTAGGAGATGGTAAAAGGTAGAAGATGTTAGATGTTAGAAGACAGTATATGGCAGATGTCAGGAGATGGTAGATGCTAGAAGATGGTAAATGGTAGATAGAACAAGATGGTAGATGGGAGAAGATTCTAGATGGAAGAAGGTAAAAGATGCTAGATCGTAGAAGATGGTTGATGTTAGAAGATGGTAGATGGTAGCAGATGGTAGAAGATAGTTGAGAGTAAAAGATGATATAGAAGAATTTTGATAGTAGCAGATGGTAGATAGAACAAGATGGTAGATGGTAGAAGATTCTAGATGGTAGAAGGTTGCATATGATAGATGATAGAAGATGGTTTTTTTTACTATGCACTCGCAATCAAGGGAATATGAATAAACTTATAATGATTTAACATGTGCAAACAAGAAGGAATACAAAGACAGGTTGTCGATGGTGTATGGTGGAAGGTGGTAAATGGTAAAAAATGGTAGATGGTAGAAGATGGTAAAAGATTGTGGAAGACGGTAGATTGTAGAAGATGGTTGGTGGTAATAGATGGTAGATGGTACATCAAACGCGTCAATTTTTATACCCTATTCCATAGAATGGGTATATTGTATTTGGTGTGGAGTTTGTAACATAGAGAAATAATACCGTTAGGTATAGAAAAGTATATATATTCTGACTCAGAATCAAAAGCCTAGTCGATTTAGCCATGTCCGTCCGTCCGTCCGTCCGTCCGTCCGTATGTATACTCTCTAGAGGTCGCAATTTTTGAGCTAGAAAGCTGAAATTTGGTATATATAATCTTTGGTTCAAGAGTAAGGCTAAGTTCTTGAACCAGTAAATTCCGCCCACAAACACGCCCACAATCGCCATTTTTGTTGAACAACCTCAATTTGGTAAAATTAAATTATGTTTTTTGTACAGTTACGATAAAACTATAACACTAAAATTTTGCACACGCAAGCTTTAGGTAAACCTTCCTCGAATCAAATAAAAATATTTCAGTTTGGGCGTGGCTGACGCCCATTTTGCATACAAAACCATCAATATTGTTTTTATAAAATAACAAATGTTATATTAAAGAGAAAAACATTAAATTTTTTGGGCATTACTTGCACATAAACATCTTGTGTATGAAATCAATAAATCTGATTTTGGGCGTGGCTGACGCCCACTTTTCATTAGAAACTATTAAAAAATTGTTTTTGTAAATAAACGGTATTTGTAATGAATCCGCAAGCCAAAATTTGGCGTCTCTTAGTAGAAACTAAATCGTTTGTGTATGAAAATAAATTTTTGAATTTTGGGCGTGGCTTTCGCCCACTTTTCATGAAAGAACGAAAAACGTAGTTTTAAAAATTTAAGGTACTACCAATATTCAATTTAAACCTTTTTCCCTTCCGTTCGTTTTATGAAAAATATATCTCTACATTTTCTTGTGTACATTTTTTCAATACGCCCACTTTCGAAGGCGTGATTTTGATAAAATATATTTGTTCAGGTAAGATTGTTTAAAAACTATTCGATTCAGCTGTAGTTTTACACATATGCCTAAATACTGATCAAAGCTGAGTTAGTGCTTAAAATTTTTAAGACACGCCCACTTTTTAGGGGCGTTTCCGTCAAAAGTTGTATAAGGCATTAATTTTTTAACGTTTTTTAACTATATGTCGCAGTTTTGAAGTAAAAAGATGAACACTTAGATTTATATTCCTTGGTTACGTAGCAGAATGTGGTCCAAGAATTGTTAAAAACGGGAGCGTATCGGAATCCCGCTTTTTAAAATCCCGCTTTTCAAAAATCCCGAAAAAAAGTATTAAAATCCCGTCTGCTAAAATACTGCTTTTTTAAAATCCCGACTTCTAAAATCCCGCTTGTTCAAAATCCCGATCTATTATAATCCCGCTTTTTAAAATCCCGACAAATCCCGCTAATCCCGTTTTTTTATAAAATAAGCTAATGTTATAAAGTCACGCGCAGTAAAAAAAAATATGAGTAAAACAGGTTTTTTGCGTCGCATTGCTTATAATATACAAAACTAATAAAATAAAAAAATTTTGTTAATGGTTTAAAGTTTTTTTTTTTGTTCCCTTTTGAATAATATCGTATAGCATGAGGTACTTTATACTTTTTTCTTGTTATTTATTGAAGATTGTCATATTCATTGTTAAAATAAAATGCATTTAAAAAAATCACTCATTGCTTAATTTATTTTAATTTTCTTACTATCCCGCTTTTGCAATCAAAAGTAGTTGTTTTATTTTAAAAAATCGCGCGATTTTTTAAAATAAAACAACTACTTTTGATTGCAAAAGCGGGATAATAAGAAACGGGATAGTAAAAAACGGGATTATAAGAGACGGGATTTTAAAAAGCGGGATTTTAAAAAAGCGGGATAATAAAAAGCGGGATTATAAAAAGCGGGATTTCAAGATTTGGATTTTAAGAAACGGGATTATAAAAAGCGGGATATCGAACCCAACCCGTTAAAAACACCCATAATCGCTATTTCCATTCAAAATCTAGTTTTTAAAAATTTAAGTTTTGTCTTGTTTTGTTCAAATCGATCTGCAAGAATAAAATTGAATGTCACTGAGCTCATACCAATTGGCTTGGCAATAAAAAGTTTTAACTTTGGGCGTGGCGCACGCCTTTTTTTATTTTGCCAGCACTAATTGAACATCACACCACACAAAATTAATGTTATTGAATTTTTTTCTGTCTGCTAAAGAAGAATTTTGTTTCTGAAACTGAAACATCGGCTGGCTACGGGAGGCAGACGCATACACACACAAAAATATAGGGAATAGGGTATCCAGCAGTTCGTTGCAAACGTACTGTAGCTCTCGCTTATGTTTGATAATTCAACTGACATTAATTTACTGGAAGAGTTCGATTTCTCCAGCCTGGTATTGTACATACGTTTTTAGCTGAAACGTACCTTCATTGTAAATAGTTAAACGAAAAATTTGGAAATTTCGAAAATATTCAAAAAATAAAGTGCATGACTGGATGGGACAGTGTTCTTGGGGTTTGAGATTTTGGAAAAAAAGCAGTGAAAAACCTAAGTGTATGAAATTATTTTTTCAAAAACTTAAAAATTAACATTCTTTTTTCTTTAAAGAGGCTTCTACAAATATTTCATCGAAATCCGTCAAGTGGTTTAAGAGAAAATCTGATTTCTAAAACCAGTTCTATGGGAGGTACCGTTATAAGCGAATTTTCCTGACAAATCTATTAAAACCAAATTATAAAGTTTGCACAGAAAACACTATTCAGAAAGTTTTATCAAAACCGTAGGAGCAGTTTTTGAGAAAAATTAATTTTTCACTAAAAACCGTTAGTTTTAGAGCTAGAAGGCTAATTCCAAAAACCTCTCTGTAGCACGTCATAACAATACTATGTACCAAGTTTGAAGCAAATCGGTCCAGCTGTAGGTAACTATGCAGACAGACAGACACACGGACAGACAGACATACAGACAGACAGACAGACAGACAGACTGACAGACAGACAGAATTTCGGACCCACTTTTCCAGACTTCTCTATCATCGTAATGTCATGTTTGATTGTTAGAATTTTTTTTGACGTGATAACGTCTAATAAATCGGTTTGGAATATATGAGCAGCACGCACGGAAAAATGTCACAGTCACAGTCACGTTACCTAGCCTTTGCTTTCATTGCTTAGAAAGTCGATAAAGTGGGAGGGGAGGGTGTTGGGTAGTTGGTTTGTTGTGGTGGGAGTGTGTGTGGCCAGGCGAGGGGAGGGGAGGGGTAGTGTCGGGAAGAGGAAACATGGTGGGTGGTAGTAGCTGGTTTGGGTGGTGAGATAAATATTGTCAAGCTAATGGGTGGTTCCTTGGTGGCTGTAGGTGGGATGGGTGTTTGGTGTTTGGGGGGATTTGGTATGGTTGGGGGAGGGGGGATGGCGAATTGTCAAATATGGTGGGTGGTTGGTTGGCGGTTGTAGGTTGGTTGATTGGTTGGCAGTTTTGGTGGTGGGGATGGTTAATTTGATGGGGTGCGATGAAAAAGTTGTCAAAAAAGGTGGGTGAGTGGAAGGTGGTGGCAGGTGTGGTAGGTGGTTGGATTTGGCAGATTTGGTGTTGGGAGGGGGTGAGGGAAAACAATTGTCAAAAATGGTTGGTGGTTGGTTGGTGGCTGTAGGTGGGTGGTTTGCGGTGTTGGGTGAGTGGAAAGTTGTTGTAGGTGTTATGGGTGGTTGGATTTGGGTTGAGGGTGTAGTGAACTGAATTGTCAGAAATAGTTGTACTGGGGAGGGCTTATGGGTGAGGAAAAAATTGTGGAATTGTCAAAATAGTGGGTGGTTGGTTGTAGGTGGTGTGGGTTATTGGTAGTGGTTAGGAAGGGGGGATTTACAATGTGGGGGAGGAGGAAAACATTTTCAAGAATGGTGGGCTGTTGGTTTGTGGTTGTATGTGGGGTGGAGAGGTTGGTATTCAAGGAGTGAAAAAAACTAAAAAAATGGTGGGTGGTTGTAGGTAGGTTGGGTGGTTGGTGGTTGTAGGGATACCTATACACATGAAGTGTTTTGTGAACTGGTTATTACGTTAAATTATCGTCTGTAAACCGACTTTACAGACAACCATGTTTTTAATTTTTTTACGAATGCATAACTTGCCTTATAGTACCTATAATCGCAAGAAAAAAACAGGCGGTACGGAGTTCGCCGGGTCAGCTAGTTGGCTAATAAAAAAAAATAATTTTATATTTCAAAAGAAAAACCAAATTTTGTATTCATTTCGCTCTTATTCGCTAATTTTTCTTAATTCTATTTTAACAGATCTTCCCATTGGACCTTCGTATATGATATAGTATGATCCTGTTTTCATATCGATCATCACTAAAAATTTTCGTTTGCCCACCCTTGGTTTCGGAAATAATCAAAATTTAAAATTTTGGTTGAAAGATTATTCGTTTGCCCACCCTTGGTTTTCCAAATAATCAAAATTAAAAATTTTGGTTGAAAGACAAAAAAAAGATGTAAAAATCGATTTTTTTATGCAGTTCGTTTGTCCATCGTTAGCCCACGTTTGCCCACCAAGCACTTTCTTTTGCCCACCTTTCATTTTGAAAATATTGACAAAATAAAATTTTAAATTTCCTGAAGCTGGCACCCCACTTGTGAAATTTTGTATCACCAAAACATCCTTTTGAATTTTAGCGATCGATCCTTAACACACACACACAGACACAGATAGAAGAGATAAAACATATATGTCTTTGAATTCTTAAAGGACTTTTTCTTAATATTTTTACCTGTCGATCTTAATGATTTCTTTTTTTTACACTTTATGTCTATCACATATAGTATAATCTTGTTCATGTATATTGCTGTGAATCTTCAAAGGATATTTTTCGTGGGCGTTATCTTATATTATTGTTTTATATACTATTCGAGCCAATAAGAACTAGATTTGATTTTGACAGTGTTTTGTCAAAGACTTTGATCGTAGTAGTAGTAGTATTCTGTACAATTTTTTTTATAAAAGATGATGAGATGGTCATCGTTAGAATTAGTTACAATTATAATTAGATAGCAAAATGATGAACAATTTATCAAAAAACTTGGAAAACTTAGAAGAAATTCTAGCGGCCATAAAAGCCGAGGATAGGAGGCCTATCCAAAGGGTTCAACCCGCACCTCGGATGGCATTGAAGACGACCAAAGATGGAGAAGCACCACCACCAACCCCAAGACCGATATTTTACACACCACCACCATTTCCAAGACCAATGGTAGACATTTTATCAGAGATGGACGAAGCATCAACTTCTTCATCAGAAGACGAAGATGAAACCGAAGATGAAAACGAAGACGAAGTGGAGTTTTTGCAAGAGGTTGAGGAAGATAAATCATCACCATTCCCAATGCCAATTATGGAGTATCAGGAAGAGATGGAGGAAGAGGAAGAGGAAGAGGAAGAAGTACCACCAACCCCAAGACATATATTTAAACACCATCAGCATTTCCAAGACCAATGGTAGAAATTTTACCAGAGGTGGAGGAAGCATCAACTTCTTCATCAGAAGACGAAGATGAAACCGAAGATGAAGTGGAGTTTTTGCAAGAGGTTGAGGAAGATACATCATCACCATTCCCAATGCCAATGATGGAGTATCAGGAAGAGATGGAGGAAGAGGAAGAAGTACCACCAACCCCATATATGATGCACCACCAACCTCAAGAAGGATATTTGAAGCACCGCCACCTACATCTCTTCCTGAAACAGACGATTTTTAACAAGGATATGATGAATCAGGAGCTCCGCCTGTTTCTGAACCGGCATTTGGAGTTCCATCATATGATGGATCGGGATTTGGAGATCCGCCTTTTCCTTTTTAGAGTTAGATGAAAAAATTAAATAAGAAAAAAAAAATATTTTATAATAAAAAAAACTGTTTTTATTCATTTAAACATATAAGTCTCTTATTGGCTAATAAAAAAAAATAATTTTATATTTCAAAAGAAAAAACCAAATTTTGTATTCATTGCGCTCTTATTCGCTAATTTTTCTTAATTCTATTTTAACAGATCTTCCCATTGGACCTTCGTATATGATACAGTATGATCCTGTTTTCATATTGATCATCACTAAAAATTTTCTTTTGCCCACCCTTGGTTTCGGAAATAATCAAAATTTAAAAATTTGGTAGAAAGACAAAAAAAAAAAAAAAAAGATGTAAAAATGCATGTTAATGCAATTCGTTTGCCCATCGTAAGCCCACGTTTGCCTACCAAAAATTTTCGTTTGCCCACCTTCCATTTTGAAAATACTGACAAAATAAAATTTTAAATTCCCTGAAGCTGGCACCCCACTTGTGAAATTTTGTATCGAAATTGTTGCAGTTCGTTTGCCCATCGTTAGCCTACGTTTGCCCATCAAAAATTTTCGTTTGTCCACCCTTCAAAAAAAAAAAAAAAAAAAAAAATAACATAGTTTTATTTTGGTTGAAAGAGATTGAATTAAAAAAAATTCAAAACGCCAGACTGCTACAATTTTTGATGTAGTTCGTTTGCCCACGTTTGCCCAACAAAAATTTTCGTTTGCCCACCCTTAGTTTCGGAAATAATCAAAATTTAAAATTTTGGTTGAATTGAAAGACAATAAAATAAAAAAGATGTAAAAATTAATTTTTTTCATGCAGTTCGTTTGCCCATCGTTAGCCCACGTTTGCCCACCAACAATTTTCGTTTGCACAACCCTTGGTTTTCCAAATAATCAAAATTAAAAATTTTGGTTGAAAGACAAAAAAAAGATGTAAAATTCGATTTTTTTTTATGCAGTTCGTTTGCCCATCGTTAGCTAACGTTTGCCCACCAAAAATTTTCGTTTGCCCACCTTCCATTTTGAAAATATTGACGAAATAAAATTTTAAATTTCCTGAATTAAGAAAAAAATTCAAAACGCCAAACTGCTACAATTTTTGATGTAGTTCGTTTGCCTATCGTTAGCCCACGTTTGCCCAACAAAATTTTTCGTTTGCCCACCCTTAGTTTCCGAAATAATCAAAATTTAAAATTTTGGTTGAAAGACAAAAAAAAAAAGATGTAAAAATCGATTTTTTTTTAATACAGTTCGTTTGCCCATTGTTAGCCCACGTTTGTCCACCAACAACTTTCGTTTGCCCAAACTTGGTTTTCCAAATAATCAAAATTAAAAAATTTGGTTGAAAGACAAAAAAAGATGTAAAAATCGATTTTTTTGTACAGTTCGTTTGCCCACGTTTGCCCTTCAAACACTTTCGTTTGCCCACCTTCCATTTTGAAAATATTGACAAAATAAAATTTTAAATTTCCTGAAGCTGGCACCCCACTTGTGAATTTTTTTATCGAAATTGATGCAGTTCGTGCGCCCATCGTTAGCCCACGTTTGCCCACCAAAAATTTTCGTTTGCCCACCCTTGGTTTTCCAAATAATCAAAATTTAAAATGTTGGTTGAAAGACAAAAAAATAAAAAAGATGTAAAAATCAATTTTTTTTATGCAGTTCGTTTGCCCACGTTTGCCCACCAAAAATTTTCGTTTGCCCACCCTTAGTTTCGGAAATAATCAAAATTTAAAATTTTGGTTGAAAGACAAAAAAAATAGAAAAGATGTAAAAATCAATTTTTTTTTATGCAGTTCGTTTGCCCATTGTTAGCCCACGTTTGCCCACCAAACATTTTCGTTTGCCCACCCTTGGTTTTCAAATAATCAAAATTTAAAATTTTGGTTGAAAGACAAAAAAAAAAAATTGTATTATTGTTATTATTGTACTCTTTGTACTAGAATGTCAGCTTATTATTAAACTTGACCATTCTTTATTCTGTCAATTGAATTTTTTGAACAACAACAACAACTTAAAGGCGCTACCGCCAATTGTTCTTTTGGCTGGAGATATAGCTATTTCGTGCTTTGCCACTTTTGCACTCATCAGTCTCCTTTATATTGTGGTGCTGAGCTTTAATCCAATTTTATTTGAAAAACTTTTTATGCACACCATAAGATTCGAACCCACGCATATCAGATTTGCTCAGTCTTTGCAGTCGTATGCACTACGCATTCCACTGCTTTAGACCACTGACGTCATAGGTCGAGATGTGTTATTTTGTTTAGCAAATGCATTTGGAGCATCAGCATTTTTATAAGCGCCTGTAAGTATGTTTTAAAATATACTATTTTAGGACACGTTGACAATCAAAAATTATAGTTTGCCTATATCACCACCCTCCATCTAGAAAATATTGAGAAAATTAAATTTTGAATTTAGTTAAGGTTGCTCCTTATTGTGAAAGTCTTAAGTCAAACTAAATAATATACCTATACTTGGTATGTATCCTAAGAAAAAAAAAATTAATTGAAATTAGTATAGTAAATTCCTAAATTTTTTGAAGTACCACATTGCACATCTACGAGTATATCTAATATTAGGTACCTACATCCAATTTGTTTTTGTAGACCTCGGTTTTCCCATACGAAAATTTTGTCTTATTATGCTTATGTCTTTCTAATTATATAATGTCATTACATAGCATACAATATAATTAGGTACCTTACCTATGCCAAAATCACGGAATATATATAAATTAAAAAAACCGATAGTTACCTACATACAAAATTTACAAATAATATTTTCATTTTCATTTCAATTCATTTATTCATTCCATCTTAGGCTAAATAATTAGAATTATTATAAATAAATATGATAACATTATAAACTAATTTTGGAAAGAATAATTGTGAACATTCTGTAACTAGTTAAAGTTAGTGATGAATGTTACATTATTATACCATATTACACATACAGCTTGTTTTTTTTTTTTTTCACCAAATGCACAAGGTGCTAAGAAATATTGAACGCAAAAGTAAAATCTTTCATTGGACACTTTCTTTGTCCTCCATATCCGCGTGTCAATTCAATTCAATTCTTTATTGAGGCTTTTTGAAACACATACATAATTGGTTCAGATAAATATTATGTAGCCGACTTAAAAATATGCCTGGCAAATCAATTCAAAATAAGCAACTTTACCAAATAACTTACTCATACTTACGAGTAACTAAAACCGACTTACTAATTTAGGTATAACAAGATTTTGGTTGTATGCTTGTTACCGGCATACTTTCTTTGTTTTGATTATATTACCGTAAAACTATGACTAGACAATTATAAATAAAATGCACGACTGGGTCGCACGAACTTGCTCTAATGTGTGACAGTGGTCTTGGGGCTTGAGATTTTGATAAAAATAAATTTTTCAAAATTCTTAAATAAATACTTAAACTAATTTGAGCTGAAAAAAAAGTACGCCATTTTATTTCTTTTATAAATTTGAATTTATGAGAATAAATTTATAAAAATCTGTGGAGCGGTTTTTGAGAAAAAAAGTTATTTTTGAAAAACTTTTTGAAAAAAAATTCAAATCCGCCAGTTCATAGGTATTCAGCAAATACATTTATTTAAAATTTTTAGAAAAAAATTTAATAAGCAGTTTTCAAAATATTAATTTTTTAAATTTTTTTTAAAAAAATGCTTTTAAAAATACAAAAAAATATTTTTCAAAAATATTGGTATGCAATACAAATTGAGCTACCTACAGCTATATGTGTGTGAAATTTCGAAAGAATCGGTTTAGTCGTTTTCGAGTTAGTCGAAAGCAAAAAAAAACGGTCCTATGGAAAGTACCGTTCTTAGCCATTTTTTAAAACTTTTTTTTCAGCCATATGATTACTCGCACCTAAAAAGCAAGACTGATTTTTTTAAATAAAAATCGTTAGAGCTGTTTTTGAGAAAAATAAGCTTTAAAATAACGGTTGTATGGCAGGTACCGCTATTTTTTGAGCTAAAAAAAAATTTCAATTTCCCCTCTGTACAATACCTAAAAAAGTCTATATACCAAGTTTGAAGCAATTCGGCCCACCTGTTTGGGCTGTAGGTCTACATACAGACAGACAGACAGACAGACAGACAGACAGACAGACAGACATACAGACGGACAGAATTTTTAGACCATCTTTTTTCGTCTTCGCTATCATCGTAATGTCATGTTTGATTGTTATCTCAAAACTTTTTTTTTCGACGAATGCATAACTTGCCTTATAGTACCTATAATCGCAAGTAAAATAAAGTGCACGACTGGGTCGTACGAACTTGCTCTAATGTGTTTAAATGGTCTTGGGTGCTTGAGATTTTGGGAAAAAAGCGTTGAAAAAATCATATGAAATTTTATAAATCACTTGAAAATCAATACCTAAAAAGTTTTTTAGAGAAAATGAAGTAAGCCATCAGGTTTCTTTTAAGTTTTTGAATTTTTACGAAAATTTTTTTCAAAATCGTTCGACCAGTTTTTTCAAAAAAAAGTTTTTTTTGAAAAACTTTTCGAAAATATATTTCAAATTTTTTTTGAGTATGCCAACTTCTAGTACTTTGTAGTTTTTATCATAAAAATAAAATTAAAAAAATTTAGATTAAATCGTTTTTGGAAAAAACAAAAATTAAAAAAAAATTTTGAAACTTTTTTAAAAAACTCAAAAAAAATTTTTTTTGAAAAATTTAAGAATTTATATTATTTCTTTTATAAAGGGCTTCTACATTAAAAATTTCATCGAAATCCGTCAAGTGGCTTACGAGAAAATCGGATTTCAAAAAACCGGTCCTATGGGAGGTACCGTTATAAGACTTTTCCTGAAAAATCTATTCCAACTAAAACATAAAGTTTGCGTAGAAAACACTATTCAGAAAGTTTTATCAAAATCGTAGAGCCGTTTTTGAGAAAAATCAATTTTTCACTAAATATCGTATGGCAGGTACCGTTAGTTTTAAAGCTAGAATGCTAATTCCAAAAACCCCTCTGTAGGACGTCATAATAATACTATATACCAAGTTTGAAGCAAATCGGTCCAGCCGTTTAGGCTTTAGGTGCCGATACAGACAAACGGACATACAGACAGACAGACAGACAGACAGACAGACAGACAGAATTGTCGGACCCACTTTTTTCGACTTCTCTATCATCGTAATGTTATGTTTGATTGTCCAAAAAAAAATTTTTTTTTTACGAATGCATAACTTGCCTTATAGTACCTACAGGGTGATTCACCAGCGTTGTGCCAAAAAGCTAGAGCGTGTAGGTTAAGTTGAGACAAGAAAAAAATCGTATGGGAGGGGGGGGTCTATTCCCCTCCGTTTAGCCAGGAGGGGCAATTTTCTGAAAAATTGACTTATTTTGTAAAAAAAAAATATTTAAAATCAACGGGTTCGTTTACAACACCGTGTTATACCTTTTTGAAAAGCCAAAAACTTCTCCTTTTATTTTGTTTCTAAATTAAATTGTTTTAACGAAAAGTTTAAAAAATATAAATTTTCAAACTCAAAATTTTGAAAAAAATTTGAAAAAATAATTTTAAAACTAATTTTTTTCAAAATTTTACGTAATTAAGTATAATTTTTGTTCTCAGAATTCAACGCTTCCATTAATCTTTAATCCAACACTGAAAACCGTATGGCTCTACGACTTTTTGTTGCCAAGGTATTAAGAAATAACCGAACCTACTTCTTCACAAAAACACGAAAAAATTGGCTAAATGGTCACTTGTGCCATCCCGTAAGGCTAAGTTTTCTTGTTTTTGTGAAGAAGTAGGTTCGGTTATTTTTGAATACCTTGGCAAGAAAAAGTCGTAGAGCCATACGGTTTTCAGTGTTGGATTAAAGATTAATGGAAGCGTTGAATTCTGAGAACAAAAATTGTACTTAATTACGTAAAATTTTGAAAAAAATTAGTTTTAAAATTATTTTTTCAAATTTTTTTTCAAAATTTTGAGTTTGAAAATTTATATTTTTTAAACTATTCGTTAAAACAATTTAATTTAAAAACAAAATAAAAGGAGAAGTTTTTGGCTTTTCAAAAAGGTATAACACGGTGTTGTAAACGAACCCGTTGATTTTAAATATTTTTTTTTACAAAATAAGTCAATTTTTCAGAAAATTGCCCCTCCCGGCTAAACGGAGGGGAATAGACCCCCCCTTCCATACGATTTTTTTCTTGTCTCACCTTAACCTACACGCTCTAGCTTTTTGGCACAACGCTGGTGAATCACCCTGTATAACCGCAAGTAAAAAGTGGCAAGTATGCCAAACTAAATAATATTATTTCAGAGAATCATTTTTTGGCAAAAAAAAAATATTCATTTACAGAATTCGAGCGTTTTTTTTTTATATAAATGAATGTGTATGAAATGCATACATTTATGTAAAAATATACATACGAGTACATAAGAAATGTACACGCTTATTGGTTTTTCTTTTTCTTGACATAATGAATAATATCATTCAAATTAAATTATAGTTTTGATGTCAAACAGGTTAATATATGTATATTGTTATCTTTAGATGCTTCTGATCTTCATATTTTATTTTAACCTCATTTTTTTTTTTTATTAAAAACTAGCTTTTGCCCGCTACTTCGTACGCGTGGATCTTAGAATAAAGTAGGTTTCTCAGTATATTTTTGTTTTTACACAACCGGTTCAAAATGGGGGGTATGAGTGGTATAAAAGCTACATACTTTACCAGCTCTATAGCCGTAAGATTTTTGGCTTCTGTATAATATTATTTCGAACTATCAGAACGGTTTAAATTGCAAAGTTGGAGGGTTAAGTTCTGAGCAATATACCTAATTGGAATGCCCAGTTTCAAAACGATTATTCGCGCCGATATTGCTATTTATGGCAGCTCCGCTTTATCAATTTTGGGCGTAAGTATTGCTCGTTCACCGTTCTTTATGGTTACATTATTTTTCGATTTCTGCTTTCGCTGAATGAGACATTTTGTATATGGTGGTAAATAGCGCCATCTATGATGTTTTTTGATGTAACTCCTATTCAGAGCGACTAATTTATTTCTATTCATGTATATATAGGTAAGTGTGGTGCTATTTGAGAGACGCTAACTTCCTTAAAATCTTTTAATTTTGCTTAAAGTTCATTGAATAATATTCGATTGCAGCAATATTAAAAAAACAACCAGAATTATATATTTTCCTGCAATAAAATGCAGACTATATTTTAAGTTGGCGTACCACCAATAAATCTGCGAAAACCGCATTCAATTCCAGGCATTAGTTTTTGCGTGATGCGCGTACAAACATACAGACAGACAGACAGACAGACAAAAATTCTAAAAATGGTTGTTTTGGCTTCTGTGGGTCTAATAGAGACTCCCCATATTAGTTTTGTATCTATATCTTCAATGTACAGATATCGACCCGTTACAATTTTATTATATGTATAGATATATTAAGAACTAACTTTTGCCCGCTACTTCGTACGCGTGGATTTTAGAAAAAAGTAGGTATCTCAGTATATTTTTGTTTTTGCACAACCGGTTCAAAATGGGGGGTATGCGTGGTATAAAAGCTATATACTTTACCAGCTCTACAGCCGTAAGATTTTTGGCTTATGTATAATATTATTTCGAAGTATCATAACGGTTTAAATTACAAAGTTGGAGGGTTAAGTTCTGAGGCAATATACGAATATACCTAATTGGAATGCCCACTTTCAAAACGATGCTGCGCGCCGATACTGATATTTATGACAGCTCCGCTTCATCAGTTTTGGGCGTAAGTATTGCTCGTTCACCGTTATTTATGGTTACATTATTTTTCGATTTCTACTTTCGCGGAATGAGGCATTGTCTATGTGTTGGTAAATAGCGCCATCTATGATGTTTTTGATGTAACTTCTATTCAGAACGACTAACTTATTTCTATTCATGTATACGTAGGTAAGTGTGGCGCTATTTTATTTTGTTACTGAGACGCTAACTTCCTTAAAATCTTTTAATTTTGCGTTAAGTTCATTGAATAACGTTCGATTGCAGCAATATTAAAAAAACAACCAGAATTATATATTTTCCTGCGATAAAATATAGCCTATATTTTAAGTTGGCGTACTACCAATATGTCTGCGAAAACCGCATTCAATTCCATGCAGTAGTTTTTGCGTGATGCGCGTACAAACATACAGACAGACAGACAGACAGACAGACAGACAGACAAAAATTCTAAAAACGGTTGTTTTGGCTTCTGTGGGTCTAATAGAGACTCCCCATATTAGTTTTGCATCTATATCTTCAATGTACAGACATCGACCCGTTACAATTTTATTATATGTATAGATGGCTACTTGTACGTACCAATCAGATCATTTTTTATCAATATCTTTATCAAACAAGCACGTTTCCAAGATACTTAAATGTGTTGCTGGTTAAATGAAAACTTCCCAATTGGGAAGATCAACATACATAATACTAGTCAATGTGAACCAAATAAGAACAAAATTGAAAGCTTTATATAATTTATACATATTAACCAATCAGATAATTTAATTAAACTTGTCATTGTAACTAGTTACATTCGAAGAGGGTACAGGATCTTGCGGCTTTTCCCTCTGGGTTTCCCTAAGAATAGGTGAATCGATTTGGTTTTTATAAGTGTACTACGCACTAGTTTATTTATATTCGAAATATGTAATCAATTTACCTACACATTCGCCTTATGGTCAACCGAAAAGGTATAATGTTTTATTTTTTTTTTTTTGCATATTAATTTGATTTCTGTTTTGTTGACTATTTAATACATTTTAATGATACCGAGTTAAAAAACTTTTTAGGTAAAATTGCATCTACAGAAATATAAAAAAATAAAATGCACGACTGGGTCGCACGAACTTGCTCTTATGATAAGCAATTACGAAGTGGCTGCATATATGGATATTAAAAAAAATTAAATAATTTCGAAAATTCTTTTATTTTTCCAATTAGTTTAAGAGTTTTCTCGGAAAAACTAAGTATGCAAACAAATTTCAAAGACATACGTCAATCTAGGAAAAAAAAATATTGAAAATCGTTGGACCAGTTTTTTTTTTAAAAGGTTATTTTTGAAAAACTTTTTCAAAAAATATTTTGAAATTTATTTGAGTATGCAAATATATGGCAGTCTGTAGTTTGCATTTGAAAAATAATTAAAATCAATGTACCCGTTTCCAACATATTTCGAAAACCAAAAATTTTTTTGAAAAAATTATAAAAAATCAAAAAAAAAAAGTTTTTGAAAATTTTGAAATGCCATATTAATAAAATTATGAATGACTTCCTGTGGCCAAAATTTTATTGAAATCGAATTTACTGTTTACGAGAAAATTTGATTTGAAAATACTGGTTCTATGAGAGGTACCGTTATTAGACAAATTTTGTAAAAAAAATTTCGAACCAAAAGATAGATTGTCTTGCAAGAATAGTATTCTGAAAGTTTTATCAAAATCGTTAGAGCCGTTTTTGAGAAAATCAATTTTTGTCTTCAAGATTGTATGGCAGGTGCCGTAATTTTTGGACCTAGAGCAAAAATAAAAAAACTGTTCCGAGGGACGGCCAAATAAATCCTAAATACCAAATTTGAAGCAAATCGGCTCACCCGTTCAGACTCCAGAGGCGCGAACAGACAGACAGACAGACAGACAGACAGACAGACAGACAGACAGACGGACGGAATTTCCAGACCCACTTTTTTCGACTTCTCCATCATCGTAATGTCATGTGTGATTGTTATCTCAAATTTTTTTTCTGCACGAATCCATAACTTGCCTTGTCTGTCTGTATGTTTGTACGCGCATCACGCAAAAACTACTGCATGGAATTGAATGCGGTTTTCGCAGACATATTGGTAGTACGCCAACTTAAAATATAGGCTATATTTTATCGCAGGAAAATATATAATTCTGGTTGTTTTTTTAATATTGCTGCAATCGAACGTTATTCAATGAACTTAACGCAAAATTAAAAGATTTTAAGGAAGTTAGCGTCTCAGTAACAAAATAAAATAGCGCCACACTTACCTACGTATACATGAATAGAAATAAGTTAGTCGTTCTGAATAGAAGTTACTTCAAAAACATCATAGATGGCGCTATTTACCAACACATAGACAATGCCTCATTCCGCGAAAGTAGAAATCGAAAAATAATGTAACCATAAATAACGGTGAACGAGCAATACTTACGCCCAAAACTGATGAAGCGGAGCTGTCATAAATATCAGTATCGGCGCGCAGCATCGTTTTGAAAGTGGGCATTCCAATTAGGTATATTCGTATATTGCTTCAGAACTTAACCCTCCAACTTTGTAATTTAAACCGTTATGATACTTCGAAATAATATTATACATAAGCCAAAAATCTTACGGCTGTAGAGCTGGTAAAGTATATAGCTTTTATACCACGCATACCCCCCATTTTGAACCGGTTGTGCAAAAACAAAAATATACTGAGATACCTACTTTTTTCTAAAATCCACGCGTACGAAGTAGCGGGCAAAAGTTAGTTCTTAATATATCTATACATATAATAAAATTGTAACGGGTCGATATCTGTACATTGAAGATATAGATACAAAACTAATATGGGGAGTCTCTATTAGACCCACAGAAGCCAAAACAACCATTTTTAGAATTTTTGTCTGTCTGTCTGTCTGTCTGTCTGTCTGTATGTTTGTACGCGCATCACGCAAAAACTAATGCCTGGAATTGAATGCGGTTTTCGCAGATTTATTGGTGGTACGCCAACTTAAAATATAGTCTGCATTTTATTGCAGGAAAATATATAATTCTGGTTGTTTTTTTAATATTGCTGCAATCGAATATTATTCAATGAACTTTAAGCAAAATTAAAAGATTTTAAGGAAGTTAGCGTCTCTCAAATAGCACCACACTTACCTATATATACATGAATAGAAATAAATTAGTCGCTCTGAATAGGAGTTACATCAAAAACATCATAGATGGCGCTATTTACCACCATATACAAAATGTCTCATTCAGCGAAAGCAGAAATCGAAAAATAATGTAACCATAAAGAACGGTGAACGAGCAATACTTACGCCCAAAATTGATAAAGCGGAGCTGCCATAAATAGCAATATCGGCGCGAATAATCGTTTTGAAACTGGGCATTCCAATTAGGTATATTGCTCAGAACTTAACCCTCCAACTTTGCAATTTAAACCGTTCTGATAGTTCGAAATAATATTATACAGAAGCCAAAAATCTTACGGCTATAGAGCTGGTAAAGTATGTAGCTTTTATACCACTCATACCCCCCATTTTGAACCGGTTGTGTAAAAACAAAAATATACTGAGAAACCTACTTTATTCTAAGATCCACGCGTACGAAGTAGCGGGCAAAAGCTAGTAGTACCTTTAATCGCAAGTAAAAAATCACGCAACAAAATATCCTTTGTTTGAATTTTCGTTTGGTGACGACTACTGCTTAGCGTGGTGAGATGATCTTTGCGCTATTTTTCGCAATTCTATTGTTTTGTTGTTTTGCTATCTAAGTGCAAAATATAGGACGGTTAGGTAGTTTTCTATATATCGGTCACTACAAAGACGGCCGCGGCCGGCGGCGCGGTGGTTTGCAACAAAGCTGGTATCGCGGACAAAGGAATGGTTGCTCATGTTGTTGTTGGTTGCCATTATGATTAAAGATGGAAAATATCCTGGCGCGCGCCGCTCTAGGTTCTAGGATACCGGTAGGTTTTCATTGCTCTTACGGTGCAAGGATTTTATCCTTGTTATGGCTATGGTGTTATATTTTGGCGGTGCGGGGTAGAAGCATAGCTTAGTTAGTTGTAAGTAGTACAGTTAAGCTCCTATGAGTTGGATATTTTCATATTTCTTAGCACCTTGTGCATTTGGTGAAAAAAAACAAGCTGTATGTGTAATATGGTATAATAATGTAACATTCATCACTAACCTTAACTAGTTACAGAATGTTCCCAATTATTCTTTCCAAAATTAGTTTATAATGTTATCATATTTATTTATAATAATTGTAATTATTTTGCCTAAGATGGAATGAATAAATGAATTGAAATGAAAATGAAAATATTATTTGTAAATTTTGTATGTAGGTACCTATCGGTTTTTTTTTTTATTTATATTATAACATGAGTTTCATTTCAAGGGGGTGAGGTCGAATTCCAGATTTTGCCCAGGAAGAAAATAAAAAACACAGTTAATTCCTTATCGATTCTCTTTCGTGTTTATTGTTTTAAATTGTTGTTTGTATGTTTTATGAAATGCCTAGGTTTTTTACTAACTATTTGTGGCACCCTCCACCCCAGAATATGCGAAATAACGCAGTATCCCGCTGAATGGGCGAAGTCACAAAATATATATCAATTAAAATTCTGTCAAACCAATGAGGCGGTAGTGTACCTCCGTCAATGGGACAAGCAAAAGAACTCAGTCCTCTTATTGTAAATGCTTACCGATTTCAAAAGGCAGAAGTTTACCGCCGAAATGTCTTCGCATAAGCAATCACAATCAGAAAGTGATTCGCATTTAAAATTGTTTGTCCTTTTATACTAATTTTCACCTGAGCTTTTCATAGTACATTATTAATAATATTATTTGCTAAGATTGCTTAGATTAGAAACTAAAATAGAATAGTATTTACAATAGTATGCGTATAAACATTTGAAATAGAGATTACACTTACACATATGCAAAGAATGGAAGGAATATTAATTATTTAAATAAGTAGGCATAGAAAGAAAATAGAATAGAAAGAAAATAGAATAGAAAGAAAAGAAATAGTTTTCATGTACGTATATAGTAGTTATTACTTATTAGTTTAATAGTAGGTATAGGCAGGGTTCGGACTTTACTCCTATGGAAGTAGATCTACTTCGATTTTGAGGAAAAAATCATATCTACTTCCCTACTTCGCTTTTTCGAGATCTACTCCTATTCTATTTTTTTTATTGAAAAAATCCTACACCAAAAAATAGTAAGACAGCATATTGTACATACGCAACACACTATTTTAGTAGACCCACTGCCACTGCCTTTTTCCAACAAACTATAAGTATTTAGAAATTGTGATCTGAACGAATTCGTTCGTTAAATTAGAAACCGTTTAAATGCCAAGACTGTTGAAAATTTAATGTTTTCACGATCGCTTTTAAATAAAAGTACCTAGATAAATGTATGACCCACCTTTAGAGCTTATAAAATTTATAAAACAGTTCAAATTTCTAAAGTCATTTTAAAAACAAGCAATTTAACCTATGGTTATAGGTATTTTAAGTTTTTTTTTTCAGAAGTCTGAATAATATAAATGTAATAATAATTTTTTGTTAAAAATTAATTTTTTGTTAAAAATTAATTTTTTTGTAATAAATTAAAAAAGATTTTTTTTCAAGGTATAAATTTTTTTATATTATAAAATCTACTTCTGAAATTTTGGATCTACTTCGCTTTTTTTCAAAATGTGCTTCTTAAATTTGAAAACGAAGTCAGAAGTATAGGTTTTAGGATAGCATATTGTATGGCATATGTACAGGATATTTATGAATTTGATTTAGTAGGTATGAACAAATAAATATAGGTAAGGAAAACAAATAATGATTAAATCTATGTATATATAAATGTTGAGTGATGATTAATGTTGATTGTAGATACAGGGTGTTACATTCTCCCCCTATAGCGCTGAAGTCGTCCCGACGATGCGATAGTAGAAGTTGTAGTAGTAGATACTTTTTTAGGTCTACCTCGTCTTTGTAGAGTTCGGACTGGTTGCACATGAAAATCGATTGAATTGATTGGAAGGAAATCTAAGTCCCATCTCAAGTTCCATTGGTGAATAAACGAGATCAGGAAAAATGTCCTTATTGCTAACTTTCCTGCGATCTGGAGTAACGTCTGTTCTTCTTATCGAGTCTTCGAAGATACTTTGTATGAAATTTGGTGAATAGTCGTTGTTTGCTGTACTTTCCCTCAATCGTTTTGGTGTACTCACCGTTGCTGGAGTTGGGTTGGGCTCGATAAAAGTCAAGAAAGCAGAAGTTTCTGGCTTGTGTTTCTCAACAGCTGATGGAGTATGTGGTGATGATTGGAAATTTGGGGTTTTAGCAAGTGGTGAAATCGGTTTGAATCGGTGTCATAACTTGGAGCTTTTTTATTCCTTGAAGATACTATGGTGTGAGACGTGTCGTAAAATTCAAAAGGTTCATCTTTTTGGTCAGCAAAATACCAAATTCTCTGTCCAAGATCCATGATTGCTCCATTTTGTTCCAAGAAATCAATACCGATGAATGTCCGGTTATCTGTGGCTGTTGGTAATGCTATAAACTTTATAGGTCTAAGTCGTTTTCCTAATAAGATGCAAATCTTTACAAGTAGGGCATTTTGAACGAATAAATCCGGGTGCCTTACATTTGTAGCAATGGATTTTTGATTCTGCTGTTGAAGTGGCAACATTTAGTTTTTCTATCTTTTTGCAATCTGTAATGGTATGGCCTACATGTTTGCAAAACGTACAGCGTTGTTTTTCCGTATCGCACCATCTTCTTTCGTCCATATTAAGGCTCTTCTCTGCCCGAGATAGTTCAATGGCTCTTGCTTTAACTAAAAGTTGCTGGAAGGTCGTAATACTTTCTCGAGGAACACCGTCTCTGATCTGAATGTTAAGCAATCCATATACAAGATCCAACATCATTGATTCCGAAAGAATTTGAGAAAGTTTTGACAGTAACGCTCTCTTGGTACAAATAAAATCGTCGGTTGGCGCTTTTGGTTTTTGTTTTTGCTCAAAAATTTCCATGTAAATGCGATAAGCGGGCTTGGCGGGGGCATATGCATTACGCAAAAGAGTTTGTACGTCCGACCAAGTTTTAGCCCAATTACAATAATTGGAGCAGTTTCCTTATATTCTTCACGTGACAAGAGTGGTTGCGATTGTTTGCTGTAAAAGAATTGTTGAAAGCGGCTGTACATATCATAGAGAACAGCGTATCGGCTGTGGTAAAATCAACATTCAAATCTTCATGTGGATATGACTCAGAGTTCAAATGTATCTTAACGTTTCTCAACGTGCAGTGATCAAATTTGCTAGCATCCTTATCTTTTTGATTTTTTCTGTTTGTTTGTAGTCCAATTATAATATATCTAGGTTTTTCGAGTTGACTCGAAGTTTTAATGGTCCATATATGATCGGTTGCAGCTAGTAGTGTTGGATATTCATACATTTCCCAGTTTCTAAAATGCATTTGAATGGGTTTTGATTGTATTTGTTTAAGTAAGGTTAGCTTTTCAGCATCGGCCAAAGTGATGTGAGGAACTCTCCATTGCATTTTCAGGATTTTAATTTGTACATCTTCCGACGAAACAAAAGCATTCTCATCAGTTCGAGTAGGTACGTATTAAAATCAATTCATGTCTTGCGTTTGCTATTATCCTTTTGTAATCTTCAGCAAATCCTAACAAACTTTTAAGGGTACGCAAAAGTTGAAAGTACCAGATGAGGTCAAAATGATGTCTTTTCCATACCATGATGCATTTTGAAGATATCTGCTTTCATTCTCATTCAAAGATATATAGTTTTTTAATGTTGTTGTGATACCCACATTTTTATTGTATTCAATATCCACACCATTCAATTCATAACGAATTTCCTCAAAAAGAAAGGCCATAGCATTATTGCATAATTTAGCTGAATCAGAATTACTTCCGTCTAATTTTTTGAGGGTTCCTTCAATGTAAATATAACTTTCGCTGGGTAGAATACATAGGTCTTGTTGTTGAATAGAAATACGTATTTCGTCGCTTGTATTGTAAGACTGTAAGAACGGAGAGTAGCTGTGATATTCAAATTTGGAAATGCTATTATCATAACCAGGTGTTTGGGATATATTCAATATATCACTCATGTTTATTTTTTTTTTTAATTTTATTTTTATTATTTTATATTTTTATTTTAAAACAAATCCTAAAGACTGAAGATAAGATTTATTTTCAGATGTGAGCTTTGGTCTTGTCAGTTTTGCTGCTCTTGTAGAACTAACAGAATCGTCACTTTTGCGGTTGATTATATTATTATAAATCAACATTATGAATCACCTAATGGTTTTAAATGTAAACGTATGGTTATTGTTTCTCCTCTAAAATTAATTAAATCTCCGTCCTGGTCAACAAGCTTCAATGAAATAGAACTTAACTCTTTGACGTTCACTGGTAAATAAATGACATTTCTTGGAACTTCAATGATTTTATATCCAGGTCCTACTTCTGGTGAAAATTCATGTATTGTATGCATTGGTTTGTTATTAAAATATGAACCAGAAATAATATTACACTCAATTCGTATGACATTCACTTTGTTTATGTCAACAGGTAAATCTGAAGTATGCAATAAATCAGCTTTCAAAGATCGTTTACTGAACCCCAATAATTTTCCAATAGATCGATCTTTCTCAAAATGTACAGTCTCTGTACTATCCACTTCACATTGTAATGTATTATTATTAGCTTCAAATTTCATGGAGATAGGAAAATTCATTTCATTTAATTTATAGTTAATAAAAGAATAAATGTCATCGATTTCATATGAGCCTGTTGGAATTTCAATAACATGTGCTCCAATATGCAGCAAATTGTTTCGTTCATCAACATTAGGTATGGAGTTATATGATTGAAAATCTATCAAACCGCAAACATAGTCCCGATCCAACTTTAAAGGTGGAAAATATTCTGCTGTCAAATAAGAAGTATTTCCGCTCAGTGAGAGTGTTAACGCCATGACAATAAAAAAGACAATGAAAATAATTTTACAAAATTTATGTTATTATTTATTCATAATAGTAGTCATATAAAAACTTTAAACATAAATGGCCACAATTTACTGCGTTATAATCTTGATACTTAATATAATTATATTTAATCTTATCGCCTAAATAATCAATTAATTCTTTCGGTGGTTGAAGGTTTCCAAAACTATCGAAATATTCAATGTGACTGCCATTCTTATAATACGCTAACCAATGTGTTCCTGGTCCATTTGAGGAATTTAAATTCACTATTGCACATTCATTTCTTAATGGTTTACTTTTCGGCAAATTATCACGCATGAAAACTACCCGAAAATGAGGTATTAACCCCATGGCAAAAGCTCTCAAATCCAACTCATTCAAGGCACGTTTGGGTAACGAATTTATAAGTTTTTTGAATGCGGATGCAAATAAAGTCCGAGTCCTTTTCTATAAGGTTTTTAATGTAGCCCGTTACCCATTAAAATAGCTTCCAATTTTCGATTATGACGTTTTTTCTCATCTAAATCTTTTTTAGCATTATTAGCATCGTTGACAGCCTTAGTAATACCGGCAGCACCTCCAGATAAAGCTCCTAGAGCTGAAAGCCCTGCAACGAGAAGAACAAGAAATGGTATAACACCACCAATTTTCGGTACTGAATTAACTCTTGGTGTTTTAATTTTGTGACCATTTTTATGCATTGTTTTCTAAGCAGCTGACAATGCTATTTTAATAGCTTTTTCCAGATTATGTGGTTTTTTTCTTTGAATAGTTTTTCCAAGACTTTTAATTGTTCTACTAAAAGTGATGCTCTTCTTGATTTTCTGTTTTTTGTTTTTTGATTTCGTTTTTTCATTACTGTTTGAGCAACCCATACCTTATTTTAGTTTAGCTTTTATTAGATTGGTAACTAGTACAGCATTTGCTCGTTCACTTAACCCAGTGTCCTTAGATGTCGCTCGTTTCCAAGCTTTCTTAGTTAAGATTTTATCTGCTGTATGACGTGCAGATGTATTTTTAAATTTAGAATAAGATATATCGTGTTGCTTGCATGCCTGATCAAGCAAATTAATTCCTGGATCTCCTTTTGCTAATGGTTTTTCTAGATTTGTTCCAGGTCCACAATATTGATAACCAGGAAGATGTAGTTCAAGGGGTTATTTGTTGATTATAGAGTTTACCAAACCGTCTCCTTTCACGGTGCTTTGTTGACTGATAAGTTTTTTTTTGAAAAATCCAACATTTTTATAGAAATAAAATTATGTACTCAATAGGACGGCTTACAATGTTATGACTATTTTGTAATAAAACCTTCACATTTAAAGGAAATTGTTTAGTACCTTTCATCATTCGATTTGTGAAACAACAACAACTTTTGTCAATTCAAAATTTTGATTTGACTAAAAGTAATGAGTCAAGAAAACATGGTCAACTATTACCCAATAGCATAAGAGGTTTAATTACGGGTCAATCGAATTGCGGAAAAACAAATGCTATAATGAGTTTACTACAGCATCCTAACGGTTTAAAATTTGAAAACATATATATTTATTCAAACTCATTACATCAACCAAAGTATGAAAGTACGGAATGGGTTCTTTACGTTTTCCAATAATAGTGAAGTTATACCACCTGAAGAAGCAAAACCAAATTCGGATTTTATCTTTGATGATATTGCTTGTGAAAAACAAGATACTATACGAACTTACTTTAGTATGGGACGACATCATCTTATTGATAGCTTTTATTTATGTCAAACATATACAAGAATTCCAAAACATCTTATACGCGACAATGCAAATTTTTTTAATTGTTTTCAAACAGGACGATATGAACTCGAAACATATCATAATGATCATGTTAACTCTGACATGATATTTAATATATGTATTTCAAAAAGTATGTACAGAATGCTGGAATGATGAATATGGATTTTTGCTTATTGATAAAGACAGTCCTTTGAAAGAAGGTCGATATAGAAAGGGCTTTGATCATTTCCTTAAACTATAAAAGCAGCTCTTCATAACAGTTTACATCATACGTATAGTTATGTTCTATGAGAACAGTTCAAAAGCAGCAAAAAGCAGTAAAAAGCTGTTCAAAAGCAGTAAAAAGCAGTATAAAAGCAGTAAAATGCAGTTCAAAAGCAGTGTAAAAGCAGTAAAAAGCAGATGGCTGGGTGCTGTATGAGTAGGGTAGACCCTGATTTGTATCAACATGGCGATGCCCAGCGTTGCAACTGTCTCATATGCATCAATTGTGCTTATTTTACCTCCAAGTGGTAGCCATCGGGTACTTTTCTTGTCCACCCGGACTTGACTTGCTGAACTTATAAGCGCGAGTGTTGATCACAGTAAAATAGCAACACTATAGTTGCCCTGCCATAAACCTCCTCTGTTTCTCTTGTTGGGTAGCAGTTTATTCTGTACGAACCCCTCAGAAAGCAAGCGAGCGGCTGATGAGCTTCCAATTAAGTGAACCAACGGCAACGCTTACAGACAATATGGTAGGCCCCCCATTGAGCTACTTCGACATTTTCGGAGCTCAGGTCTTTGGGTCCTTTCATTACTATTAGTCAGGGTAGTGAAATAGAGAAGGGGGCGGATGAGCCCATATAGGACCAACGGTAGCTCTCACATCCCCGTAGTGGGTTACTGACTCTCTATTTCTCCAGCTCCTTTTGTCCAAGGAGAGCAGCATAGGGCCTGGTCCCCCAGGTTGGGGGTTGTGCGTCGGGGTAACTTCCCTACCACGTAAAAAACTAATAGTTCCGAAACAACCAATTGCCTCGGATATGGACGACCCTACTGATGACGACCCTAGCAAACGAAACAACGACAACGAATTGCGGTTCTGCACGTGGAATGTCCGGACCCTTAACATACCACGTGCAGCCGAACAATTAGTGGAAGCCCTAGATGTTGTCGAAGCCCACATCACAGCCATCCAAGAAGTGCGATGGGATGGTGAAGGCACAAGGAGGATTGAAAACTGTGACATCTACTACGGCAAATGCTACAGGACAAGAAAACAGCGGCTATTTGGATGCGGATTTGTGATAAGAGGAAGGCTTAGGCAAGAAGTCTTGGGGTTTCGTGGCATAAGCGAACGCATTATCACAATCCGCATTAAATCCAAATTCAGCAACATCTCGCTGATCTGCGCCCACGCCCCCATGGAGGAAAAAGATGACACGACAGAAGAAGAATTCTAAGATCTTCTCGAGAAGATGTATGATGAATGCCCGACGTACGACACTAAGATTATTCTTGGTGGCTTCAACGCCAAAATCGGAAAGGAGGGTAGCTTTGGCTCGACAGCCGAAAAGCATAGCCTGCACTACAACACTTCCGGTAACGGACACAGGCTAATCGACTTTGCTGCGGGGCGAAGTGTCATCTTAGCTAGCACATACTTCCCACACCTCAATATACACAAGGGGACCTGGCGGTCTACTGATCAAAATACCGTAAACCAAATTGATCACATTCCGATTGATAGCAGACATGCCTCCAGTGTCATGGATGTCCGCACTTTCCGAGTGGCCAACATAGACTCGGACCACTACCTTGTTGTAGCTAAATTGCGAATGCGGATCTCCACCAGACCGAAGAATCGAACATCCACTGTGAGAAAGGTTGATGTTGCGAAGTTACAATCGCAAGAGACCGCCACAACCTTTGCCAATCATGTCTCCTCTTATCTCTTGACAAGCCCGGCGCCTGCGCCGAACCCGGAGGCCCAGTGGCAGCATTGCAAAATGGCCATCAAAACCGCTGCCACGGATGTTTTGGGTTTCATTAGGCGACCACAACGAAACACCTGGTTCGATGATGAGTGCAGGCTCGCACACTTGGCCAAAGACGAAACCTATCATTCAGTTCTGAATGCCAGAACTAGAGCTGACAAGAGCGCTTCCCGTGCGGTATACCAGCAAAAGAGGACAGAGGAACATCGGCTTTTCAGAAGAAAAAAAAGAGAACTGGAAAAACGAATGGTTGAATCTATTGAGGGGTGCTACGGCAGAAGCAATGTTCGGAAGTTCTACAAAAGGAAAAAGCATTCGTCCAAGGGTTACAAAGCCCGAGTGGAAGCATGTAGAGACGAGGGTGGGAATGTCGTTGTAGATACACAGTCGGTGCTGAGAATTTGGAAAGAACACTTCTGCAGACTGTTAAACGGCGAAGACAACCAACTAATCGCTGTCAGACAGAATGATCCATTCGATTTGGATGATGATGAGAAAAATTTTCGTCCCCCAGTTCAGATAGCAATATCTAAACTAAAGTCCAACAAGGCTGCTGGAGCTGATGGCCTTACGGCTGAACTCTTCAAAGCAGCGGGAGATGACTTGGTGATTAGCATACACCAACTTATCTGTACAATCTGGTCGGATGAAAGTATGCCTCACCATTGTGTGCCCTATCCACAAGAAAGGAGATACTCTAAGCTGCGCCAACTACAGAGGTATAAGTCTCCTAAATATCGCCTATAAAATCTTGTCGGCCATTCTGTGCGAACGTCTGAACCCTTTCGCACGTGAACTGATTGGCCCCTATCAGTGTGGTTTCAGGCCCGGTAAGTCAACCGTTGACCAAATTTTCACACTTCGGCAGATTTTTGAAAAGACCCAAGAATTCCAGATCGATACTCACCACCTCTTTATCGATTTTAAAGTCGCCTATGACAGCGTTAACAGGAACGAGCTATACAGAGCCATGTCACTTCTTGGCATCCCTGCCAAACTCGTTCGATTGTGCAGGATGACTATGGAGAACTCGCGCTGCTCCGTCAAGGTTGATAAGAACACCACCGACTCATTTAATGTCGAGAAAGGCTTACGACAGGTTGACGCGCTGTTATGTAACCTTTTCAATATCATTCTTGAGGCAATCGTACGCAACTCGCATGTCAACACCAGCGGTACGATTTTTTTTTTGGATCCGTTCAATTACTTGGCTATGCTGATGATATTGAAATTATTGGAAGAACGAAGCGCGCTGTCAGTGGAGCATTCGCAAGTATTGAAGTGGAAGCGGCTCGAATATGTCTGGCTGTAAATGAAGATAAAACAAAGTATATGCTGTCCTCGGGTGAAGTAGATCATCACCGTAGGCTCGGACAAAACTTCACAATGGACAGATATAACTTTGTGGTTTTCAAGGACTTTGTCCATTTGGGTTCCACTATAACCTCTCAGAACAACATCAGTGAAGAGATCAGTCGAAGAATCACACTTGCCAATCGCTGTTTCTTCGGGCTAATAAGGCATCTTAGTAGTAAAGCCCTCTCTCAAAGGACCAAGGAGACACTATAAAAGACAATTATCACCCCAGTCCTGCTGTATGGGGCAGAAGCGTGGACACTGACACAATCGGATGAATACAGGCTGGGGTGCTTTGAGAGAAAGATTC
Organism: Platycheirus albimanus; assembly: GCA_916050605.2. Lineage (NCBI taxonomy): Eukaryota > Metazoa > Arthropoda > Insecta > Diptera > Syrphidae > Platycheirus > Platycheirus albimanus. The sequence continues at coordinate 156,867,021 of OU696696.1, read as the reverse complement.
TTCGGGTGATATTCGGGCCTGTATGTATCAATGGAGTATGGAGGAGAAGATTCAATGACGAACTGTACGGGCTATACAGCGACATTGACTTGGCTTAGAAGCTGAAAATTCAGCGGCTTAGATGGCTGGGTCATGTGGAGCATTTGGACGAAAACGCTCCTGCGCGGCGAGTCTTCAATTCCAATCCGGAGGGCCGACGCAGATCTGGAAGACCCCATCTAAGGTGGCGCGATCAAGTGGGAAACGACCTCAACGGACTTGGTGTGCGCAACTGGAGTCCACTGGCTAATGACCAGCCTAGCTGGCGAGGATTGTTGGTTGAGTCCGTGGTCCACAATGGACTGTCTGCGCCACCTTAAGTAAGTAAGTAAAAAGCAGTATAAAAGCAGTAAAAAGCAGTTCAAAATCAGTAAAAAGCAGTATAAAAGCTGTAAAAAGCAGTTCAAACGCAGTATAAAAGCAGTTCATAAATGAAAACAATAATAAGCACTTCTTCATACAGTTTACAACATACGTAGAGTAATGCAGTTCAAACCTGTTCAACGCACAGTCCGTAGAAGTACGGAGTCGCTCAAATCGGTTTAAAAATCGATGTTTATCAATCAGAAGCAGTACATTCAACATTATAATAAATTTCAAACCGATTGAAAGACTCTTTCATAATAAAAGAAGCTTTTTTACAGTTAGTCGAGTCAATAAAGACATAAAATAGGCAAAACCCGGAAGTCCGCTGGAACAGCTTCGATTTTGATAAATTTTTTTTTAAAAATTTTGTTTTTTTATATTATTTAAAATCAGAAACCTCTGGGGAGGGGGAAATGAATTTTTATATTGTTTAAACAATATTTACAACATTTTCATTAAAAAATCAGTTTTATCGCTATTTTTTCGGGAAAAATTGTTTTTATGTTAATGTTAGTATAAAAAATAATTTTTAGGAAATAGCAAAAATAAAAATCGATTTATCAATCTTCTTTGCCAGAAATTGGCCGAAAATAATTTTCAATGGAGTCAAGCAGAAAGTGATGCTGACCGTTTAATAGTACAATCAGCTTTAGATTGTTCTTCTCTTCATGTGGTTGTTGTAGCAGAAGATATTGATGTATTGGTGTTATTAATGGCTCTAGCAACTGATGATAAAGAATTGTTCTTTCTGAAACCGCTCAAAAATAATGCTTTACAAAGAGTTTATTCAACAAAAACAAGTTTGAATCAATATGGAAATGTTAAAAAAGAGCATCTTTTGTTTATTCACTCATTCACAGGATGTGACACTACATCCGCTTTCTATAATAAAGGTAAAAATAAATTTATTAAGATCTTTAATGAGGATCTGAAGTTACGTGCAGCAGCTGAAACTTTTATGGTTGAAGACCAAAGTGAAGATGTCCTTTTTAATGATGGTATTTCTTGTATCCTCACATTGTACGGTGCTAAAACTGCCAAAAATTTAAATGAACTTCGCTATAAACGTTTCATAGCGTAAGCTACTAAAGATAAAAGCGTTCAACTTAATTCGCTGCCTCCCACAGAGGATGCAGCAAAACAACACATCAAAAGAGTGTATTTGCAAATCCAGCAATGGAAAAATAATTTACCAATACTTCCCGAAAAATGGGGTTGGCAAAAAGATAATTATTTATCTCCGATTAAAATGACGCAACCCGCAGCACCCGACAACGTCTTAAAAATAATATTTTGCTCTTGTAAAACAGGATGTGGCACAGCGTGTGGCTGCAGAAAAAGTGGCTTACATTGCTCACCTGCCTGCATCGTTTGCAGTGGAAGCGACTGCGATAACCACCCACCACCCGAAGAAGATGATAATAATGAAAATTAAGTTTTTCTATTTCATGTAAATATGTGACAATAAATTTTATATATATTTTATAATATATATTTTTCGTGTTGTTGTATACATTAATTTAAACCTATTTGAGCCTATTTCCACATATAATTACTTGTAAGTATAATTATTAAAAAAAATTTTTTTTTATAAATATTTTTTTTTATTTATGTTAATAATAAAACAATTGATTTGATCATACTTAATAAAATATATTGCATCTTTGTCATGTATAGTTGCGTCATGTCAATATATCAAATAAAAGAAGTTATAATTCATTGTTTTTAAAAGTTTTTGGTATAATGACGTATTAATTAAAACTATTTATGATAACAATATCAAAACAATAACATAAATATATTTTTTTCCGAGTTCGCAATTAATATCTTACGAAAAAATTTTTTTTTTGCAAAAATAGCATAAAAATTGTTTAAACAATATAAAAATTTATTTCCCCCCTCCCAGAGGTTTCTGATTTTGAATAATATAAAAAAACAAAATTTTAAAAAAAAAAATCATCAAAATCGGAGCTGTTCCAGCGGACTTCCGGGTTAAAAGCTTTATTGACTCGACTAAGTCTGTTGTAAAAACAACACAGCTTCATTATGATGAATTTAAATAAGGAATTGACAAGTGAACTCATTAAAACTACTGATGCTCTACGAAAGAAATATAAAGCTCTAAGGAATGGAAGAGAACCATTCGAAACTCAATTGGAGGAAACCTTTAAACCAATCACCAATCCTCTGAAAGATTTAGTTGAGAAATCAAATGAACAGCAAAATTATTTTGAAACCCCTGTAACTAAATCAAAACAGAATTTTGATGATGATTTTGCTACACCTGATGCAAGCATTAGTAGTATTACCCCAAAAAACTATTCAGCAACACCCAAAAGCAAGAATATTAGAGAAAGCAGACAACAAGTGCGTAAAAGTTACAAAGCTCGTCACTTAACCGACCAAATAGAAGACAATTCATTCGATGAAATATCACAGAATTATAAAGATTTATTTTTAAATGAGTCCATTGTTTTTGACATTGTGTATGGTGTACACGAAAATAATGGGAAGTGGTTCATCGGAGATGGAGAATTTAAGATTCTTGGAAGAAATATACAAATAACAAATAAAATCTACGAAGGTTCAAACGGATTTTATGAACTGAAATTCAAGAAAAACCCCTGCGAAAAAATATTCAATGAGAAAGATTAAAAAATAAATAAGGATATATTGGAAGATACCAATGAATATGGACGTTCTCATGATTCTACAAAACAAGTTTTAGGAAATCGTGGAAGTAAATATAAAGAAATTATAAGCAAACTGCTAACAGGGCCCCTATTCCGGTTCTGTGAAAAAATGAAATGATAAACTTTTTTTCACGATACTTTTCATTGTACGTTTTCATTTTATCATTTTATTTTACTCAGAAAGCTGATTCTCGTTACGTTTATGGAAAAGTATGCTGAATTTATTGCTGAATAAAAAAGTTTTCATCTGACAGCTATTAAATCAATAACAATTAAATCAAATATTTCTGCACATTAAAAAAATGAGTTCGATTTTTATGTACATATTTAGTTTTGGATGAAGAGCGCAGAAACTCTGGAAGGTTTGTTTTATCAACTTATGTATGTACATATTGCATATATAAAAGGGTTAAACAAAATTTTGTCCTTCTTTTAGATTTAAAATGAGAACTCTACGAAAAAGTATGAGGGACAACACAAATCCTTTTGAAACTCTTTCCGAAGAAGGTTTCATCAAACTTTATCGTTTTCCCAAATTCCATTGGGGAGAGTTAATCGATAAACTTTCACCATTATTAAAGAAACCTATACGCGTTCATGGCTTGCTCCCGCATATGAAAGTCCTTGCGGCTCTAACCTTTTTTGCTAGTGGAAGCAAATGTTTTGTTGAACAGGATTTGCTCTTGGCATTATCGCAAACTTCCGTCAGCCGTTGCGTTCATGAGGTGGCAGGCGTGCTCAACGAAATCTCAGACCAATACATTCAATTTCCATCTAATGCAGAACTGGGAGCAGTGAAGCAAGATTTTTTTGAAGTAGCTTCTTTTCCAGGTTTAATTGGTCTGATCGATGGAACACATGTCAATATTACTACTCCGAACAAAGATATTGAACATGTTTATTACTGCAGGAAAGGTGGTCATTCGAAAAATGTGCAAATAGTTTGCGATAGTAATTTCATTATACTTAATATAAATGCAAGATTTGGTGGATCTACGCACGATGCGTATATTTGGCAAAGTTCAAATTTAAAACAATATTTGGAAGGAAAGTATCAGACAGATGAAAGAAATTATTGGTTGCTTGGAGATAGCGGATATCCTCTGCAACCGTGGCTCATGACAACAATTTTAACAATAACAAGTGAAGCTGAAGAAAATTACAATGTGGCACACAAAAGCACAAGAAATATCGTTGAAAGATGTATTGGTATTCTTAAAGGCAGATTTCGCTGTTTATTGAAAGATAGAGTGCTTCATTATTCTCCAGAAACAGCTGGAAAAATAATAAATGCCTGTGCAGTGCTTCATAATATTTTGATGAAAGCCCGAGTTCCTTTGCCTGAAGATGAAATAGAAATAGAGGAAAGTGAAACAAACTCAAATTCAACATTGTTTAATTCACGTTTACTTTCTGAGGGAAAAAGAGTTCAAACCACAATTTATTGTGAACCAATATTTTTATTAATACAATAAAAGGAACAATCTTATGTATTAAAAATTAATCTTTGTTATTATTTCTTCCAATATTTCAGCAATTCGCTTAAGTGAATTTACTTTTTCTTTTTCAATTGTTAACTTTTCCTTTTTTATATGCAACATTTTTTCTTCCATTTTCAATTTTTACTTGCGATTATAGGTACTACTAGCGGCCCGCTCCGGCTTCGCACGGGTATAAAATATATAGCCTATGTGATTAAAATCGATCCAGTAGTTTTGATTTATTCATAACTGCCCGTGGCCCGCACGCTTTAAATTTGCAGTAAAACAATCCCCCTTTCCCTATACCATTAAGATTTCCTGCTATCTTTTGAATATCTAAATTCATACACTACATTTTTACTTAGTTACTTTTTATATTTTTAACTATTTATTTTATTTTTACAACATATTACAGAATGTCTTTATAAACAACGTTCATAGCTTTCTTGTCATTAGACAATACAAACATGTTTTCTCTGGAGGTCACTCTTGAAAGAGCGACATACAGTTGTCCATGTGAAAAACAGTCAACGCTCAAATCTAAGCCTGCAACGTTGAAGGTTTGACCCTGCGATTTATTAATGGTCATTGCAAAAGATGTCTTTACCGGAAACTGTAAACGTTTAAATTGGAATGGTAAATCCGATGGTATCAGAGGGATTCGGGGAATCAATACATCTTCTCCGGTACCACATCCTGTGAGTATTGTGCACTCTATTATGAAAGTTTTCAATGATTTTACCAGCAAACGCGTGCCATTGCAAAGTTTAGGTGGATTCATGTTTCTTAATAAAATAACAGGACAACCTACTTTCAACACCATTTTGTGAGGAGGGAGTCCAGACGGGTTCAAAGAGTTTAGAAATTCTGTAGGAAAATGAACAGCTTCTTCCAAATCGAGAACAGTATCGACCGAGTAGTATATTTTCGTCGGCGCATCAATCTTTGAAAGAATCAAGTTATTTACTTTATCTACTTGTTCGTTAGTTGGTGACAGAATCGCTCTTTCTTTAAACCAAGATATTGTCTTATAACTTATGTTATCAATGTCAGGATAGACATTGTTGACTAACTCTTGGATGTTGTCTTTCAAAACGCAAAGGTTTTCTAGGTCAATCCTTCCCTCACTTTGTGTTAACTCTCCATTGCCAACTTTTAGCAGCATCTCTGGAAATAGCCTGTTCTCACGTGAAGATGACGAAACCCTCATATTAGTTTTAAGCTCTAATTTATTGACATGTGGCCAAAGGTTGGATCTTTTTAGGCAAGCATTTATTTCGTCAGCACGTGTTCCTCGAGTCACAACTGGTAGGATTTGACGGAAATCTCCTGAGAACAGAATTGTACATCCACCCATAGGTGAATTTTTGTTGCGCAAATCGCGCATTGTCCTATCCAGTGCTTCCACAGACGTCTTGTTTGACATGGTAGCTTCGTCCCAGACTATTAATGAGCAGTCACGCATCAATTTTCCTGTATTGCTCTGTTTAGAAACACTACAGACGCTGTTATTATCATCGGTGGCGATTTTCAGCGGGAGCTTGAATGTGGAGTGTACGGTTCGGCCTCCTTCCAAAAGTGTAGCGGCAATGCCGGATGACGCAACAGCTAACGCAATTTTTCCGATAGATCTCACTTTTTTTAAAAGCAGATTGATTAAAAATGTTTTTCCTGTACCTCCTGGGGCATCAAGGAAAAACAATTTCCCTTCATTGTTATCAATTGTTGATAGTAATGCAGTGAATACTTTTTTCTGATCGATGTTTAATCGTGGCTCATCTTGAGCTATATTTTGTAAAAGTCTCGTTTGATCGTATGATGTTTCTTTTGTGTATTCGGCACTATTAGTTAAATCTGAGTTAGTAGTATTAGCTGGCATCGGCAGCCCAAAATCCTTGATCGATTTACCCGAAAGTAATTGCACTACTTTGTTCAATTCCAATAATGCTTCGTCAAATATGTTTTGATCATATTGTACATCATCTGAGTTTAACTCTCGCCGTCGCCGAATCAGAATATCACTGGCCATATTTTCTTGAAATTTATTCCATAGATTAACAGAATCAGTTACTTGACAAAACACTACTATGACGGCAAATAAATATCTTAATGATGTAACTGAACTACAAACAGCTGCTTCTGATAATGTGTTTTCCCAGTGAGAATCGTCTTCCAAGAGCCCCATAGCTTTACATGCTGCTTGATAAGTATTGTAAACAACACCTTGTACAGTTCTTAGGTGTGCAAAGGATGTCGGGCCTTTTACAATATGCAGTAACATTCTCAGATAAAAGCATTCGCTGTTGTTGGGATGAACCACGTAGACTCTGCCAAGAGCATCTGTTTTTTTTACTCCGGGGAAACCATCAACCGCAGTACCTTGTTTTCGCCGTTGAAAAGTTTTAGAACTCTGGTTCCATGTATAGTAACCTGGAACTCTGTCATATGTCAGTGTTTTCGCGAAATCATCTTGAGCACATAACTTGAAGAATGCTGTCAATGTTGTATCCCGCGGGTTATTAACAACTTCTTGTATATTGTTCTCTGTGAAATATACTCTTTGTCCATTTTCTAAATGAACTGCAAGGTGGACAATTGTGGGAGCCCGGTCGTGCACTTCGAATGATAAAATCCTCCATACAGCTTCAGAGCTGCAGATGTAACGTCCAGACTGATATTTTTAAACTTCATTTGGTGATTGTATGCTGAAAGTGGCTTGATCACTGCCTTTATTAATGTACTTAGTAACATATTGAATTGACTTTATTGAATTGCACAACTCTACGTTGATGTGGGCATCAAAAATTTTCAAAAGGAGCGGATTATAGGGAACGATCCATCGGTTATCAATATCATGGTTTCGGACGGTAGCATTTTGCCCACCCTGTTCTGGCGATCGTCGACGATATTTGGGATATCCGTCATCGCTAGTACTTGTTTGAGTTTGGAACGACTTCGGAAATTTTTTGCTGCATTTAAAATCTCGCATACATGGAGAATTCGGGTTTAAAGTCCCGCAAGGGCCGTGTACCATATGTTTTTTTACGATTTCGTACAGGATAGGATCTTCATCTTTATCCGGTAATTCAGCTGAAATAACCCTGTCAATTTGGTTCGGTCTAATTTTGTTCACTAACCACACTAATAGGTGTACATGTGGCAAGCCACGTTTCTGCCATTCTATTGTGTACATATGACAGCGCGGCGGACCGAATATATGAGACTTGTTAATGAGTTGCAGGAGTTTCTGTACTTTTAAATGGAAGACTCTGTTAACTATATCGTATCTGTCTTGTGGAGTTAAATTGGTGTTAATATTTTCTTTGATTTCCGGCCAATTTGGGTTACATGTTGCAGTTATAAATAAATCAGGTTTGCCGTAATTTCTTACGTAAATCATGGCGTCTTGCGATTTTTCGTGTAAATATCGAGGTCCACCTGTGAATGATGAAGGTAGTATAACCAACTGCCCAATGCCGTTGCGGTGTTCATTCGCCTGTAAAGCATCCTGAAGATGAACGTAATTTTCAGCTCTCAATTTAGTTTGATTATTACGGATGTAGGCCAATCTCTCAGATTCAATTTTCGCATATTGATCTACCAAGTATTGGTTTGTTAACATTCCATATCTAAGCAAAGTATTGAAATTGTTAGGTCTTGTCATTATACGGTAGCAATAGTAGTTCATACATGACACTGTTTTACGCAGAGGTGTACCACCGATTGGGTCAACTTGAGAAATATTAATGGCATAACCATTTTCTCCACGACATAGCATCAAAGGATATTGTAAGCTGTCATAAGATCTGTGTAACTGTGAAATTTTTTGCAAATTATCATCACGACTATGCAATACAATATCTCTTTTGTCAAATTGCTGTCCAGCTATCACCACTGCTACTTCACTCGTGGAAAGCGCATTGTATCGTCCTCTGTGTTCTCCAACAGGAACTTTATTTGCATGGATTACGACATTAAAGTCAGGAGTATCTGCTGGAACACTCTCAATCGCAGTTTTGAAAGACTGTATGTAGCAATTATGAGAATGTAACATATCTTGGAGATATTTAATCAAATCTCTATCAATTGGCTGTGCAACACTTGAACACCGCGTAGATGCTTGTGTATCTGGATCCGCAATGAAATATATTTGCAGAAATTTGTGATCATTTGGTCGAAGTGGTAGCAAGCTCCCAGGTAAGTGGTACACTTGCCCTTGAATTTTAAATGTAGGCATGAACCCACGCTCAACGACTTGCTTACTCTCAAAAGAGGTCATTTGAAATGCGTTATTATAACGGCGTATATTGCGCATAAATTGCTTGGATTTCTGATGATCACCCGTAAGAAGAGAGTGAAGTGGTTCAGGTGGAGGGAGAACTTCTTCTAATTTGACTTTTCCTTGTAAGCAACACATACCTTTCGATTCGTCCTTGAATTTCAATGCCAAGCAATGTTCACACACTACTGACATAGTACCTATTGATACTATACGATCGTCCTTGTAAGAAATCGAAGGATCGTAATTCATGGCAGAATTTTCTTTATTCACCCATGAATTAGTAACTCGTGCTGATGATTCTCAGGCTCTCTTTATTCGATGTCTTTCCCTATCTCGGCTGCGGTGAACCTCACGCTCTACTGAAGATTCTCTCTCTCTCTCAGCTCTATATCTATCCCGAAGCTGACTGAGGCGAGCCTCACGCTCTACTGACGATTCTCTGTCCCTCTGAACCGTATGCCTATCTCGATCCCGGCTGCGGCTTATCTCACGCTCTACTGAAGATTCTCTCTGTCTCTCAGCTCTATATCTATCCCGAGCCTGACTGAGGCGAGTCTCACGTTCCGTTGATGATTCTTCATCTCTTGCTGAACGTACTCTTCTGGCATTCACTGTACTACGACCTATGTTCGAACGACGACGTCTTCCAGACATGACTTTATAATTTCTGTATAAAAATTACTCAGTTCTATATTTTTGATTACCTATGCACAAATTGCCATATTATTAGTATGTTCCGCAGTAAAAAATATTAATCTAATCTTATCTCACCTTATGTATGTAGGTACTTATAATTACTATAAGTCCGATTTAAAAATTATCCTTATAATAGAATATATAATTTATATTTTAAAACTACTATCATATTATTATTTATCGTAACTTACTTATAATTACTGACTTACTTATAATTACTGATACGTTGTTGGCCTGAAAAGTACGTTTTTATTTCCTAAGTATTGCTTTTTTCCTCGCTGTATAGCTCCGATATAATAAACGCGTCCGATCGCTGCTAAATTCAAAGTGCTATAAGAAAAACCACGGCCTCAGACGTGCTATTTAAAGGCACGCTCTTGCCGCACCGGGTTGCCGGCCGGTACCGCCGCAAACGCTAAGTCTCTATATTAAATGAACAATGTATTCAAGGTATTTAATTGGTTAAGGATTAATGCTGTATTGTTTAAAATCGCTTCGAAAATTAGACATTATTTATCGTAAAAAGTAAATGACAAAAAAAAGTTATTGTGGGTTATCCATAAGAGATAGACATATACCATCACGGACTTTTATGTAGACCTTTTCAATGTGTACAATACTTAGCACATTATTTTGATAAAACTCGTATGGTTCAGCCTGCATTTACAATGTAAGCGGAAAAAATGTAATTATTTACGACATCACATTAGAAACCTCAAAAATAACAGTACTTCTCCACTATTTAATGGATGTTATTATACATATAAACCTTCCTCTTGAATCACTCTATATATTAAAAAAAACCGCATCAAAATCCGTTGCGTTGTTTCAAAGATTTAAGCATACAAAGGGACATAGGGACAGAGAAAGCGACTTTGTTTTATACTATGTATAGTGTACATATAAACCTTCCTCTTGAATCACTCTATATATTAAAAAAAACCGCATCAAAATCCGTTGCGTTGTTTCAAAGATTTAAGCATACAAAGGGACATAGGGACAGAGAAATCGACTTTGTTTTATACTATGTAGTGATAGTGATGTAGACCTTTTCAATGTGTACAATACTTAGTACATTATTTTGATAAAACTCGTATGGTTCAGCCTGCATTTACAATGTAAGCGGAAAAAATGTAATTATTTACGACATCACATTAGAAACCTCAAAAATAACAGTACTTCTCCACTATTTAATGGATGTTATTATACATATAAACCTTCCTCTTGAATCACTCTATATATTAAAAAAAACCGCATCAAAATCCGTTGCGTTGTTTCAAAGATTTAAGCATACAAAGGGACATAGGGACAGAGAAAGCGACTTTGTTTTATACTATGTAGTGAAGTGATAAGGCAAGTTATGGATTCGTGCAGAAAAAAAAATTTGAGAAAACAATCACACATGACATTACGATGATGGAAAAGTCGAAAAAATGGATCTGGAAATTCCGTCCGTCTGTCTGTCTGTCTGTCTGTCTGTCTGTTCGCGCATATGGAGGCTGAACGGGTGGGCCGATTTGCTTCAAATTTGGTATTTAGGATTTATTTGGCCGTCCCTCGGAACAGTTTTTTTATTTTTGCTCTAGGTCCAAAAATAACGGCACCTGCCATACAATCGTGAAGACAAAAATTGATTTTCTCAAAAACGGCTCTAACGATTTTGATAAAACTTTCAGAATGCTATTTTCGCAAGAAAATCTATCTTTTGGTTTGAATTTTTTTTTTCAAAATTTGTCTAATAACGGTACCTCTCATAGAACCAGTATTTTCAAATCAAATTTTCTCGTAAGCTATACATTCGATTTCAATAAAATTTTGGCCACAGGAAGTCATTCATAATTTTATTAATATGGCATTTCAAAATTTTCAAAAACTTTTTTTTTTTGATTTTTTATAATTTTTTCAAAAAAATGTTTGGTTTTTGAAATATGTTGGAAACGGGTACATTGGTTTTTTTTTTAATTATTTTTCAAATGTAAACTACAGATTGCCATCTATTTGCATACTTAAATAAATTTGAAAATATTTTTTGAAAAAGTTTTTCAAAAATAACCTTTAAAAAAAAACTGGTCCAACGATTTTCAATATTTTTTTTTCTTAGACTGACGTACAGCTTTGAAATTTTATTGCATACTTAGTTTTTCCGAGAAAACTCTTAACTTAATTTAAAAAATAAAAGAATTTTCGAAATTATTTAATTTTTTTTAATATCCATATATGCAGCCACTACTCAATTGCTTATCATAAGAGCAAGTTCGTGCGACCCAGTCGTGCATTTTATTTATTTTCGAATTTAAAATAATATCCAAAATTTGCGTCGGTGTTAAATGGTATATTACGTTTTCTTGCTCGAAAACGGTGCGTCGGTCGTAGAAAAAAAGGAATAAAACAAAATATGAAGCTGACAAAATTTCCTACAATTTGATGACATACATTATTTGAAAACAACCAACCATTTCCGAGATATGCCCTCTGGAAAATGGGAAATTTTTCAAAAAATTGTTTTCTTTGCCAAACTTGTTGTTTTTAACTTCTTTCCACATTTTTTTAACACAAAGTGATGAATCGAAAAGTTGAAGAAAATTTAGTTTCCTTCAATAAGATATGAATAAATGTTATGTATATTTAAAAAAAATTGGAATATATGAGTAATGCTAAATAATGGACTTTGGAAAAGTTGGCATAGATGGCACCACTCAGTTCTATTCCCCCTACCATCCTACTTGCCTCACTTGGTAGGACCAAAAAGTAGGGTGTTGTTATCTGTTATCTCTCCAAGTCCGAAATAAAAAAACATCACATACAAAACCGGGTTTCCTGTCCCACTGTTGAACATTGATTGTTGACTATGGCCTCTTCAGTTCCCGCGTGCTTTTTATCCGCTATGGTTAAATATTTCGTTTAAATATTATAATAGTTCGCTTAAAAAGCCAAGTTTAAAAGGAACAGTGCAATTCTCAATAAATTGTATTTAATTCATTTATAGTTAAGTGTATATTATATAGATTTCTTATAAAGTATATAAAAATAGTGGTACGTCCAAAATGGAAGATACGGAAACATGTATAATATGCGACAACCCAGTGGTGATGGATGCAGTACAAAATTGGGCTTCACGTTAGTTTAAAAGCAAAATAACAGCCATCAACACCTCCCGGAAACATCCCCCAGAAACCAAGGCCGTATCCAAAATTTTCTACGACCGCCAATCAACACATGAGGCGGTCGCACAAGCTGGGGAACAGATGTTCCTGTTACTGTACCAGGCTCCAGCTTGAGAAAACGACTTGGATCGGCACCGGTACAATAGTTTCATAAAGTCCACCATCCCTACAAGGGCGAATCTTCCTTCTCTTCCACCCACAAAAAGCGCTGCAGAACAACACTCATTCCGAGTGTACCATCAGGTGCAGCAATGTCTGGGCAATAAATTGTCGCCTGAATGTTGGGGTTGGAAGAGAGGAGAAGATGGTTTTTTTTGGCCCGGTGGGTGGAAACCAACGCCCCTCCAGCTCCCGACCAAATGTTAAATAAAATATTCTGCTAATGCACCGGTGGGTGTGCTGTTAGGTGTGGCTGCAGAAAGGCAGGATTATTCTGTTTAACTGTGTGCGCCTCCTGCCGGGGTAACTGTACGAATACAGCGGCGGTGGAGGACAAGGACGGCGAGGAATAAGAAGAGCTGTAAGAAAATCCGAAGTTTCCTGAGCGCTTATTTTAACCTTACAATACTCATTTTTCAAACAATATGATATTAAACATTGTATGTAACTAATTTGGTCAGTTATTTAAAAATAAACACTACCATTTTTTACAACTATTTCTTAATACCTTGATTACTCCTTCGATCTTGCATTTTTCACCACCACCCCCCTCCCCCACCTTCTTCCTTCCAGGGCAACGTACTTTTGGGAATACATTATAATCCATAATTCGTTATCAGGGGATCTGCTTCTCATTCCAAAAGGAATAATTGGTGCCTAAAAAAAAGTTCTGGTATTTTATGGCTAAATACTGACTTCCACTTTAATACTTCAAATTGCTGTATCTTTTGATTTGTTGATGATAAATTAACGGCGGTACACAATGGATTTTTGACCCACTTGGGTGGGTCAGAAGTGCACAAATATACTATGGACTTTTGGCCCACTATAGAGAGCCAAAAGTACACAAGAAATCCCTGTGGACTTTTGGCACATCGATTATGGACTTTTGACCCACTCAGGTGAGCCAATAGTCCATAATGGTGTACAGCTCTCAATCTTTTACTTTGTGTGACTTAAATGAGTCACAGTTCTCTATTGTAGTCTACAAAGGGTTATCATAATGCTTGGACCAAACTCAAAAAATTAAATTATAATCTTAGGATATTGAAAAACGATCATTGAAGCATTCTAACGTCTAAGCTTCTTTAGCGTACGCATCGGTACACCCTGTAAACAGCTGTGAAGAGCAATGGTGTTAATATTCTCATTTAAAGATTATATCGGTAAATGCTTTGAAACAATCAATGCAAACGAGTTGTCCAAGTTGTCTGTCATTTACAGAAGTAAAAAGCTTTAATTTAAGTCACTGCGATTTTTTAATTGATTATTGAAGTAAATATCATTATAATCAAATAAAAAATCGCGCGATTTTCTATTTGATTATATTGAATTGTCGTTTATTTTGTTTTTTTTTTCATGTGTTGTTATTTTCTTTAAAAATAAAAAGAATAATTCTTAATTTTTTTTCTTCAATATGGACTTGTGACCCACTTTCCTCTAAATTGTATGAACTTGAGGCCTAGTTCCTTGTGTACTTTTGGCTCACTAGGGTGGGCCAAAAGTCCATAATATATTTGTGCACTTTTGACACACCCAAGTGGGTCAAAAGTCCATTGTGGACTTTTGGCCTGTGGACTTTTGACCCTGCGCCTAAATTAACATGTGTTCATATCTTATTGAAGGAAATTAAATTTTCTTTAACTTCTCTATTCATCAATTTGTGTTAAAATAAAGTGCACGACTGGGTCGTACGAACTTGCTCTAATGTGTTAAAATGGTCTTGGCGCTTGAGATTTTCGGAAAAAAGATTTGAAAAAATCATATGAAATTTTATTAATCACTTAAAAATCAATAGTTAAAACGTTTTTTGGAGAAAATGAAGTAAGCCATCAGATTTCTTTTGCTTTTTCAAAATCGAAGGAAATTTTTTTTCAAAATCGTTCGACCAGTTTTTTCAAAAAACGGTTTTTTTTGAAAAACTTTTCGAAAACATATTCCAAATTTTTTTTGAGTATGCCAACTTCTAGAACTTTGTAGTTTTTATCAGAAAAGTAAAATTTTAAAAAAATGCATTAAACCGTTTTTGGAAAAAAACAAAAAATAAAAAAAATTTTAAAACTTTTTTAAAAAACTCAAAAAAACTTTTTTTGAAAAATTAAAGAATTTTTATTATTTCGTTTGTAATAGGGCTTCTATATTAAAAATTTCATCGAAATTCGTCCAGTGGCTTACGAGAAAATCGGATTTCAAAAAACCGTTCCTATGGGAGGTACCGTTATAAGACTTTTCCTGAAAAATCTATTCCAACCAAAACATTAAGTTTGCGCAGAAAACATCATTCAGAAAGTTTTATCAAAATCGTATTAGCTGTTTTCGAGAAAAATTGAATTTTCACTAAAAATCGTATGGCAGGTACCGTTAGTTTTAAAGCTAGAATGCTAACTCCAAAAACCCCTCTGTAGGACGTCATAATAATACTATCTACCAAGTTTGAAGCAAATCGGTCCAGCCGTTTAGGCTGTAGGTGCCGATACAGACAGACGGACAGACGGACAGACGGACAGACAGACAGACAGACAGACAGACAGACAGAATTGTCGGACCCACTTTTTTCGACTTCTCTATCATCGTAATGTTATGTTTGATTGTCCAAAAAAATTTTTTTTTTTTTACGAATGCATAACTTGCCTTATAGTACCTATAATCGCAAGTAAAAATGTGGGAAGAAGTTAGAACAACAAGTTTGGCAAAGAAAACAATTTTTTGAAAACTTTTCCATTTTCCAGAGGGCATATCGCGGAAATGGTTGGTTGTTTTCAAATAATGTATGATATCAAATTGTAAGAAATTTTGTCAGCTTCATATTTTGACTTAATACTTTTTTTCTACGACGCACCGTTTTTGAGATATGCGGGACTTAAGATTCTTGTCAGAATCTAAAAAAAAATTTAAATAAAGAAGACAGTTTCCAATTTAGTGATATGAAAAATATAACTTTATTACTCGGCTGACAACGAAGAACTGATTTTGTTGTCTATCTTTTTAATACAAAATGTAATCTCATATAACAATGCAGTTTCAGGCAATTTACTTTCTCACCATTTTCGTTTGCAATCCATGCATTTTCTTGAGCTTGTGCAAAAATGTAATTTAAGTAGTTTAATAAAAGATAAAAGAATTTACATTTATGGATTCTACTTTAGGTTGAGCAAATGCAAATAATGTAATTCAAGCAGTTTAATAAAAGGTAAAAGGAATTTGCATGTATGGATTTTACTTTAGGTTATAATGTAATTTAAGTAGTAAATTTAATGTAAAACAAAAGAATTTGCAATTATGCAATTTGTTTGTTGGTTTCATAACTCCTCCCCTTTTGGTGAAGCGACTGCCAAAGGACGTTTGTGCTTGAAGGAGCGATTGGTTTGTTGGTTTGTGGTTTTGGTTCTTCGTTGGTTCCTACATCTGTGTTGATAATTTTTGGTGCTTGGTGTTTTTGTTTGTAGAAGTAAATAGCGGTAGCCGTCAGTACAAGGAGTAGCATCATTGATATTATGATATAAATGTTGTAAGTGGATTTGGTGGTTAAGAGTGTTATTTCCTCTCTATTCTGCAGTTGTTCTGATAGTAAGTTTTCCAGTGTTAGGTTGTATGTTGTTACCATGGGTTTTATTTCTCTACGTGTTGGAGGATGAATCACAATTTGGTCAAAAAAGTTGTTTACTCTGGAATCATAGATAATGTTATTTATTGTTATGGTACAATCTGAAAAATGAATAAGAGCTGTTCCGTAAACTATATAATTTTGGATGCTGCATGTTGTGTTCAATGTGACATTGTGGGCATTGATGAGAAGTTATGTAGTTTGGCTCAGGCTGGAGTGTAGAAGTGATATCTGAGTTGTTTGTCATTTTACAGCTAGCTGGTAGATTTTTGATGATTTGTGGTACGCAATTCGGGTAATCCATCTGGTAACTATTTTGCGTTTTACAGTAGAAGGTTCCTTCTAGTTGACTGCATTCTTTGTTGTAGTATTGTGCCTCAAGTTCGTTAAGAGCGATATATGGGTAAGTGGAGATAGTAAGAGTTTTGTTAATGGGTATAGGAATTAGATGGAAAAAGGAAAATAGATTGTTAGAAATAACTGGTATACCAATGCTAAATATAATATTTGTGTTGTTGTAGTAAGCTTTTAAATTTAAAAATTCGTATATCTGTTCATCCGATGTTAGATGAACGAGTTGATTTTCAAAGAAGTACCTTATTTCTCTTAGTTCAGATTTACTAAGTATTTGTTTGGATATAATATTTAGACGGGCTAAAGTAATAGCTTAGAGTCCATAGCTATCAGTTAAATTATGGATCTCCAGGTGGTGTGCTTGTGCACCCATTAAGAGGATTGTTGTCCATATCCTGAAATATACGTTTATTTTTAATACGGCTTTTATGCAATTTCTTATTGTCATTAGTGATGACTGTCAATCTATTGTTAGTTTGGACTGTTTGTTTTTTGAATCGAGGAGTAATCTTATTTCTTCTACATTCTTTTCGATATATATTTTCTCCTACCTCAAGATGTTTAGGGTCTTCTCTATTTTTGCTTATTTTCTTAATGTTTTTGTCTCTTTTATCTTCTAGTAGTTTCTTGATGGACTCGAAAAGTTCTTTTTGAAAGGCATTGAGTTTTTGTAGGTAATCGTGCTTGTCACTATATGACAGGGTTTGATTGAAGTCGTATGTTCGACCGTAGAAGAGCTCGTATGGTGTATAGTTCGTCGAAGAGTGAATAGCATTATTGTAGGTAATAATGGTTTCGAAAATTATATCTTCATGATCTTTGTCTTTATGCTTTTCTTTAATAATTCTATAAATCTCAGTTAGTGTTGAGTGCATCCTTTCTACAGGAGCATTGCTTGTGGTTTGTTGGAAAGATGTAACATGAGCTTCTATATTGAATTGCTTGCAGAAATCTTGAAAAATATTTGATGTAAATTCCGATCCTTGATCACATACAATTTTCCTTGGTATGCCGTGAAGGCTTATAAAATGTTGAATTTGTTTAACTATGTTCACGCTATTTCGGGTTGGTAAGGTATAAGCTGCACCAAATTTGGAAAATTTATCTATGAAAGTGAGAACACTTTTATTGTTAATGGTATATACGTCTGTGTGTACTATATCAAGCGGCTTTAGGGGAATTTCTCTTTTTCCAAAGGTTATTATGGGAGGTCGTCTTTCATATTTTTGTGTCTGACAAGTGGTGCAATTATTAATTGTCCTCGTTATTTTGTCCTTCATATAAGGAAAATAATAATCTCGTTGTAGGTGTTGATATGTCTCCGAAATACCCCTATGATTGGATTTCACATGGTAGTCAAGCAAAAGCTTTTTACATCTTAATAAGCGGAAGGTTTTGCTTCTAGCAAAATATTTTGAATAAACCTGTTGTATCAACTTGAATGTTTCATCATCTGCCATTACTGCAACGAGTTTATTTGTAGGAAAGTATTCTTTAATAAATGATAAATATCGTTTTCTGAAAATGATTCTCGTTTAAAAATTCGTCTTAGTTTATTTCTAAAGATAACTTTTAATAGATTTTGAGGTTGGTTATCTGATGATTTTTGTAATATTACTTGAAAACTAAATTCATTAAGGGCCTTTTCTGCTATAGGTATGCCACCGTCAAGATTTTCTTCAGCTGAATGTATCGTGGCAGCTGTTGAATCGTTAAGGTTCAATTCTATTTTATCAGGTAGTTTGATGCGACTGAGTGCATCGGCATTGGAATTTAAAATTCCTTTTTTATATATGACCTCATAATCATATTCTTCTAATTTCAGTCTCCAACGCACAAGTTTGGAGTGTGGATCTTTTAAGCTCATGAGCCACTGAAGAGGTTTGTGATCCGTGACGATTTTAAATTTATTACCGAAAAGGTACGGCCGGAAATAATTTGTCGACCAGACAATAGCAAGTAATTCCTTTTCTATCGTCGAATAGTTTAGTTCTGACGTCGTTAGGGTCCTACTCGCAAAGCAGATTGGCTTATCGCTTCCAACGGGTCCTTGAGATAAGACGGCACCCAGCGCAATATTGCTGGCATCTGTAGTTAGCACGAATGGCTTAGAAAAATCTGGGTATTGCAAGAGGGGGTCATTTGATAAAATATCTTAACATAGTTCGAAGGTTTTTCTATATTCGTCATCAAGAACTATCTCTGCACCTTTTTAAGACATTTAGTTAATGGTTTGGTTAGCTTGGCGAAATCGCGAATAAATTTCCGATAATAACCCATTAATCCAAGAAAGGATTTAATTTCTTTTGTTGTTTTTGGTATTGGGAACTCTCTTATAGCTCTAATTTTGTCGAGGTTGGGTTTTACGCCGTCCCTTGTGATTACGTGTCCAAGAAAAGCTGTTTCTTTGCGTAAAAACTCGGATTTACTCAACTGTATTTTAAGGTTTGCTTTCCTTAATTTTTCGAATATTTTTTGTAGGCTCTCTATGTGTTCTTGAAGTGATGTAGAATAAACGACTATGTCGTCTAAATAAACGAGACAAGTTTTTCCGATAAACTCCCTGAGGACGTTATCCATTACTCGTTGGAACGTGGATGGGGCATTTTTCAGCCCAAAAGGCATTCTTACGAACTCATAGTGACCACTTTCGACCGTAAAAGCCGTTTTTTGAATATCTCGGGTATCCATTTCGATTTGGTGGAAGCCACTTCCCAAGTCGAGAGTCGTAAAATAATGACATTTGCCTAATTTGTCTAAGATTTCGTTAATGTTGGGTAGAGGGTATTTGTCATCTATCGTTTTGTCGTTAAGACGGCGGTAATCAATGACTACCCTCCATTTTTGTTTACCTGTGGAATCTAATTTTTTGGGTACAACCCAAACTGGGGAACTCCATGGAGAGAAACTTGGTCTAATAATACCTTGATTTAACATATCTGATATCTGGTTTTGAACCTCTATTTTATGAATATATGGATACCTGTAGGTCTTGGTATAGAGTGGTATATCGTCTTTGGTTTTAATTTGATGTTTTATTATATTTGAAAATGTTAAGTGGTCTCCTTCGTTATAGAAGATATCAGAGTAATTCCGACAAAGCTTCGAAATGGATTTTTTTTCTTCGGAATTTAAATGTTCTGATCGAATTTCAGAGGAAATATCACTACAATTTTGTATGTCTTGGTCTTTAACTTGAATCTCCAAATTATTTAATTCACTCATTTCAAATTTTGAAAGAGATTGTACTTTCAGTGGGTGTTGTAAGAAAAGGATCTGATCTTTTGATGTATTATTTTGAACTTTGATTTCGGAGTGCCAATTTTCTGCGGAATAAATACCTTCAACAATTTCTATATTGGGTTCAACTATCGTTTTAGGGACGAGGATGTCACCGGTTTGAATATCTACAGGAAGTTTTACGATTTCGCTGGAATTTGCTGGTATTCTAAAATTCTGTGACATAAAATTGGGCTTAAATAAGAGAGGGATATGTGTATTTGCTGTTATTAATGTTTTATTAGGTAAATCAATGCTAGCTTTAAGGGTGTTAAGAGCATCAAGTCCTAAAAGTCCATCAAAATAGCCATGGAATTTATAGATAAGAAACTTTTGATTACCGGTTTGTCGAAATTCTATAGGAAAATAGAAAGTGTTACTTGTTTGTCTATACTATGGTTTTTTGAAATTGTACCGATTGTTGTGGGTTGAGTTATTTTAACATCATCCGGGTGCACGTATTCTGGGTTAATAAACGAGGCGGAAGCTCCTGTGTCTATCAAAAATTTTAAAGTTTTACCGAAAGGCGAGGAAATATTTATATATGGGAGGAATTGACCGTGTTTGTTAATGTCTAAGTAAATGGGGGTCTTGGGGCTAAAGAATGAAAATTTATTTCGTCTTCATACTCAGAATTATCATTGAAAGGATATTCATTTGGACTGTCGTAGTAGTTGTCCAATTGTGGATAGTAGTTCTGGAGAGAACTGGGTTCTATGGGTTCTTGTGGGACATAGTTAATTTGATTATCTAGGGTTTCTATTTTGTTGTTTATTTGAGATGTGTCTAGCTCGTCAATGTTATGAATTTGAGCATTTTGTCTGAACGTATTATTTTGTCCAGAGGGTGGTTTTTTTACTAAAGATTGAGCGGAAAGTGTATCCATCGGTTCTGGTTTAGAAACAGGTGGCTTTGTTTGGGTATTTAGTCCTGGAAAATAAGGTTGTTGTTGGAAGAATGGTTGTTTCTGATAACTAACTTGTTGGTAGGGTACATATTGCTGTGGTCTCTGGTAGTTGATTTGTTGTTGAGGTCTATATAGTTGTTGGGAAGGAGGTGGTCTTAAGGTTAATTGACCAGGTTTTATGTTTTGGGATGAATGAATGGGACCAAAATGCGGTTGTCTAAATGGTAGCCCTTTTATTTGGGGGTTAGGATTTATCAATGGTTTTGGTAAAGGTTTATTTTCGTATCGAATATGAGATGTATTTTGCTCTTTAATGCAGAAAGAAAATGCTTCAGCTAATGATTTAGGTTTCATTGATTTAATCGTAGAACCTAAAGGTTCTCTTAATCCAGTTAAAAAAATATTAAGGCACATTTCAACATAGAGATCACTTTTTGATTTAATGATGTTAGCATCTTTGTTGTGAATTTGAATGTGATTTTTTATTGTGGAAAAAATTTCTACGACCTCACTATAAAATTGTTCGGTTGTCTTACTACCTTGACGAAGATTATGTAGGTCTTTAATTAACGATGTCTCATTACGTTTATCCGCGTAATGGAGTATAAGGTTCTCTTTTATTTTTGACCATTCTAGTAGTGTCCCGTACATATTAAGGACCTCATTAGCTGGCCCATCTATTTTGTTTCTGATGGCTCTGAGCAATAGTTTCCCATAGGTTATGTCAGGAACTAACGTTACCAGCAAAAGAATTTCTTCGACATTGGTCAAGAATTCGTAAAGAAGCCGTGGATTGCCGTCAAATCGTGGAAGGTCTTTGATGGCATCCGGTATTCTCAATGAATTGAATAATTCATTAACAGAAATAGTTGTTGCGTTAGTTTGGGTTGTTTTCTCAGTCATATTTGATTCAATTGCTAAATTATTACTAATCGAAAGATTCTCTATTTCACTCGTAATATCAATTTCACTGATGGTTTCTAATTCACTTGGGACAAAATTTAACTTTACCTTTCCAAATCACTGTTATTTTGAGTGCTATTATTTAATAAATCTGTTCTATCATAAGGTCTGGGTCTTAATCTATGTATATATTTATTTGGCATTAGTTATAAGTTATAGTAGAGATTAGGAGGAATGAAAGGAAAATAAAAGGAAAACAACGAACTTGACGTACAATAGTTCCATTTGTTCGATGAACTCGGTATTCTGCCGGATTTTTTTTTTATGATGGGGTTTTATTCAATAAACTCGGTATTCTGCCGTATTATTTCTATGGTGAGTTTCTCTGTTGCCGACACGTAGGTTTCCCAGAACCAAAGAGTTGTAACTCAGCCAAAATTATTGTTCGTGTTCTTTACGCTATTTTATTTAATTATGGTATCTTCGTCACTTTATATCAATAAGCCGTTGATATTGAATTGTTTATTCGAACCGATATTTAAAAACATTCACGACGTTTATCAATTATATACGCCACTATTATTAGTTAACCGCTGATATTGAATTGTTTTTTTTTTTTTAACACCGATCTTTGAAACATACACGACGTTCAAGATACAAACTGGATTTTTGCGATCCTACCGACTGCGCCACTTAAGATTCTTGTCAGAATCTAAAAAAAAAATTAAATAAAGAAGACAGTTTCCAATTTAGTGATATGAAAAATATAACTTTATTACTCGGCTGACAACGAAGAACTGATTTTGTTGTCTATCTTTTTAATACAAAATGTAATCTCATATAACAATGCAGTTTCAGGCAATTTACTTTCTCACCATTTTCGTTTGCAATCCATGCATTTTCTTGAGCTTGTGCAAAAATGTAATTTAAGTAGTTTAATAAAAGATAAAAGAATTTACATTTATGGATTCTACTTTAGGTTGAGCAAACGCAAATAATGTAATTCAAGCAGTTTAATAAAAGGTAAAAGGAATTTGCATGTATGGATTTTACTTTAGGTTATAATGTAATTTAAGTAGTAAATTTAATATAAAACAAAAGAATTTGCAATTATGCAATTTGTTTGTTGGTTTCATAACTCGGGCGAAACCATGGGAAGGTCCCTTTAAATCGACCCCCACCCCCCGCGGCACGCTGATTGACGGGGATTTTTTATTGCATGTACAGGAGACCTCCCCAACACATTCCCGAAAAAATTGGAACTACACGAATTTTTTGGTTTATTTTTATTATTTAGGCTTAGTTTGCCTGGACTACTATTTATATCATTTATTTCCATTTCTTTTACTTTTGAAATAGTTTTTTGTTTTCAGTCTTATTTTTAATATCAGTGTGAGAGGACAGTAACCTAATAATGGCAGGAATAAATACTTCTATAATTTTTGATGAAATTTTAACATTTCTTAAAACAAATCAACATACTATACTAGAAGAACACTATGAGTATTTCATAGCAAGTATAAATTTTCTGAGGAAATTTGAAAATATATCCTCTACAACATCTGATCATGGGTGTCACTTTATAAATTGCCCCTGGTCTTCTAATATATGTAAATCAGGGCCAGATACATGTGCGTGCTACATGATTGAAAATAGACTATTAAAAATAAAAAAAATTTATGCTATTATATAAAAGATTACAATAAATAAAATTATTATAAAAAGAAAAAACATTACATTTTTATTTCAATCAACTGAAAGATGAGTAAGAGAAACATCGTTAACGAGCTGCATAAACCTGCAAGAAGATGAAATGAAAAGATAAATTTTATAAAAACGAATTATTAAAAAATAATTATTTTATTATACATTTATTAACAATTGAATTGATATCACAACATATATTAAATTTATTTTAATTTCTTATGAAAAAGCTACGCGTTTCGGTTTTTACTTGTTAAACCATCTTCGGGCTTTGAATGTTTGACTTAGAGTCTAGTCACTCTAAGTAATAGACACATTTTCTAAATTTGCTTGGAGTATACCTATCAAAAGTAAAACAGGAGTGGATGTCACTGCAGCTATGCAAAACATATTTAATGAAGGACGCACCCCAAAGAATCTGCAAACAGATGACGGAAAAGAATTTTATAATAAAATGTTTCAACATCTCATGGAAGCATATAAAATTAAACATTACTCTACATTCAGTGCACTTAAAGCATCCATTGTTGAACGATTCAATCGCACCTTAAAAAATATGATGTGGAAAGAATTTAGCGCAAATGGTTCATTTTGTTGGATTGATATGATAAAGTCACTGACTAAAACATATAATACCACTAGACATCGCACTATTAAAATGAGTCCATCTGAAGTAAATTCTAGAAATCATATTAAATTTCATATTACACCTAAGTTACAAATTGGCGACTTTGTAAGAATTAGTAAATATAAGCATTTTTTTGGGAAAGGTTACACGCCTAATTGGACAACTGAAATCTTCAAAATAATAAAAGTTCAACATACAAATCCCGTTACATATTTGTTAGAAGACTATCAAAGACATCCCCTCAAGGGGGGATTCTATGAACTTGAATAAATTACAGAAAACAAAATTTCCAAATACTTACCTCATAGAAAAAGTACTTAAATCAAAAAAGGGACAAATATTTGTCAAATGGCTCAGCTTCTCATCTGCACACTATTCTTGGACATTTATACCTCAAAACGATTAACAAAAATTGTATTTTTTTTAAATAAAGATCGTGTTTCATTAAACATATTCACTCTGTTTTTTTTTCTCCTTCAAACCTTAATGAAATATATGTTTTTACTAGCTATGATCACACGATAAAAATAAAGAAAAAATATCTACTTCAAATTGAAAAAAACATTTTATTTTTGTTTGTCTGTTTTTTTTTGTTTATTTTATTTTATAACTATATATTCAATCCAATACAAATATTTGTTAATAATGGGAGAGACTCAACATCGAACTCCGCTCTCACTGCCTTCAATTCTAACGCCTTCAAGATGTATGCTGCTGCTATTTTATTTTTCTTATGTCATCATCCATGAAACTGACCTCCTGCAAAGCAATTTTCTGAAGTTCGTCGAACTTCCACCACTGATTGCCAAAATTATTTAACCATCCGAGAAAAAATTGATTAACCATTATTTTATTAATAAAAATAATATTTTTGTTTTAATTCTTAAATTTTCAGAAATTAACTGATGATCTAGGAAAAACAAACATGGTATTTATATCAAAATCAAAAAAAGAAAATACGTACACGTTAACTTATGTGTGTTATACGCTTCATATTCAACACATACATATACATATCTGATTTTTTTTTAATCGTTTCGTCTTAACTTAATTCTTATCTAATTTATTGATTCATAAATATCTACCAAACAACCAAACCAAACCTGATTCCATCAAACCAACACCCAAAAAATTACCTGTTTCAAATAAAAAAAAAAAAACACATCAGATCGAAAAAAGAACACTTCACATATGCACCGTAGAATTTTTAGTCCATACCGCTATAAATCAATTAATTTTATTATCTACCTACCAAACATTTTAAAAATACAAAGCAACACAAAAAAAAAAAAGAAGAAAAAGATACCTGTCCCAAACCAAAAACATTCATTCTAAAAGGAAACTTCACATATGCATCGCAAAATTGCATTTTTAGTCCAAACGCTATAAATCAATCAATTTTTATTATCTACCTACCAAACATTTTAAAAATTCAAAGCAACACCAACACAAAAAAAAAGGTACCTGTCACAAACCAAAAACGCACATTCTTGCATCTTACGTTTCCCAGCAAGCATAGAACCCCTGTACTCTCTTGTTTGCCAGCAAGCATAGAACTCTGTTCCCTCTCTCATCCCTTCGTACCGCAGCGCCCTGTCTCATCCCTATTGATGCTCTCATCCATTTTGATACTCTACTCCCCACATCCGCACATCCGCACGAATCTCCATACATTACAGAACCCTCCAAAACTAACTACTAATTCCTTTCATTTCTGTTAAAGGACCTACTCATATAACAGATTACTGTCTTCCCATCTTCAAAAGTTTGTGAAAGTTCCACGTCGATGCCGTAGTCGGACGCGTCTGTCTGAACTACAAATGGAAGATCGAAATCAGGGCATGTCAAGATTGGAGCCGTAATCAGACATTCTTTCACTTTTCTAAAGCTATCTTCACATTCTTGTGTCCAAAAGAATTTTTTTGATTTTTTTAATAAGTCTGTTAAGGGTCTAACTTACATTGCGAAATTTTGTACGAAGCTTTTGTACCATGAAACAGTCCCTATAGAGCTTCTTACCTCTTTAACATTTTTCGGTGCAGGTATTTTTAGCATGCTCTCTTCTTTCTCTGCATCGACGTGCAGTCTATTTCTATCCACTACGTATCCTTAAAATTGAAGGGAAGATCTGCAAAAATTGCACTTCTCCCTTCCTTTTTTTTAATCCTGCTTCTTTTAATCTCCTAAGTAATTCGTTAAGAATTTCGAGATTTCTCTCGAAGGTATCTGTAACGATAATAATATCGTCCACATAAACAAAAACAAAATACTCTAGCGCTGGTCCCAAAACACTATCAATGAAGCTCTGCCATATCGCAGGGGCAGTGTGTAGACCAAAAGGCATTCTTTTAAAATGAAAACGTCCTACCAGGTACCGTGCAGGCAGTAAATTTCCTAGATTCCTCCGACATAGGAATTTGCCAGGATGCGGATTTTATTTCTAGCGATGTCAAAAACTTAGCGTTCCTAAGTTTGTCTAAAATTGATGAAATTATCGGAAGAGGGTATGCGTCCCTTTCCGTCACCTGATTAAGCTTACTAAAGTCAACACAGAACCTAAAGGTACTATATTTCTTTTTGATCAACACGATTGGAGATACCCAGGGGCTATTTGATTTTTCAATCAAATCCTCTTCAAGCATTTCTTGAAGAGCCTTGTCTATGTGGACCTGCATTGCAGGCGAAACCGGATAGTGACGCTGCTTAAAAAGTTCTGCCGACGTTCTACTTTACTTGTTATTCCTAATCCCTCAGTTATGCCCCTAAGCAAGTCTTCAATTAACTCGTTTAGTTTTTCCCTTTGCTCGTCGTCTAACTCAGACTCATCAACTACTCTGGGCAAATTTACTGTCTCTAACACTCCTACACCTACACTGTCCGCTAAGTGAATCTGCCTGACACTACTCTTATTTAACTGTAAGCCTATGTCCTTCAGGACTCCCGAAACGTCCCTACAAATAATTGTTCGCGTTACCCCTGAATCTTATAAGCCTAAGAGCTTAATCCCATAAATATTAACTGCTAGGTATGGACCACTATCATCCCCATTGCTATCTAACGTGAAACCGAGTAGAATTCGCTGTGCCAGCTGCTCGTAAGCAGGCGACCTAACTAATTGCGACTGCATTGTTGTCCTGCGTCCGCAATTTCTACGAGTTTTTCCTAAAGTCCCACAGCTGAAACAACCTAGGAGCGGAGCATGTGGATGAGAAATGTCCTTCCCTATTACAGTTATAACAGCGAATGGTCCTATTGGGTGTTGGGTTCCTATCACCTGTAACTGCTGCTTCCTGAACGGCAGCAACATATGCAACATCAGGCTCCAAAGCCTGCCTGTTACGACTTTTAGGAGGAGACATGAAAGATTCCACATTCGACCGGATTGTTTCTAACTTCCTACCCAACAAAACCAGCTCGTTGACTTACTTGATATCAGCCAAGCCCAATTGCGTTTGGTAAAAAGGAGCTATGTTTTTCATGAGAAAAGTAAGTTTCCTATTCTCACTTAACGGCTCAGAAAATCTTTTGGAAAGGGTTCGCATGAGAGCAATGTACAAACCTTTTATCTCATCCTTACCCTGGGTTCAAAGTTTGACCTCATCCATCAAGAAGTCATCGTTATTGGAGGGTAAAAACTCCAATTTCAACTCCCTTACCAATTCAGCCCATGCTGAGATAGAATCCCTAACAGCCCTTAAACAGAGAAGCACCTTCCCAGTAAAAAAATCAACGCCTGATTTTAAAAGCTTTGTCTTTGAGACCCCCCTAGATTCGCGAAGCTCCTCGATCCTTTCAATAAACGAGTTAACTGACGAGCCATACCGCTCACCAGAGAACTTGACATTCCACTTTTCAATACGCTCAGGATTCCGTTCACAGGATTCATTTTGTAGTTAAGTTCCTGAGCTCGCTCGTTAAAGGACATGTGCAGATGGTAACGCACCCAACTCTGCTGTCGGCATGATATCATTTGGTTTTTCTTGGTATGAATCTTCACTTATTTCAATAAGTGTTGTCATCTTTAACAATAAATCTCCTTAAATCTCAGCGACCTCATTAACCTACTGTGTAGATTCTGCCTTCGCCCTACTCATCCTATTCAAAGACCATTCAATTTTCGTCAACACCTTCAAATATTCTGAAGAATTCGAATTTTTCAGGGGATTTTTAAGGAGCTCCCTAATTTCAGCAATCTTTGCGCACACCGCGTTAGCATCCTCCTCGAATGAAAAAGGGTATTGGGGCTATCAGAAGATATCGATCTCGCCCGCTCCAGAGTTCGCTAAGCTCTGAGCTTCATCCTCATTTCGTCGACCTTCGAACATTCTTTAAGACCGCGTGCCTTTAATTTATATGTGAGTTCTTCTTCTGTTGGACGATTGACATCCATTATTGAGAAAGGAAATGAAATTAGAGAAAAAAGACCACAAAATAAAAGAAAACCCCAAATAAAAACCAAGTTAAGAAAATGAAAAATCAACTCCTTTAAATCAAAACCAAGTTCCAGCTAGGAAAACAAATCCGTTATTAAAAAACGAAAATAAAAAAACTAATCACAAAAAGCAAAATTTAGACACACAAAAATGCGAACTTTAAAACGGAACAAAGAAAATTAAATTTCAATCAAACAAATTAAAAAAAGAATAAACCCAACTTAAGGAAAAAAAGTTTATCAAGAAATCAAAAAAGAAACGTGATTTCAAATTCAAAATCAGCAACAAAAATTGCTAACTCTGGACCAAGAGTTAAGCCTAGTACTCAGATCGCGCTAAAATTTATCTTCCATAAAAATTGCCACCCAAGATAAATCTTAGCTTGGGTTTTTAGCTGAGCAGTACGCACTTCAAGCTAAGTTCCAGATGTCAGGCTAACGGCTAAGAAAAAAAGTCTCCACAAAATTTAGCTTGCGAAAGAATGTAAAACACATTATTTCACAAGATAAATTCTGACAGTTGTCAGAAAGTCTTGCAAAGGTCGCACGAACTTGCTCTTATGTTCGGTCATTGCTAAGTGGCTGCATAATGTAGGTTTTGTTACAAACATTGCCGATGGTTGAAGCGATGGCTACCAACCAACAAACAAAATAAAAATTTGTGTGTTATTGACAGATAGATGCGAAAAGTCACGAATAAAGCCACGTGTGAAAATTGTCTAATAAAAAAGATTTTGCGTTAAATTTAAATTTAATTCTTTTGGACTCTCATCCTAAAATTTATTACATTGGTGTCAGAAGTGGGATGCCAAAAGATGACTGATGAATTTTTGCAAAAACTAGAAGAAATTCTTACCCAACTCGCCTCACTAAAAAATGTGACTGTGGCGCAACAACGGGAAGAAATTGTCCAGCTTAAAAGCAATCAGCAACGCCAAATTGAAGAACTTCGCACAATGGGGGGGAGCACATTTGCTGAGAAGGTGTTTCAGTGCTCTACACCAACAGGCTCAGGAACTTCTACAATTGACAAGGTTTTAGAAATTCCACCTGCACCTAAGGATGCACACACCACTAGCCAAAAACCCAACGTGACTCCTCTTTCTAGCCAGTCAACTGCTTTCGAAGGTTGCCACACAAGGATTGACGCGCAGCCATTTGACAGCGAAATAACTGACTGGAGCGAGTATCAAATTCAATTCGATATCGTGTCCGAAGCAAATGGTTGGAATTCTAAGAAAAAGGCACAAGTTCTCGCATCTTTACTACGAGGTGAAGCAGTCTCCATCCTGAGAAATTTGAGTCCAGACGACCGCTCTGACTACAACAAATTGGCTTCTGCGTTACAGCTTCTATGGTGAGTTTCTCTGTTGCCGACACGTAGGTTTCCCAGAACCAAAGAGTTGTAACTCAGCCAAAATTATTGTTCGTGTTCTTTACGCTATTTTATTTAATTATGGTATCTTCGTCACTTTATATCAATAAGCCGTTGATATTGAATTGTTTATTCGAACCGATATTTAAAAACATTCACGACGTTTATCAATTATATACGCCACTATTATTAGTTAACCGCTGATATTGAATTGTTTTTTTTTTTTTTAACACCGATCTTTGAAACATACACGACGTTCAAGATACAAACTGGATTTTTGCGATCCTACCGACTGCGCCACTTAAGATTCTTGTCAGAATCTAAAAAAAAAATTAAATAAAGAAGACAGTTTCCAATTTAGTGATATGAAAAATATAACTTTATTACTCGGCTGACAACGAAGAACTGATTTTGTTGTCTATCTTTTTAATACAAAATGTAATCTCATATAACAATGCAGTTTCAGGCAATTTACTTTCTCACCATTTTCGTTTGCAATCCATGCATTTTCTTGAGCTTGTGCAAAAATGTAATTTAAGTAGTTTAATAAAAGATAAAAGAATTTACATTTATGGATTCTACTTTAGGTTGAGCAAACGCAAATAATGTAATTCAAGCAGTTTAATAAAAGGTAAAAGGAATTTGCATGTATGGATTTTACTTTAGGTTATAATGTAATTTAAGTAGTAAATTTAATATAAAACAAAAGAATTTGCAATTATGCAATTTGTTTGTTGGTTTCATAACTCGGGCGAAACCATGGGAAGGTCCCTTTAAATCGACCCCCACCCCCCGCGGCACGCTGATTGACGGGGATTTTTTATTGCATGTACAGGAGACCTCCCCAACACATTCCCGAAAAAATTGGAACTACACGAATTTTTTGGTTTATTTTTATTATTTAGGCTTAGTTTGCCTGGACTATTATTTATATCATTTATTTCCATTTCTTTTACTTTTGAAATAGTTTTTTGTTTTCAGTCTTATTTTTAATATCAGTGTGAGAGGACAGTAACCTAATAATGGCAGGAATAAATACTTCTATAATTTTTGATGAAATTTTAACATTTCTTAAAACAAATCAACATACTATACTAGAAGAACACCTGATTAAGCTTACTAAAGTCAACACAGAACCTAAAGGTACTATATTTCTTTTTGATCAACACGATTGGAGATACCCAGGGGCTATTTGATTTTTCAATCAAATCCTCTTCAAGCATTTCTTGAAGAGCCTTGTCTATGTGGACCTGCATTGCAGGCGAAACCGGATAGTGACGCTGCTTAAAAAGTTCTGCCGACGTTCTACTTTACTTGTTATTCCTAATCCCTCAGTTATGCCCCTAAGCAAGTCTTCAATTAACTCGTTTAGTTTTTCCCTTTGCTCGTCGTCTAACTCAGACTCATCAACTACTCTGGGCAAATTTACTGTCTCTAACACTCCTACACCTACACTGTCCGCTAAGTGAATCTGCCTGACACTACTCTTATTTAACTGTAAGCCTATGTCCTTCAGGACTCCCGAAACGTCCCTACAAATAATTGTTCGCGTTACCCCTGAATCTTATAAGCCTAAGAGCTTAATCCCATAAATATTAACTGCTAGGTATGGACCACTATCATCCCCATTGCTATCTAACGTGAAACCGAGTAGAATTCGCTGTGCCAGCTGCTCGTAAGCAGGCGACCTAACTAATTGCGACTGCATTGTTGTCCTGCGTCCGCAATTTCTACGAGTTTTTCCTAAAGTCCCACAGCTGAAACAACCTAGGAGCGGAGCATGTGGATGAGAAATGTCCTTCCCTATTACAGTTATAACAGCGAATGGTCCTATTGGGTGTTGGGTTCCTATCACCTGTAACTGCTGCTTCCTGAACGGCAGCAACATATGCAACATCAGGCTCCAAAGCCTGCCTGTTACGACTTTTAGGAGGAGACATGAAAGATTCCACATTCGACCGGATTGTTTCTAACTTCCTACCCAACAAAACCAGCTCGTTGACTTACTTGATATCAGCCAAGCCCAATTGCGTTTGGTAAAAAGGAGCTATGTTTTTCATGAGAAAAGTAAGTTTCCTATTCTCACTTAACGGCTCAGAAAATCTTTTGGAAAGGGTTCGCATGAGAGCAATGTACAAACCTTTTATCTCATCCTTACCCTGGGTTCAAAGTTTGACCTCATCCATCAAGAAGTCATCGTTATTGGAGGGTAAAAACTCCAATTTCAACTCCCTTACCAATTCAGCCCATGCTGAGATAGAATCCCTAACAGCCCTTAAACAGAGAAGCACCTTCCCAGTAAAAAAATCAACGCCTGATTTTAAAAGCTTTGTCTTTGAGACCCCCCTAGATTCGCGAAGCTCCTCGATCCTTTCAATAAACGAGTTAACTGACGAGCCATACCGCTCACCAGAGAACTTGACATTCCACTTTTCAATACGCTCAGGATTCCGTTCACAGGATTCATTTTGTAGTTAAGTTCCTGAGCTCGCTCGTTAAAGGACATGTGCAGATGGTAACGCACCCAACTCTGCTGTCGGCATGATATCATTTGGTTTTTCTTGGTATGAATCTTCACTTATTTCAATAAGTGTTGTCATCTTTAACAATAAATCTCCTTAAATCTCAGCGACCTCATTAACCTACTGTGTAGATTCTGCCTTCGCCCTACTCATCCTATTCAAAGACCATTCAATTTTCGTCAACACCTTCAAATATTCTGAAGAATTCGAATTTTTCAGGGGATTTTTAAGGAGCTCCCTAATTTCAGCAATCTTTGCGCACACCGCGTTAGCATCCTCCTCGAATGAAAAAGGGTATTGGGGCTATCAGAAGATATCGATCTCGCCCGCTCCAGAGTTCGCTAAGCTCTGAGCTTCATCCTCATTTCGTCGACCTTCGAACATTCTTTAAGACCGCGTGCCTTTAATTTATATGTGAGTTCTTCTTCTGTTGGACGATTGACATCCATTATTGAGAAAGGAAATGAAATTAGAGAAAAAAGACCACAAAATAAAAGAAAACCCCAAATAAAAACCAAGTTAAGAAAATGAAAAATCAACTCCTTTAAATCAAAACCAAGTTCCAGCTAGGAAAACAAATCCGTTATTAAAAAACGAAAATAAAAAAACTAATCACAAAAAGCAAAATTTAGACACACAAAAATGCGAACTTTAAAACGGAACAAAGAAAATTAAATTTCAATCAAACAAATTAAAAAAAGAATAAACCCAACTTAAGGAAAAAAAGTTTATCAAGAAATCAAAAAAGAAACGTGATTTCAAATTCAAAATCAGCAACAAAAATTGCTAACTCTGGACCAAGAGTTAAGCCTAGTACTCAGATCGCGCTAAAATTTATCTTCCATAAAAATTGCCACCCAAGATAAATCTTAGCTTGGGTTTTTAGCTGAGCAGTAGGCACTTCAAGCTAAGTTCCAGATGTCAGGCTAACGGCTAAGAAAAAAAGTCTCCACAAAATTTAGCTTGCGAAAGAATGTAAAACACATTATTTCACAAGATAAATTCTGACAGTTGTCAGAAAGTCTTGCAAAGGTCGCACGAACTTGCTCTTATGTTCGGTCATTGCTAAGTGGCTGCATAATGTAGGTTTTGTTACAAACATTGCCGATGGTTGAAGCGATGGCTACCAACCAACAAACAAAATAAAAATTTGTGTGTTATTGACAGATAGATGCGAAAAGTCACGAATAAAGCCACGTGTGAAAATTGTCTAATAAAAAAGATTTTGCGTTAAATTTAAATTTAATTCTTTTGGACTCTCATCCTAAAATTTATTACATTGGTGTCAGAAGTGGGATGCCAAAAGATGACTGATGAATTTTTGCAAAAACTAGAAGAAATTCTTACCCAACTCGCCTCACTAAAAAATGTGACTGTGGCGCAACAACGGGAAGAAATTGTCCAGCTTAAAAGCAATCAGCAACGCCAAATTGAAGAACTTCGCACAATGGGGGGGAGCACATTTGCTGAGAAGGTGTTTCAGTGCTCTACACCAACAGGCTCAGGAACTTCTACAATTGACAAGGTTTTAGAAATTCCACCTGCACCTAAGGATGCACACACCACTAGCCAAAAACCCAACGTGACTCCTCTTTCTAGCCAGTCAACTGCTTTCGAAGGTTGCCACACAAGGATTGACGCGCAGCCATTTGACAGCGAAATAACTGACTGGAGCGAGTATCAAATTCAATTCGATATCGTGTCCGAAGCAAATGGTTGGAATTCTAAGAAAAAGGCACAAGTTCTCGCATCTTTACTACGAGGTGAAGCAGTCTCCATCCTGA
The DNA here is from genome assembly GCA_916050605.2 of Platycheirus albimanus. Taxonomy (NCBI): domain Eukaryota; kingdom Metazoa; phylum Arthropoda; class Insecta; order Diptera; family Syrphidae; genus Platycheirus; species Platycheirus albimanus. The sequence goes on along the minus strand of OU696696.1, from coordinate 156,832,649 downwards.
GAAATTTGAGTCCAGACGACCGCTCTGACTACAACAAATTGGCTTCTGCGTTACAGCTTCTATGGTGAGTTTCTCTGTTGCCGACACGTAGGTTTCCCAGAACCAAAGAGTTGTAACTCAGCCAAAATTATTGTTCGTGTTCTTTACGCTATTTTATTTAATTATGGTATCTTCGTCACTTTATATCAATAAGCCGTTGATATTGAATTGTTTATTCGAACCGATATTAAAAAACATTCACGACGTTTATCAATTATATACGCCACTATTATTAGTTAACCGCTGATATTGAATTGTTTTTTTTTTTTTAACACCGATCTTTGAAACATACACGACGTTCAAGATACAAACTGGATTTTTGCGATCCTACCGACTGCGCCACTTAAGATTCTTGTCAGAATCTAAAAAAAAAATTAAATAAAGAAGACAGTTTCCAATTTAGTGATATGAAAAATATAACTTTATTACTCGGCTGACAACGAAGAACTGATTTTGTTGTCTATCTTTTTAATACAAAATGTAATCTCATATAACAATGCAGTTTCAGGCAATTTACTTTCTCACCATTTTCGTTTGCAATCCATGCATTTTCTTGAGCTTGTGCAAAAATGTAATTTAAGTAGTTTAATAAAAGATAAAAGAATTTACATTTATGGATTCTACTTTAGGTTGAGCAAACGCAAATAATGTAATTCAAGCAGTTTAATAAAAGGTAAAAGGAATTTGCATGTATGGATTTTACTTTAGGTTATAATGTAATTTAAGTAGTAAATTTAATATAAAACAAAAGAATTTGCAATTATGCAATTTGTTTGTTGGTTTCATAACTCGGGCGAAACCATGGGAAGGTCCCTTTAAATCGACCCCCACCCCCCGCGGCACGCTGATTGACGGGGATTTTTTATTGCATGTACAGGAGACCTCCCCAACACATTCCCGAAAAAATTGGAACTACACGAATTTTTTGGTTTATTTTTATTATTTAGGCTTAGTTTGCCTGGACTACTATTTATATCATTTATTTCCATTTCTTTTACTTTTGAAATAGTTTTTTGTTTTCAGTCTTATTTTTAATATCAGTGTGAGAGGACAGTAACCTAATAATGGCAGGAATAAATACTTCTATAATTTTTGATGAAATTTTAACATTTCTTAAAGCAAATCAACATACTATACTAGAAGAACACTATGAGTATTTCATAGCAAGTATAAATTTTCTGAGGAAATTTGAAAATATATCCTCTACAACATCTGATCATGGGTGTCACTTTATAAATTGCCCCTGGTCTTCTAATATATGTAAATCAGGGCCAGATACATGTGCGTGCTACATGATTGAAAATAGACTATTAAAAATAAAAAAAATTTATGCTATTATATAAAAGATTACAATAAATAAAATTATTATAAAAAGAAAAAACATTACATTTTTATTTCAATCAACTGAAAGATGAGTAAGAGAAACATCGTTAACGAGCTGCATAAACCTGCAAGAAGATGAAATGAAAAGATAAATTTTATAAAAACGAATTATTAAAAAATAATTATTTTATTATACATTTATTAACAATTGAATTGATATCACAACATATATTAAATTTATTTTAATTTCTTATGAAAAAGCTACGCGTTTCGGTTTTTACTTGTTAAACCATCTTCGGGCTTTGAATGTTTGACTTAGAGTCTAGTCACTCTAAGTAATAGACACATTTTCTAAATTTGCTTGGAGTATACCTATCAAAAGTAAAACAGGAGTGGATGTCACTGCAGCTATGCAAAACATATTTAATGAAGGACGCACCCCAAAGAATCTGCAAACAGATGACGGAAAAGAATTTTATAATAAAATGTTTCAACATCTCATGGAAACATATAAAATTAAACATTACTCTACATTCAGTGCACTTAAAGCATCCATTGTTGAACGATTCAATCGCACCTTAAAAAATATGATGTGGAAAGAATTTAGCGCAAATGGTTCATTTTGTTGGATTGATATGATAAAGTCACTGACTAAAACATATAATACCACTAGACATCGCACTATTAAAATGAGTCCATCTGAAGTAAATTCTAGAAATCATATTAAATTTCATATTACACCTAAGTTACAAATTGGCGACTTTGTAAGAATTAGTAAATATAAGCATTTTTTTGGGAAAGGTTACACGCCCAATTGGACAACTGAAATCTTCAAAATAATAAAAGTTCAACATACAAATCCCGTTACATATTTGTTAGAAGACTATCAAAGACATCCCCTCAAGGGGGGATTCTATGAACTTGAATAAATTACAGAAAACAAAATTTCCAAATACTTACCTCATAGAAAAAGTACTTAAATCAAAAAAGGGACAAATATTTGTCAAATGGCTCAGCTTCTCATCTGCACACTATTCTTGGACATTTATACCTCAAAACGATTAACAAAAATTGTATTTTTTTTAAATAAAGATCGTGTTTCATTAAACATATTCACTCTGTTTTTTTTTCTCCTTCAAACCTTAATGAAATATATGTTTTTACTAGCTATGATCACACGATAAAAATAAAGAAAAAATATCTACTTCAAATTGAAAAAAACATTTTATTTTTGTTTGTCTGTTTTTTTTTGTTTATTTTATTTTATAACTATATATTCAATCCAATACAAATATTTGTTAATAATGGGAGAGACTCAACATCGAACTCCGCTCTCACTGCCTTCAATTCTAACGCCTTCAAGATGTATGCTGCTGCTATTTTATTTTTCTTATGTCATCATCCATGAAACTGACCTCCTGCAAAGCAATTTTCTGAAGTTCGTCGAACTTCCACCACTGATTGCCAAAATTATTTAACCATCCGAGAAAAAATTGATTAACCATTATTTTATTAATAAAAATAATATTTTTGTTTTAATTCTTAAATTTTCAGAAATTAACTGATGATCTAGGAAAAACAAACATGGTATTTATATCAAAATCAAAAAAAGAAAATACGTACACGTTAACTTATGTGTGTTATACGCTTCATATTCAACACATACATATACATATCTGATTTTTTTTTAATCGTTTCGTCTTAACTTAATTCTTATCTAATTTATTGATTCATAAATATCTACCAAACAACCAAACCAAACCTGATTCCATCAAACCAACACCCAAAAAATTACCTGTTTCAAATAAAAAAAAAAAAAACACATCAGATCGAAAAAAGAACACTTCACATATGCACCGTAGAATTTTTAGTCCATACCGCTATAAATCAATTAATTTTATTATCTACCTACCAAACATTTTAAAAATACAAAGCAACACAAAAAAAAAAAAGAAGAAAAAGATACCTGTCCCAAACCAAAAACATTCATTCTAAAAGGAAACTTCACATATGCATCGCAAAATTGCATTTTTAGTCCAAACGCTATAAATCAATCAATTTTTATTATCTACCTACCAAACATTTTAAAAATTCAAAGCAACACCAACACAAAAAAAAAGGTACCTGTCACAAACCAAAAACGCACATTCTTGCATCTTACGTTTCCCAGCAAGCATAGAACCCCTGTACTCTCTTGTTTGCCAGCAAGCATAGAACTCTGTTCCCTCTCTCATCCCTTCGTACCGCAGCGCCCTGTCTCATCCCTATTGATGCTCTCATCCATTTTGATGCTCTACTCCCCACATCCGCACATCCGCACGAATCTCCATACATTACAGAACCCTCCAAAACTAACTACTAATTCCTTTCATTTCTGTTAAAGGACCTACTCATATAACAGATTACTGTCTTCCCATCTTCAAAAGTTTGTGAAAGTTCCACGTCGATGCCGTAGTCGGACGCGTCTGTCTGAACTACAAATGGAAGATCGAAATCAGGGCATGTCAAGATTGGAGCCGTAATCAGACATTCTTTCACTTTTCTAAAGCTATCTTCACATTCTTGTGTCCAAAAGAATTTTTTTGATTTTTTTAATAAGTCTGTTAAGGGTCTAACTTACATTGCGAAATTTTGTACGAAGCTTTTGTACCATGAAACAGTCCCTATAGAGCTTCTTACCTCTTTAACATTTTTCGGTGCAGGTATTTTTAGCATGCTCTCTTCTTTCTCTGCATCGACGTGCAGTCTATTTCTATCCACTACGTATCCTTAAAATTGAAGGGAAGATCTGCAAAAATTGCACTTCTCCCTTCCTTTTTTTTAATCCTGCTTCTTTTAATCTCCTAAGTAATTCGTTAAGAATTTCGAGATTTCTCTCGAAGGTATCTGTAACGATAATAATATCGTCCACATAAACAAAAACAAAATACTCTAGCGCTGGTCCCAAAACACTATCAATGAAGCTCTGCCATATCGCAGGGGCAGTGTGTAGACCAAAAGGCATTCTTTTAAAATGAAAACGTCCTACCAGGTACCGTGCAGGCAGTAAATTTCCTAGATTCCTCCGACATAGGAATTTGCCAGGATGCGGATTTTATTTCTAGCGATGTCAAAAACTTAGCGTTCCTAAGTTTGTCTAAAATTGATGAAATTATCGGAAGAGGGTATGCGTCCCTTTCCGTCACCTGATTAAGCTTACTAAAGTCAACACAGAACCTAAAGGTACTATATTTCTTTTTGATCAACACGATTGGAGATACCCAGGGGCTATTTGATTTTTCAATCAAATCCTCTTCAAGCATTTCTTGAAGAGCCTTGTCTATGTGGACCTGCATTGCAGGCGAAACCGGATAGTGACGCTGCTTAAAAAGTTCTGCCGACGTTCTACTTTACTTGTTATTCCTAATCCCTCAGTTATGCCCCTAAGCAAGTCTTCAATTAACTCGTTTAGTTTTTCCCTTTGCTCGTCGTCTAACTCAGACTCATCAACTACTCTGGGCAAATTTACTGTCTCTAACACTCCTACACCTACACTGTCCGCTAAGTGAATCTGCCTGACACTACTCTTATTTAACTGTAAGCCTATGTCCTTCAGGACTCCCGAAACGTCCCTACAAATAATTGTTCGCGTTACCCCTGAATCTTATAAGCCTAAGAGCTTAATCCCATAAATATTAACTGCTAGGTATGGACCACTATCATCCCCATTGCTATCTAACGTGAAACCGAGTAGAATTCGCTGTGCCAGCTGCTCGTAAGCAGGCGACCTAACTAATTGCGACTGCATTGTTGTCCTGCGTCCGCAATTTCTACGAGTTTTTCCTAAAGTCCCACAGCTGAAACAACCTAGGAGCGGAGCATGTGGATGAGAAATGTCCTTCCCTATTACAGTTATAACAGCGAATGGTCCTATTGGGTGTTGGGTTCCTATCACCTGTAACTGCTGCTTCCTGAACGGCAGCAACATATGCAACATCAGGCTCCAAAGCCTGCCTGTTACGACTTTTAGGAGGAGACATGAAAGATTCCACATTCGACCGGATTGTTTCTAACTTCCTACCCAACAAAACCAGCTCGTTGACTTACTTGATATCAGCCAAGCCCAATTGCGTTTGGTAAAAAGGAGCTATGTTTTTCATGAGAAAAGTAAGTTTCCTATTCTCACTTAACGGCTCAGAAAATCTTTTGGAAAGGGTTCGCATGAGAGCAATGTACAAACCTTTTATCTCATCCTTACCCTGGGTTCAAAGTTTGACCTCATCCATCAAGAAGTCATCGTTATTGGAGGGTAAAAACTCCAATTTCAACTCCCTTACCAATTCAGCCCATGCTGAGATAGAATCCCTAACAGCCCTTAAACAGAGAAGCACCTTCCCAGTAAAAAAATCAACGCCTGATTTTAAAAGCTTTGTCTTTGAGACCCCCCTAGATTCGCGAAGCTCCTCGATCCTTTCAATAAACGAGTTAACTGACGAGCCATACCGCTCACCAGAGAACTTGACATTCCACTTTTCAATACGCTCAGGATTCCGTTCACAGGATTCATTTTGTAGTTAAGTTCCTGAGCTCGCTCGTTAAAGGACATGTGCAGATGGTAACGCACCCAACTCTGCTGTCGGCATGATATCATTTGGTTTTTCTTGGTATGAATCTTCACTTATTTCAATAAGTGTTGTCATCTTTAACAATAAATCTCCTTAAATCTCAGCGACCTCATTAACCTACTGTGTAGATTCTGCCTTCGCCCTACTCATCCTATTCAAAGACCATTCAATTTTCGTCAACACCTTCAAATATTCTGAAGAATTCGAATTTTTCAGGGGATTTTTAAGGAGCTCCCTAATTTCAGCAATCTTTGCGCACACCGCGTTAGCATCCTCCTCGAATGAAAAAGGGTATTGGGGCTATCAGAAGATATCGATCTCGCCCGCTCCAGAGTTCGCTAAGCTCTGAGCTTCATCCTCATTTCGTCGACCTTCGAACATTCTTTAAGACCGCGTGCCTTTAATTTATATGTGAGTTCTTCTTCTGTTGGACGATTGACATCCATTATTGAGAAAGGAAATGAAATTAGAGAAAAAAGACCACAAAATAAAAGAAAACCCCAAATAAAAACCAAGTTAAGAAAATGAAAAATCAACTCCTTTAAATCAAAACCAAGTTCCAGCTAGGAAAACAAATCCGTTATTAAAAAACGAAAATAAAAAAACTAATCACAAAAAGCAAAATTTAGACACACAAAAATGCGAACTTTAAAACGGAACAAAGAAAATTAAATTTCAATCAAACAAATTAAAAAAAGAATAAACCCAACTTAAGGAAAAAAAGTTTATCAAGAAATCAAAAAAGAAACGTGATTTCAAATTCAAAATCAGCAACAAAAATTGCTAACTCTGGACCAAGAGTTAAGCCTAGTACTCAGATCGCGCTAAAATTTATCTTCCATAAAAATTGCCACCCAAGATAAATCTTAGCTTGGGTTTTTAGCTGAGCAGTACGCACTTCAAGCTAAGTTCCAGATGTCAGGCTAACGGCTAAGAAAAAAAGTCTCCACAAAATTTAGCTTGCGAAAGAATGTAAAACACATTATTTCACAAGATAAATTCTGACAGTTGTCAGAAAGTCTTGCAAAGGTCGCACGAACTTGCTCTTATGTTCGGTCATTGCTAAGTGGCTGCATAATGTAGGTTTTGTTACAAACATTGCCGATGGTTGAAGCGATGGCTACCAACCAACAAACAAAATAAAAATTTGTGTGTTATTGACAGATAGATGCGAAAAGTCACGAATAAAGCCACGTGTGAAAATTGTCTAATAAAAAAGATTTTGCGTTAAATTTAAATTTAATTCTTTTGGACTCTCATCCTAAAATTTATTACATTGGTGTCAGAAGTGGGATGCCAAAAGATGACTGATGAATTTTTGCAAAAACTAGAAGAAATTCTTACCCAACTCGCCTCACTAAAAAATGTGACTGTGGCGCAACAACGGGAAGAAATTGTCCAGCTTAAAAGCAATCAGCAACGCCAAATTGAAGAACTTCGCACAATGGGGGGGAGCACATTTGCTGAGAAGGTGTTTCAGTGCTCTACACCAACAGGCTCAGGAACTTCTACAATTGACAAGGTTTTAGAAATTCCACCTGCACCTAAGGATGCACACACCACTAGCCAAAAACCCAACGTGACTCCTCTTTCTAGCCAGTCAACTGCTTTCGAAGGTTGCCACACAAGGATTGACGCGCAGCCATTTGACAGCGAAATAACTGACTGGAGCGAGTATCAAATTCAATTCGATATCGTGTCCGAAGCAAATGGTTGGAATTCTAAGAAAAAGGCACAAGTTCTCGCATCTTTACTACGAGGTGAAGCAGTCTCCATCCTGAGAAATTTGAGTCCAGACGACCGCTCTGACTACAACAAATTGGCTTCTGCGTTACAGCTTAGATTTATCTCACAACAAAAACTTATTTCTAATGCTACTTTTCGTTCCAGGCGACAACTGAACTTTTTGATTCTACATATCAAGTCTTCAGACGTGACAGACACCACTCGAATGATTTGGATACAGTTGGCGGAGGAGTTCTAATTGCTGTCAAAAATAACATTATCTCCACATTGGTTGATGATTTCCTTTCTTCAGGCATTGAGATTATATCTATAAAAATTAAATTAGAAACTGGATACGTATTTATTATCTGCATCTATATTCCACCTAGATGTAGTAACGAAATTTATGAAAAATACATTGAATGCATTGAAATCATAAATAATCAAATGGAACCAAATGACGAACTTCTGATCCTCGGCGATTTTAATCTATCATACTTAAATTGGACACAAACTACAGATTGCAACTTTTTATCTCCTGGAAACCTATCTACTTCAAACGAAATTTCAATCATCGACGGTTTAGCCTCATGTGGACTAACTCAATTCAATGGTATCATAAACAGTTTCAATAAAATACTGGATCTAGTCTTTTTTTCGGAACCAGTAAACTCCGACATAGCTGTAACTCCGGCTGACTTATTATTACTAGACGAAGATAGACACCATCCTGCGTTAGATATATCGATAAATGTAAACATATGCAAGGCATCCACTAATTCTAATGAAAAACTTGAATTTAATTTTAAAAAATGTAATTTTGATCTTCTTGATAATTTATTGAGCAATGTAAACTGGAATCAATTGTTTCTTAACTGTACTGTAAATGAAATGTGTTTAAAGTTATATAGCCAAATTTTCGACTGCTTATATAAAACTACTCCCTTACGATATAATATTACAAAATCGAATAATCCTCCATGGTTTGACCATCACATTAAAAATCTGAAAAATAGAAGAAACAAAGCTTGGCTAGTTTTTAGTAAATGCAGAGCTGATGAGGATTATAGCATTTACTCGGAACTAAAAGATATGTTTGTAGAATACTCGAATGCCTTATACTCTAATTATGTTTCAAAAATTGCGAGTGAATTAAAACACAGCCCTAAAAACTTTTGGAACTTCGTCAGAAGTAAAAGGAATACTGATGGCTTCCCCAACTCTATGTCCTTCAAAAATGTAACCAGTAATGACTCAAGTGTTATATCAAACATGTTTGCAGATTTCTTCAAAGATGCATATTTAGTTAGCAATTCCGATGAACCCATGTCCCATGGTTAATAACTGTTCGCAACAAAATTATTCACACCTTACCACGATTAATTTTACTATTCAAGAAGATTCTATCGTCCAAACAATCCTTGATCTTGATAACTGTTTCAGTCCTGGTCCTGATGGTGTACCATCATGTGTTTTGAAAAAATGTGTATCCCAATTATCCTACCCTTTCTGTTTATTATTTAACGAATCTCTTAAAAGCTCAACATTTCCCGCATTGTGGAAAAGTGCTTTAATTAAACCAATTTATAAAAAAGGACCAAAAAATGATATAGCGAACTACCGTCCCATTGCCAAGCTATCTGTTATTCCAAAAATGTTTGAGTCTCTTATTTGTAAAGTCTTGTCGTTTAACTGTAGTTCTGTCATTAGTGAAAGTCAACATGGTTTCGTGAAAAATAAGTCTACCGTTACAAATATGTTCCACTTTACGTCTTTCTGTATTAATTCCTTTGAAGATCGGAAGCAGGTAGACTGTGTGTTCACTGACTTTAGCAAAGCATTTGACAAATTGTGTCACAAAACTTTATTGCTAAAGCTTAAGAAGTTTGGCTTCTGTGATCGTTTTTTAAAGTGGATCGCTTCTTACTTAGACAATAGATGTTATGCTGTTATTTTCCGTAATGAGACATCCGAACAATTTTATGTAAATTCTGGAGTTCCACAAGGAAGCCATTTAGGTCCTCTTTTATTTACTTTATACATAAATGACGTGACCTCTGTTATAAACAATTCTTCTATTCTCATTTATGCTGACGACATGAAAATCTTTAAAAAAGTATCCTCTATTAATGACTGTTCAAAACTGCAAGAAGATCTTCAAAATTTCAGGGAATGGTGCAATAAAAATCATTTATTTTTAAATATAGACAAATGTAAAACAATGAGTTTTACACGCAAAAAGAATATAATTACTTATGACTATATGTTTGACACAAGTCCTTTAAAAAGACCATCTAACTTTTCTGACTTGGGGATTATCCTTGACTCTAAACTTACGTTCACTGACCACTATGATTTCATTATAAAAAAGGCCAATAAAATGTTGGGGTTCATTAAACGATTTTCCCGTGATTTCCAAGATCCCTACGTATTGAAACTTCTTTTTATATCCTTTGTTAGGCCTGTACTTGAATATGGTTGTGTTGTTTGATCCCCTTACTATTCAATACATATCGATAGGCACGAAGGTATTCAGAGAAGATTTATGCGTTTTTGCCTTCGTTTTCTTCCTGGGTCACCCAGAGTAGCACTACCACCCTATGTTCAAAGACTTAAGCTTTTGAATCTTCCACTGCTTTCTCAACGTAGAGAGTATTTACAGCTGTGTTATATAGTAAAATTGGTCAATGGTTCGATAGTATCACCATCAGCTTTGGGTCAACTTAATTTCAGTTTTAGTCAAGCTAGCCTCAGAAGACAAATTCCTTTACGTTCAATAATTAGTAGAACAAATTATGGTTTGAATAGTCCTTTAAATCAATTGATTTCAGTATTTAATAGGTATTACTTTTTGATCTTTTCTGTGAATGATAACCTAAAGAGTATTAAATTTAAAAATAACTTTTTTAATACAAATTTGTAATTTGATATAATGTATGTGTATATATTTAAGCAAAAAAAATAACGTTAGTCTTTAACGCATTAAATAAATATACCACTCCGAACGCAATAGGGAAGATTTAGGAGCCTTCGCTAGTGACATTCAGCGCTTGACTCGAATTGTGTTTGGTGACTGTCCACCAAAAGCTCAACAGCGTATTTCAGTGATGCAATTTATTGATGGAATTAGTGATCGCTCCGTACAGGATGTCGTTCAAATGGCGGAACCAAAAACCATGTTTGATGCTGTCCACAAAGCAGTGTGGGCTGAATCACCCCATCTGGCAAATCAAACCAGTCATCATGCTAAGTCATTGGAAGTAACAGTCGAAACTCATCAATTAGGGGTCAATCAAAATCCACCTTCTAGGAAACATTCAGGTCGCAGAAACAATAATGATGTTTCCATTTCGCCTTCGGAATCGGGAAACGCTCAGACGTCGGTGTCGAGGGGTTAAAACCGACAACGTCTAGAAGCCCCCAAATCTATAATGTTCACTCTGATAGTTCATCTAGTGGATTCACAGTCCCGGTAGCGTTTGGGTCTGTGTCGTGTCAGGTACTTTTAGACACTGGATCCTCCGTTACTCTGGTACATCGAGATGTTGTACCTAAGAATACACGCCTCCAATCAGAAAACGCAGTTATTCAAACTCTATGTGGTAGCACTTTTCATATATCCCAAGTTTGGCGAACAACTATTCAAATCGGCTCTTTCAAGAGTCAGGTTAATATCATGGTCTTCGACTTCAACCTTCCAGTTGGAAGCCAAGGAATTTTTGGCATTGTTCTGTTGACAGCTTCAAAGAATGTGACTAAAGTTGGCCCCGCCATTTTTTATTGTTTATATAAAATTGATTGTGCTGCTTTGTGCAAGACTTGTGCTACTATGTGCCGTAAATATAAAAGTTGTATCTTTAAAGCTCTAGCTTTTATAGCCAAAAAACCATTTTATGACTAAAGTTAGCCCCGCCTTTTTTTATTTTTTTTTTTAAGATTTGTTTTGCTGCGTTGTGCTAAGCTTTAGCTGCTATGTGCCGTAAATATAAACTTTTTATCACCAAAGCTCCAGCTTTAATAGCCAAAAAACGATTTTTACACTAAAGTTAGCCCCGCCATTTTGTTTCTTTTTTTTAAGATTTCTTGTGCTGTGTTGTGCTCCGTTTGTGCTGCCAATTGCCGTAAGGATTATTTTCTTATTTTCAAAGCTCTCCGTTTTATAACCAAAAAACTTTTGTATGAAAAACAAGAAAAAAACCACAGCCATTTTTTTTTTTTACTTGTGCTGAGTTCTGCTCCTCTTGTGCTATCATGTGCCGTTAAAATAGAAAATTTATCTTAAAAGCTCTAGTTTTTATAGCCAAAAACCGATTTTATGATTAAAGTTAGCCCCGCCATTTTTTATTTTTTTTTTTAAGATTTGTTGTGCTGCGTTGTGATAAGCTTGTGCTGCTATGTGCCGTAAATATAAACTTTGTATATTTAAACCTCTCGTTTATATCAGCAAGAACCGATTTTATGACTCAAGTTAGCCCCGCCATTTTTTTTATTTTTTTTTAAGATTTGTTGTTGTGTGTGAGAGGGGTTGAGGAAAAAATTGTCAAAAAAGTGGGGGGTTATTTTCCAGTGGGGGCGGGGAGTCGAGGAGTAGTTGGGGGGTGTTTGGATGGTGGTGGGCCTGGTGAGTTATTTTTGCGCAAATAATTTTTTAACTGAACGATTAGCATACACAACAATTTTATATGATAAGGTTCCAATAAATGCGAAGAGTTGCCGATTAATGCAGGCGCAGAGTGCTACAATTCTTTTTTTCTTTAAGCATGAAGGAGGCGTAAGGTGTTTACATAACAATTTTTTTTATTTTTCCTGCTATGAATTAGAAAACACCTTGTATATGTATACCCTTGGAATTTAAATTATAGTCTCCTGTAATAATTTCCTGATCGCATCATGTTTCTGGGCTTTCAGAAGTATTTTCGACTAATATAACAGTAAGAGAAAAAACAAGAACAAAGAAAATAAGCAATGTCAATCTCTTTTCTTTGAGTAAGAGCTAAAGACATATATTTGTGATGCACATTTAAAAAAAAAAAAACAAATAACAGCACTATCTTCTCACAAAAAAAATACTACTTGTTTCATAACTAAACACCATCCTCTAAAATTATTATACTTAATGTTAATATTATTTCAATACTTACTAGAAGAATATCTTTTATCTTGATTAACACAGATTACACAATTACTCATAACGCACTTTTATTTTCTTATTTCAATTACTATGACCTTTCTCTTCAAAGTTTCGCAAGCGAATGAAGCATGACACAGAAGAATCTTTATAAGATCAACAAGATCATGACAAACACAGAAACAACAACAAGGACAACATCTATGCATCGTAATAGCAAAAAAATAAAGCGGTAAAGCGGTTCCATTTGCAAAACAGAAAAATAGAATATAATGCAAAAAAAGATATCCTTCTCTAAGTTTATGGGAATTGACTTTATTTGTTAATCCTAAGATTTACAAAAAAACCAAGTTGGTAACCACGAAACTACCTACTCGTTAAATTATAATGATAACAAATGTTCTGATTGGTTTATTTTTATACAACTTACATAAAGCTGAGTTTTTTTTTTATAGTTGTTCACACTAGCAATCTGTGGATCTTCCCATTTGGAAATTTATACATTTAACCAACAACAACTTCAACTAACTAAGAAACGTGGTTGTTTGATGATGATATGGCAACAAATGTTCTGATTGGTTTGTTATTTTTCTTATCTGCCATATTTCCTTATACCCAATCCGATCCTTTTCAAATCGAAGGGGAAAATTGATGTTAAGATAATTATGCAATTTTAAAGATTTAAGTACATACATACATACCTATTAAATTTTCGCACGCAATATAATATGTTTCTAAATACCTACACCAAATATATATACATTATGTACGAATATGGAATTGAAGAAAGTGTCCAATAAACTTTAATAGGCTGCATGAATGATAATTAGGAGTGTTTTTGACTTTTATATTTAAAAAAATGGTTGGTACGAGTATATGGATCTATTATAGTGTGTGAATTGAATCCATGTACCGAGATAGGAGAACAAAAATTGCTTTATCCTCTGATGAACTATTGGACATTATGTAGGTAGATAAGATATACTATGTCGGTACATTGTACAATGTATCTACAGTGTATATGCGATTGCATTTGCATTTTAATTGTGAAATATTTTTCCTTTTTTGGTTGGGTGTTGGTTAGAAAATGATTTTTTAGGGTAGTTCAGGAAAAAAAATATGAATGAGTAGATATTCATTCTTGTTTAACTAAAAGCAGGTACTTGACTTATATTTGGTGGGGGGTAAAACAAACTCCTAGCAGTTAAATTGTTTACAAAATTAATTTCAGAACAATAGACATGTCATATTCTTGCACCTACTACGTGGTCCACAAAATTAAGGAATACCAGCACATATTGGTACGTTTAATGAATCCGTTAAAAAAATTTACAGACTTTCATATAAACTATATTAAGGCTATTTTATATATAGTTACATATATAACCATATAATATATATAGAAATATAGGTAGGCACAGCCGGTGGCGGGCCAGCTTTCTTTTCAAAGATCATTTCATGAGTTATAAAAACATAAACTTTGAAGATATGACTTTATCTTAATGGCACATGACAGTACAAGTCTAGCACAACGCAGCACAAGAAATCTTAAAAAAAAAAAATGGCGGGGCTAACTTGAGTCATAAAATCGTTTCTTGCGGATATAAACGAGAGGTTTAAATATACAAAGTTTATATTTACGGCACATAGTAGCACAAGTTTAGCACAAATTAAAAAAAAATAAAAAATGGGGGGGCTAACTTTAGTCATAAAATCGGTTTTTGGCTATAAAAACTAGAGCTTTTAAGATAAATTTTCTATTTTAACGGCACGTGATAGCACAAGAGGAGCACAACTCAGCACAAGTAAAAAAAAATAAAAAATTGCTGAGGTTTTTTTCTTATTTTTCATACAAAAGTTTAGTGGTTATAAAACGGAGAGCTTTGAAAATAAAAAAATAATCTTTACGGCACATGGCAGCACAAACGAAGCACAACACAGCGCAAGAAATCTTAAAAAAAAGAAAAAAAATGGCGGGGCTAACTTAAGTGTGAAAGTCGTTTTTTGGCTATTAAAGCTAGAGCTTTGGAGATAAAAAGTTTATATTTACGGCACATAGCAGCACAAGCTTAGCACAACGCAGCACAATAAATCTTAAAAAAAATAAAAATGGCGGGGCTAGCTTTAGTCATAAAATCGTTTTTTGTCTATTAAAGCTAATGCTTTAAAGATACAACTTTTATATTTACGGCACATCACATAGTAGCACAAAGCAGCACAATAAATTTTATATAAAAAATAAAAATGGCGGGGCCAACTTTAGCCACATCTTCAAAGAGTGTGTTGGATTTTTCCAGTAAGTTCATGTTTATTGGTGAAAATAAAATGATGAGCAAACGTTAACATCTGCTGGAAGCTCCGTAGGGAAAACCTTAAGGGCCATTTTCCTCAAAACTTCTGAAGCTTGCGTTATAGCACCACAACAACAGACATTTATCCTAAAAACTTCTTGCACAGCCCCTGCTGAAGGCGTTGTTTGCCCTGGGAGTCACCTTCCGAATGGAATATTAGTTGGTAAATCCTTAAACTGCAACAGAAACGGAACTGTTTTAGTAAGAGTTGCTAATATTGCCGATCATGCCGTTACCTTAGACAGCAATATTCCTATCGCCACGTTTGAAGATGTTGAATGTCAATACCAAGAATCAAACACTCCGAACAATGGAATACGACTGCCGCATTTGGAAGATCTTTTCAAGGTCAATAGTTCATGTAAAACCAAATCATGTGGAACAAACGTAGCCCAACACCGCATAAACGTAGGTTCAGCAAAACCTATAAAACAACCTCCACGCAGACTCCCATTGGCAAAGCAGGAGGAATCAAGAACAATAATCGACAGCTGCGTGCTAACATAATCCAACCGTCTTGTAGCCCATGGGCATCGCCGATAGTTATGGTGCAAAAGAAAGATGGGTCAACAAGATTTTGTGTGGATTATCGGAGATTGAATGACGTAACAATCAAAGATTCATACCCCTTGACCCGCGTGGACGATGCATTGGATGCAGTGGCTGGCTCTGTATGATTTTGTACTTTGGACTGTCAGTCCGGCTATTGGCAGATCGAAATGTGTCCAGAAGATCGAGAGAAGACGGCATTTGTGACAAGAGATGAACTGTGGCAATTTTTGGTGATGAGTTTTGGCTTGACTAATGGGCCCGCTACATTTGAGCGAGTCATGAAAAAAGTTTTAAAAGGGCTACCATTCGATGTTGTCATGGCATACTTGGACGACCTTTTGACGCATGGTAAGAGTTTTGAACACATGCTTGCTAATTTACATCTTGTTTTTAGCCGAGTGAGAAATGCTGGGCAATCCGAAAAAGTGCCAGCTGTTTCAAAAAGAGGTTATATTTTTGGGCCACGTTGTAAGCGAGAAGGGAGTTTCACCAGATGCGGGGAAGCTTGATGCTGTCAAAGCCGTGGAATATTTTCATGTTTATTTATTCGGTCGAGAATTCTTGATCCGGACCGACCATGCTGCACTCAATTGGTTGCTCTCGTTTAAGAACCCTGAAGGCCAGTTGGCACGTTGGATAGAACGCCTCCAACAATACAGCTATAAAATTCAACACAGGGCTGGGAAAGCACATTTAAATGCTGACGCTTTATCACGGCGACCAAGTGCTGGCCAGGTATGTAGTCATTGCGATTCTAAAGAAAATAATTTTGGTGTAAATGAAACAAAATTGTTAAATGTTGTGCTACAAATCAATGACGCAGTAGATTCCAAAAATCTAATAAAATCGCAACAAGAAGACCCTGTATTATTGGAGTTTGCAAAGTGGGTAAACAATGGAATTCGTGCTGATTGGAATGACGTTTCTGGTAGCTGTAATTCTTTGAAAGCTTACTGGGCCCAGTTTGCAGCTCTTTCAATAAAAGACCAGGTTTTGCATAAAAAGTGGGTACCGACTACTCGTAAACAGCCAACGCGTTTTCTACCTGTGAAACCAAAATCTGAAACCAGTAATGTGATACAAATGTTTCACGACTCACCGTTCGGCGGGCATTTTGGTTCAACTAAAACTTTTAACAAAATGAGGTCCAGATTTTATTGGGTTGTGGAGCTGTTCTGTTCTGAGTGTGACGTTTTTGCTTCAAAAAGAGGCCCAAAGCACAGAACCAGAAGTGAGCTACAAATCTACCTATCTGGTGAGCCATTTCAAAGAGTGGCGGTAGATATTTTAGGACCACTACCATCAACAAAACATGGACACAAATACGTTTTGGTCTTCATGGATTATTTCACAAAATGGGTCGAGATTTTCGCATTACCAGATCAAACTGCAGACACCGTTGCACGAACATTGGTAAGAGACGTTTTCAGCCGATTTGGGATCCCGTTGGAATTGCATTCTGATGAGGGTAGAAATTTTGAGGCGGATGTTTTCCAGAATGTTATGGAGATTTTGGGTATCCACAAGACAAGGACTACGCCTTTACACCCTCAGTCTGACGGTCTGGTAGAGAGGATGAATAAAACAGTGCAACACTATCTCTCTTTTTGCTATGAATGGCGTACAGAGCAGCACAGCAAGAGTCAATCAAACAATCTCCTTTTGCAATGCTGTTTGGTAGAGAGATGCGTCTGCCTCCTGATTTATTGTTTGGAGTACCACCCGGCGACGCACCCGATATTCGGCTACGCAAAGCAGTTACAAGAGCAACTACAAGAAGTACATGAACGAGCGAGACAGGAGATGTATAGAGCTGCCAACAAAATGAAAAACCGGTACGATTTAAGTTCGCATATACCTCGAGGAGAAAAGTACGTGTTTCGCCCAAACTTCAATCTGATTGGGAAGGCCCATATCGTGTAATGGAAATAATCACTGACGTCACAATAAAGATTCAGAAAAAGCCTAACGTCAAACCGAGAATTGTACACATTGATCGTTTAGCTGAGTATAGAGGAAAGCAGTGCGATGATTGGCGTGCATATCGAGTTGCCGTTGGTGGTGCTCCAATTCAAGAGGGGAAGAGTGTTACAAACATTGCCGATGGTTGAATGCCGATGTTTGGTGACAAACAGCTGAATACTACCATTGAACCTGACAGCGATGGCTACCAACCAACAAACAAAATAAAAATGTGTGTGTTATTGACAGATAGATGCGAAAAGTCACGAATAAAGCCACATGTAAAAATTGTCTAATAAAAAAGGTTTTGCGTTTAATTTAAATTTAATTCTTTTGGACTCTCATCCTAAAATTTATTACAGTATGTTAAATAAAATACACGGCTGCGTCGCACGAACTTGCTCTAATGTGCGACAGTAATTTTCGGGCTTGACATTTTAATAAAAACTATTTTTTTTTAATTCTTAAATAAATACTTGAACTAATTGAGCTGAAAAATAAGTACGAAAATTTATTTTTTGGAAAAAATTGAATTTTTGAGAATAAATTTATAAAAACCTGTGGAGCGGATTTTGAGAAAAAAAGCTTTTCGAAAAAAAATTCTGAAAAATTTTTTCCAAAAAAAAAAAAAACCCCATTCAACAAATACATTTACATATGTATTTATAATTTAAAAAAAAAGTTTAATTTAGTTTTTTTTAAATACGGAAAACTATGTTTTTAAAATATTGGTATGCAGTATAAATTGAGCTTTCTGCACCATGTGTGAAATTCCGAAAGTATCGGTTGAGCCGTTTTCGAGATAGTCAAAAGCAAGGAAAACGGTCCTATAGAAAGTTCCGTTTTTAGACATTTTAAATTTTTTTCAGCCACATTTATTCTAGAAAAAAAGCTTTAGTGTAACGGTATTTGGCAGGTACCGATATTTTTTGAGCTAACAAAATTTCAATTTTAGCTCCGTACAATACCTTAAAAACTCTTTATATCAAGTTTGAAGCAATTCGCCCGACCCGTTCGGGCTGTAGGTGTCTATACAAAAATACAGACGGACAGGCAGACAGACATACAGAGGGACAGAATTCTTAGACCATCTTTTTTCGTCTTCGTTATCATCGTAATGTTATGTTTGATTGTTATCTCAAACATTTTTTTCTTGCATGAATCCATAACTTGCCTTATAGTGACTTTAATCTCTCCAACTTCAAAATTTAGCGCGTCTTTTAAGCACAGGTGTGTAGAGAAAAATATTGTAGAGATAAAATTTAGTTAAGCGCGATCTGAGTAGGTACTAGGCTTTACCTTTAGTTAAAAAAAATTGTAAAATAAATTATCACAAAAAAAAAAATTAAGCTAAAAATTCTATTAAAAGTAAAAAATGGAAATTAAATAAAAATCAAAAAAAAAGGTAATTTAAATAAAAATCAAACTTAAAATTTAAAAAAAAAATAACAATTAGAAAAATTGGATCAAAATTAAGACAAAAAAAAACCAGAAAGAAAAATTAAATTGGCAACCCTCGGTCAGTTGTCCAAGTAATTTGTCTTATCATAAATAAAAAAAAATGTAATCACTTTAATCTAACCGCGATCAAAATAAAACTTTAAATTAAAATGTGTATTAATGTATGTTAGCTATATCCACGAACACACACAACCAAAAAACAAATTTTAAACACGATTAATAAAACCCGCTCTAGAATTTATCTTAAATTGTCAGATTATTGAATAATATTAAATTACTAATCGATCAATTAGATAGCTACGGCAAAATTCGCAAAAAAAAAATGTCACCGGAATCAACCGAAAGATATAAACAAAAGAAAACAAAATGTAATTTGTCGGACAGAGACAAATATACCAAGAAGCAAAAGGTACCAATTAAAATTCGATGTAAAAAAAATCCGTATATCAAGTCCGATAATATATGATTTGCAATAATATAAGCTTGCACAAAAAAAATTGCTTTAACTTGATTAAAAAAATAATAATAATAATCAAAAGAAATTAGGTATAACTCACTCCAAACAAAATTCCAAAATAGCACACTTTTTGATGTTCCAAAAAAAAAAAAAAATTTCACCAGCAACCACTTCATCTGTTATGTATATATGTGATGTGAATCTATGTATATAATACTTTCCACCAGATAAAACTGCACCAAATTTTGCTGTAAAAAAAACTACAAGGGAAGTAAAAAAAGCACAAAAACAAGGCGAAAGAATAGAAAATTAAAGCGAGACTTCCCTAAATCAATAAATCCCAAACAAAACACAATGAAAGTGTGTTTTATACCATATACTAGCAAACCCATGCCCGCTTCGCTGAGCAGATTTCCAATGGGCTGTTGCCTCTAAAAAAATTCAGTTTAGCCAAGAGGCGTATAAATTGAGCTAAAATTAAAGGGTATAGAAAGAAAACTTTGAATACAATTCGTTTTTTAAATATCTTACATTTTATTCAAATGCTTTCTTATAAACCATTTATATCAAACTCATTTTTAATATTTTTTTATTATATACTAGCTTTTGCCCTCTACTTCGTACGCGTGGATTTTAGAATAAAGTAGGTATCTCAGTATATTTTTGTTTTTGCACAACCGGTTCAAAATGGGGGGTATGCGTGGTATAAAAGCTACATACTTTACCAGCTCTATAGCCGTAAGATTTTTGGCTTCTGCATAATATTATTTCGAACTATCATAACGGTTTAAATTGCAAAGTTGGAGGGTTAAGTTCAAGCAATATACCTAATTGGAATGCCCACTTTCAAAACGATTATACGCGCCGATACTGCTATTTATGGCAGCTCCGCTTCATCAGTTTTGGGCGTAAGCATTGCTCGTTCACCGTTCTTTATGGTTACATTATTTTTCGATTTCTGCTTTCGCTGAATGAGACATTTTGTATATGGTGGTAAATAGCGCCATCTATGATGTTTTTGATGTAACTCCTATTCAGAGCGACTAACTTATTTCTATTCATGTATATGTAGATAAGTGTGGCGCTATTTGAGAGACGCTAACTTCCTTAAAATCTTTTAATTTTGCTTTAAGTTCATTGAATAATATTCGATTGCAGCAATATTAAAAAAACAACCAGAATTATATATTTTCCTGCAATAAAATGTAGCCCATATTTTAAGTTGGCGTACTACCAATAAATCTGCGAAAACCGCATTCAATTCCATGCAGTAGTTTTTGCGTGATGCGCGTACAAACATACAGACAGACAGACAGACAAAAATTCTAAAAATGGTTGTTTTGGCTTCTGTGGGTCTAATAGAGACTCCCCATATTAGTTTTGTATCTATATCTTCAATGTACAGACATCGACCCGTTACAATTTTATTATATGTATAGAAGATAAGATTAAATTAAAGAAATATTAATTCAATGAAAAAAGTACGCCATTTTATTGCTTGAATTTATTTTAGTTTTAAAGAAAAAAATTATCGAAATCTGCGAAGCGGTTTTTTTTTAAATGGCAGAAGACAGCCCAATTTGACTCTGAATGCGAGTAGGCTCGTCGTGAAATTAGGACTTAATTGTCAGGCGTTCACGTAAAGCTTATTTTCATCCAACCATACTCAACGGAAAATTTAAAGATGAGTTAGTTCTCATACCGGGGATTCCATTAAATCCCAACAGATATGCCCTTTGAGTTTAAATGAATTCAGTTCCCAATTCTTGCCTTCGCCATGACAATAATTAAAAAATCTCAATTCCAATACTTGACTGTTTGTTTTCTCAACCCAAGCCCACTTCGCTGAGCAGATTTCACAATAAAAAAGTCGTTCAATTTTTCAATTCGCGAGGCTGGAGAAATGCTAATACTTAAGGGAGCAGAAAGAAAGTATTTGAATAAAATGCGTTTTAAAAACTTCTAACATTTTATTCCAATGCTTTCTTATAAACAACATTTTTTGTGTTACCATCTTTTATAAAAATAAAAAGTGCGAACGGTTTCTCTACTCTAGAACATCCAACATACAGTTGACCATGAGAAATCAATACCGCAAATTTTCAAAGACTGACCTTGGGCTTTATTTATAGTGATGGCAAAAGCAAGGCGAATAGGAATTTGATGACGTTTAAAATCCAATGGCAAATCAGGTGAAATGATTGGAATTCTGGGGATCAAAACATCTTCCCCTTTATATTTGCCACTAAGAATGGTAGCTTCAATTAGATTGTTCATTCACTTTTTTACAGCTAGTCTAGTACCATTGCAAAGTTGAAGTTGATTAATATTACTCAGCATTATAATCGGGGCTTCAATTCTTAGCGCTAAATAATGAGGTGGCAGTCCCGGTAAATCAATCGAATTCAAAAGTTCCGTCTGATAATTGTATACGTCATCCTCATTTATAATTGCATTAACTCATTTGTTGGCAACAAATTGTCCATCTATTTCTTCTAAAATAGATGCATTAATTTCAGCGACATCTTTATTTTTGGCTTTAGCTCTTTCACTTAACCAAGTACGATTTTTGTAGTTCTCCGAAATACTTGGAAACACACCTTGAACCAATTCTTTCTTTGAATTCCTTATACAATAGAAATTTGCAGTGTTATTAGGCCATTTGAACTTTCAACGTCAACGGACATTTTTCCATTTCCAATATCCCACAGCTGCTGCAGATGGATCACTTTAGTGAGTGTTTTAACATATATCCACTAAGGAGAACTTTTAAGGCATTGACATCCACAGTGGTCGATCGGGGTATGACCGGCAAAGTTGGTCTGAAGTCACCCGATAACAATATCATGGCGCCGCCAAATATTACTTGGCTACCTCGCAAATCTTTCAGAGTTCGATCTAAGGCTTCAAGTGACTTTTTGTGTGCCATTGTACACTCATCCCATACAATAATCTTACACTGTTGCAAGACTTTGGCCATTGCCGACGTTTTAGAAATATTACATGTAGGGTAGGCGCTTCGTTAACCTGGATGTTTAAAGGAAATTTAAGTGCAGAGTGCCCTGTACGACCACCATTAATTGATTGCATGGTAGTAGTTAGTTTTGGCGGGTTCTGTAATGTATGGAGATTCCGAGGGATGAGGGATGAGACAGTTAGTATAGCATCAATAGGGATGAGAGCATCAATAGGGATGAGAATGAAGATTCGGTGCTATGTGCGGAGTAAATCCTCAATAGGGATGAGACAGACCGTTCAATGCTTGCTGGGAAACGTAAGATGGCTTGGGACAGGTACCTTTTTTTTTGTTGGTGTTGCTTTGAATTTTTAAAATGTTTGGTAGGTATAATAAAAATTGATTGATTTATAGCGGTATGGACTAAAAATGCATTTTTGCGGTGCATATGTGAAGTGTCCTTTTAGAATGAATATTTTTGGTTTGAGACAGGTATCTTTTTCTTTTTTTTCATTTGAAGTAGATATTTTGTCTTTATTTTTATCGTGTGATCATAGCTAGTAAAAATATATTTTTTATTAAGGTTTGAAGGAGAAAAAAACAGAGTGAATATTTTTAATGAAACAGCATCTTTATTAAAAAAAAATAATACAATTTTTGTTAATCGTTTTGAGGTATAGATGTCCAAGAATTGTGTTCAGATGGGAAACCAAGCCATTTCACAAATATTTGTCCCTTTTTGGTTTTAAGTACTTTTTCTATGAGGTAGGTATCTGGAAATTTTGTTTTTTGTAATTCAAGTTCATAATCCTCCTTTGATGGGATGTCCGTGATAGTCCTCTAATAAATATGTAACGGGATTTGTGTGTTGAACTTTTATTATTTTGAAGATTTCAGTTGTCCAATTGGGGGTGTATCCTTTCTCAAAAACATGCTTATATTTACTTATTCTTACAAAGTCACCAATATGAAGCTTAGGTGTAATATGAATTTTGATATGATTATAATGCTGTTGAAAGTATGTGTTCTTCATTTCTAGAATTAACTTCAGATGGACTCATTTTAATAGTGCGATGTCTCGTGGTATTATATGATTTAGTCAGTGATTTTATCATGTCAATCCAACGATATGAGCCATTAGCGCTAAATTCTTTCCACATCATGTTTTTTAAGGTGCGATTGAATCGTTCAACAATGGATGCTTTAAGTGCACTAAATGTAGAGTAACGTTTGATTTTATATGTTTTCATGAGATGTTGAAAAATTTTATTATAAAATTCTTTTCCGTCATCTGTTTGCAGATTCTTTGGGGTGCGTCCTTCATTAAATATGTTTTGCATAGCTGCAGTGACATCAACTCCTGTTTTACTTTTGATAGCTATACTCCAAGCAAATTTAGAAAATGTGTCTATTACCGTAAGAAGATATCGATAATTATCATTTTCTGGTGAATAGGTACCCATTTCCACCAAATCAGCTTGCCATAATTCATCAAGTCCCTTTATAATGACTCGTCTTTTTTTGAAATTTCTTCTTGCAGGTTTATGCAGCTCGTTAACAATGTTTCTCTTACTCATCTTTCAGTTGATTGAAATAAAAATGTAATGTTTTTTCTTTTTATAATAATTTTATTTATTGTAATCTTTTATATAATAACATAAGTTTTTTTATTTTTAATAGTCTATTTTCAATCATGTAGCACGCACATGTATCTGGCCCTGATTTACATTTATTGGAAGACCATGGGCAATTTATAAAGTGACACCCATGATCAGATGTTGTAGAGGATATATTTTCAAATTTCCTCAGAAAATTTATACTTGCTATGAAATACTCATAGTGTTCTTCTAGTATAGTATGTTGATTTGTTTTAAGAAATGTTAAAATTTCATCAAAAATTATAGAAGTATTTATTCTTGCCATTATTAGGTTACTGTCCTCTCACACTGATATTCAAAATAAGACTGAAATCAAAAAACAATTTCCTCGTTAAGCTAAATAGTCGATTTTTCTTTTTTTAGTTTTTTTATTCAATCATTAGAATTACATTAGTAGGAAATAAGAATGTTGGGGCTGGGAAGTAGGAGAAAGAGACAGAATGTTGGTTCAAGCAGTTTGAAATTTCACCCAAGGGTTATAAATACATATTTCTTGAATTCGAAAATATAAATATTTTTCATCTTTAGAATATAAATATTCTTCAATTTTGGCAATTAAGCTAATATTACTAATTAATTTCTTGTTTAATTCTTCAATTTTTTCATCAATATAATTTTTTGTTGAAGCATCTTCCTTCTCTTGTGGGTCCTGTAGGTTTTGTAGACGCTTCCAGTTTATATTATAGTTGCCACTTTCTGTTTTGAGAAATCCCTCACCAGGTGTTCCCGGCACTCCTTGCAACCCAGGTGGTCCTGGCACTCCTTGCAACCCAGGTGGTCCTGATTCTCCTCGCTCCCCACGTGGTCTAATTGGTCCTGTTAGGCCTCTGACAGGAGTTCTATTTGAAAACCTTCCGAACTTATCTACACTCATTTTTTATTCGATAATATTAGATTCTTTTAATTCTTCGATAATTGATGCAATTTCATTGGAATGATTATTATGTCCTGCTTGATGTGAAGCGACAAGAAGTCTTAATCGAACTACAAGTTCATTGGGATCATCCCAGAAGATATAGTCTTTTTCTTTCTTAGATAATTGCATTAATCCATTTCCTGTATGTGAAACTGGAGTAGTAGTATCTGTTAGCAGTTTGCTTATAATTTCTTTATATTTACTTCCACGATTTCCTAAAACTTGTTTTGTAGAATCATGTGAACGTCTATATGCATTGGTATCCTCCAATATATCCTTATATATTTTTAAGTCTTTCTCATTGTATATTTTTTGACAGGGTTTTTTCTTGAATATAAGTTCATATAAGCCGTTTGAACCTTCATAGATTTTATTTTTTATTTGTATATTTCTTCCAAGAATCTTAAGCTCTCCATCCCCGATGAACCACTTGCCATTCATTTCGTGAATACCATATATATTGTCAAAAGCACTAGATTCATTCAAAAATAAATCTAAATACTTCTGTGATATTTCATCGAATGCAGTGTCTTCTATTTGGTCGGTTAAATGACGAGCTTTGTAACGATCACGTACTCGTTGTCTGCTTTCTCTAAAATGCTTGCTTTTGGGTGTTGCTGAATAGTTTTTTGGAGTAATACTACTGATGCTAGCAGTAGGTGTAGCAAAATCATCATCAAAATTCTGTTTTGATTTAGTTACAGGGGTTTGAAAATAATTTTGCTGTTCATTTGATTTCTCAACTAACTCTTTCAGAGGATTGGTGATTGGTTTAAAGGTTTCCTCCAATTGAGTTTCGAATGCTTCTCTTCCATTCCTTAGAGCTTTATATTTCTTTCGTAGAGCATCAGTAGTTTTAATGAGTTCACTTGTCAATTCCTTATTTAAATTCATCATAATGAAGCTGTGTTGTTTTTACAGCAGACTGTAAATAAGCTTCTTATATTATGAAAGAGTCTTTCAATCGGTTTGAAATTTATTTTAATGTTGAATGTACTGCTTCTGATTGATGAACATCGATTTTTAAACCGAGTTGAGCGACTTCGTACTTCTACGGACTGTGCGTTGAACTGCTTTGAGGAGCTGCTCTCATAGAACATAACTCTACGTATGTTGTAAACGATATGGAGAAGTGCTTATTATTGTTTTCATTTATGAACTGCTTTTATACTGTTTTTTACTGCTTTCGAAGTGCTTTTGAACTGCTTTTTACTGCTTTTTACTGCTTTCGAACTGCTTTTGAACTGCTTTTTACTGCTTTTTACTGCTTTCGAACTGCTTTTTACTGCTTTAAAACAGCTTTTTACTACTTTTGACCTGTTTTTTACTGCTTTCGAACTGCTTTTTACTGCTTTTTATTGCTTTTGACCTGTGTTTTTACTGCTTTCATACTGCTTTTAACTGCTTTTGACCTGTTTTTTTTACTGCTTTTTACTGCTTTTGAACTGCTTTTTACTGCTTTTGAACTGCTTTTTACTGCTTTTATACTGCTTTTTACTGCTTTTGAACTGCTTTTTACTGCTTTTGACCTGTTTTTTATTGCTTTTTACTGCTTTCGAACTGCTTTTTACTGCTTTAATTGCTTTTTACTGCTTTTATACTGCTTTTTACTGCTTTTGAACTGCTTTTTACTGCTTTTGACCTGTTTTTTACTGCTTACAGTTTCATATGAGCCTGTTGGAATTTCAATAACAGGTGCTCCAATATGCAGCAAATTGTTTCGTTCATCAACATTAGGTATGGAGTTATATGATTGAAAATCTATCAAACCGCAAACATAGTCCCGATCCAACTTTAAAGGTGGAAAATATTCTGCTGTCAAATAAGAAGTATTTCCGCTCAGTGTAAGTGTTAACGCCATGACAATAAAAAAGACAATGAAAATAATTTTACAAAATGTATGTTATTTATTCATAATAGTAGTCATATAAAAACTTTAAACATAAGTGGCCACAATTTACTGCGTTATAATCTTGATACTTAATATAATTATATTTAATCTTATCGCCTAAATAATCAATTAATTCTTTCGGTGGTTGAAGGTTTCCAAAACTATCGAAATATTCAATGTGACTGCCTTTCTTATAATACGCTACCCAATGTGTTCCTTGTCCATTTGAGGAATCTAAATTCACTACTGCACATTCATTTCTTAATGGTTTACTTTTCGGTAAATTATCACGCATGAAAACTCCCCGAAAATGAGGTATAAACCTCATGGCAAAAGCTCTCAAATCCAACTCATTCAAGGCACGTTTGGGTAACGACTTTATTTCTTTTTCTTTTTTTTGTTTTTTGATTTCGTTTTTTCATTACTGTTTGAGCAGCCCATACCTAATTTTAGTTTAGCTTTCATTAGATTGGTAACTAGTACAGCATTTGCTCGTTCACTTAACCCAGTGTCCTTAGATGTCGCTCGTTTCCAAGCTTTCTCAGTTAAGATTTTATCTGCTGTATGACGTTCAGATGTATTTTTAAATTTAGAATAAGATATATCGTGTTGCTTGCATGCCTGATCAAGCAAATTAATTCCTGGATCTCCTCTTGCTAATCGTTTTTCTAGATTTGTTCCAGGTCCACAATATTGATAACCAGGAAGATGTAGTTCAAGAGGTAATTTGTTGATTATAGAGTTTACCAGACCGTGTCCTTTCACGGTACTTTGTTGACTGATAAGTTTTTTTGAAAAATCCAACATTTTTATAGAAATAAAGTTATGTACTCAATAGGACGGCTTACAATGTTATGACTATTTTGTAATAAAACCTTCACATTTAAAGGAAATTGTTTAGTTCCTTTCATCATGCGATTCGTGAACCAACAACAACTTTTACCAATTCAAAATTTTGATTTGACTAAAAGTAATGAGTCAAGAAAACATGGCCAACTATTACCCAATAGCATAAGAGGTTTAATTACGGGTCCCTCGAATTGCGGAAAAACAAATGCTATGATGAGTTTACTACAGCATCCTAACGGTTTAAAATTTGAAAACATATATATTTATTCAAAGTCATTACATCAACCAAAGTATGAGTTTTTACGAAAAGCCGTCAAACCAATCAAAGGAATGGGTTTCTTTACGTTTTCCAATAATAGTGAAGTTATACCACCTGAAGAAGCAAAACCAAATTCGGTTTTTATCTTTGATGATATTGCTTGTGAAAAACAAGATATTATGTACTATACGAACCTAATTTAGTATGGGACGACATCATCTTATTGATAGTTTTTATTTATGTCAAACATATACAAGAATTTCAAAACATCTTATACGCGACAAGGCAAATTTTTTAATTGTTTTCAAACAGGACGATATGAACTTGAAACATATTCATAATGATCATGTTAATTCTGACATGGCATTTAATATATTTCAAAATGTATGTGCAGAAAGCTGGAATGATAAATATGGATTTTTGGTTATTGATAAAGACAGTCCTTTGAAAGAAGGTCGATATAGAAAGGGCTTTGATCATTTCCTTAAACTATAAAAGCAGCTCTTCATAACAGTTTACATCATACGTATAGTAATGTTCTATGAGAACAGTTCAAAAGCAGTAAAAAGCAGTTCAAAAGCAGTAAAAAGCAGTTCAAAAGCAGTTCGGAAGCAGTAAAAAACAGGTCAAAAGCAGTAAAAAGCAGTTCAAAAGCAGTAAAAAGCAGTAAAAAGCAGTTCAAAAGCAGTTCGAAAGCAGTAAAAAACAGGTCAAAAGCAGTAAAAAGCTGTTTCAAAGCAGTAAAAAGCAGTTCAAAAGCAGTAAAAAGCAGTAAAAAACAGGTCAAAAGCAGTAAAAAGCTGTTTTAAAGCAGTAAAAAGCAGTTCAAAAGCAGTAAAAAGCAGTAAAAAGCAGTTCAAAAGCAGTAAAAAGCAGTTCGAAAGCAGTTAAAAGCAGTTTAAAAGCAGTTCGAAAGCAGTTCGAAAGCAGTAAAAAGCAGTAAAAAGCAGTTCAAAAGCAGTTCGAAAGCAGTAAAAAACAGTATAAAAGCAGTTCATAAATGAAAACAATAATTAGCACTTCTCCATATCGTTTACAACATACGTAGAGTTATGTTCTATGAGAGCAGCTCAAAGCAGTTCAACGCACAGTCCGTAGAAGTACGAAGTCGCTCAACTCGGTTTAAAAATCGATGTTCATCAATCAGAAGCAGTACATTCAACATTAAAATAAATTTCAAACCGATTGAAAGACTCTTTCATAATATAAGAAGCTTATTTACAGTCTGCTGTAAAAACAACACAGCTTCATTATGATGAATTTAAATAAGGAATTGACAAGTGAACTCATTAAAACTACTGATGCTCTACGAAAGAAATATAAAGCTCTAAGGAATGGAAGAGAAGCATTCGAAACTCAATTGGAGGAAACCTTTAAACCAATCACCAATCCTCTGAAAGAGTTAGTTGAGAAATCAAATGAACAGCAAAATTATTTTCAAACCCCTGTAACTAAATCAAAACAGAATTTTGATGATGATTTTGCTACACCTACTGCTAGCATCAGTAGTATTACTCCAAAAAACTATTCAGCAACACCCAAAAGCAAGCATTTTAGAGAAAGCAGACAACGAGTACGTGATCGTTACAAAGCTCGTCATTTAACCGACCAAATAGAAGACACTGCATTCGATGAAATATCACAGAAGTATTTAGATTTATTTTTGAATGAATCTAGTGCTTTTGACAATATATATGGTATTCACGAAATGAATGGCAAGTGGTTCATCGGGGATGGAGAGCTTAAGATTCTTGGAAGAAATATACAAATAAAAAATAAAATCTATGAAGGTTCAAACGGCTTATATGAACTTATATTCAAGAAAAAACCCTGTCAAAAAATATACAATGAGAAAGACTTAAAAATATATAAGGATATATTGGAGGATACCAATGCATATAGACGTTCACATGATTCTACAAAACAAGTTTTAGGAAATCGTGGAAGTAAATATAAAGAAATTATAAGCAAACTGCTAACAGATACTACTACTCCAGTTTCACATACAGGAAATGGATTAATGCAGTTATCTAAGAAAGAAAAAGACTATATCTTCTGGGATGATCCCAATGAACTTGTAGTTCGATTAAGACTTCTTGTCGCTTCACATTAAGCAGGACATAATAATCATTCCAATGAAATTGTATCAATTATCGAAGAATTAAAAGAATCTAATATTATCGAATAAAAAATGAGTGTAGATAAGTTCGGAAGGTTTTCAAATAGAACTCCTGTCAGAGGCCTTACAGGACCAATTGGACCACGTGGGGAGCGAGGAGAATCAGGACCACCTGGGTTGCAAGGAGTGCCGGGAACACCTGGTGAGGGATTTCTCAAAACAGAAAGTGGCAACTATAATATAAACTGGAAGCGTCTACAAAACCTACAGGACCCACAAGAGAAGGAAGATGCTGCAACAAAAAATTATATTGATGAAAAAATTGAAGAATTAAACAAGAAATTAATTAGTAATATTAGCTTAATTGCCAAAATTGAAGAATATTTATATTCTAAAGATGAAAAATATTTATCTTTATTGAATTCAAGAAATATGTATTTATAACCCTTGGGTGAAATTTCAAACTGCTTGAACCAACATTCTGTCTCTTTCTCCTACTTTCCAGCCCCAACATTCTTATTTCCTACTAATGTAATTCTAATGATTGAATAAAAGAACTAAAAAAAGAAAAATCGACTATTTAGCTTAACGAGGAAATTGTTTTTTGATTTCAGTCTTATTTTGAATATCAGTGTGAGAGGACAGTAACCTAATAATGGCAAGAATAAATTCTTCTATTATTTTTGATGAAATTTTAACATTTCTTAAAACAAATCAACATACTATACTAGAAGAACACTATGAGTATTTCATAGCAAGTATAAATTTTCTGAGGAAATTTGAAAATATATCCTCTACAACATCTGATCATGGGTGTCACTTTATAAATTGCCCATGGTCTTCCAATAAATGTAAATCAGGGCCAGATACATGTGCGTGCTACATGATTGAAAATAGACTATTAAAAATAAAAAAACTTATGTTATTATATAAAAGATTACAATAAATAAAATTATTATAAAAAGAAAAAACATTACATTTTTATTTCAATCAACTGAAAGATGAGTAAGAGAAACATTGTTAACGAGCTGCATAAACCTGCAAGAAGAAATTTCAAAAAAAGACGAGTCATTATAAAGGGACTTGATGAATTATGGCAAGCTGATTTGGTGGAAATGGGTACCTATTCACCAGAAAATGATAATTATCGATATCTTCTTACGGTAATAGACACATTTTCTAAATTTGCTTGGAGTATAGCTATCAAAAGTAAAACAGGAGTTGATGTCACTGCAGCTATGCAAAACATATTTATTGAAGGACGCACCCCAAAGAATCTGCAAACAGATGACGGAAAAGAATTTTATAATAAAATTTTTCAACATCTCATGAAAACATATAAAATCAAACATTACTCTACATTTAGTGCACTTAAAGCATCCATTGTTGAACGATTCAATCGCACCTTAAAAAACATGATGTGGAAAGAATTTAGCGCTAATGGCTCATATCGTTGGATTGACATGATAAAATCACTGACTAAATCATATAATACCACGAGACATCGCACTATTAAAATGAGTCCATCTGAAGTTAATTCTAGAAATGAAGAACACATACTTTCAACAGCATTTAATCATATCAAAATTCATATTACACTTAAGCTTCATATTGGTGACTTTGTAAGAATAAGTAAATATAAGCATGTTTTTGAGAAAGGATACACCCCCAATTGGACAACTGAAATCTTCAAAATAATAAAAGTTCAACACACAAATCCCGTTACATATTTATTAGAGGACTATCACGGACATCCCATCAAAGGAGGATTCTATGAACTTGAATTACAAAAAACAAAATTTCCAGATACCTACCTCATAGAAAAAGTACTTAAAACCAAAAAGGGACAAATATTTGTGAAATGGCTTGGTTTCCCATCTGAACACAATTCTTGGACATCTATACCTCAAAACGATTAACAAAAATTGTATTATTTTTTTACTTGCGATTATAGGTACTATAAGGCAAGTTATGCATTCGTCGAAAAAAAAAGTTTTGAGATAACAATCAAACATGACATTACGATGATAGCGAAGACGAAAAAAGATGGTCTAAAAATTCTGTCCGTCTGTATGTCTGTCTGTCTGTCTGTCTGTCTGTCTGTCTGTATGTATAGAGACCTACAGCCCAAACGGGTGGGCCGAATTGCTTCAAACTTGGTATATAGACTTTTTTAGGTATTGTACAGAGGGGAAATTGAAATTTTTTTTTTTTAGCTCAAAAAATAACGGTACCTGCCATACAACCGTTACGTTAAAGCTTATTGTTCTCAAAAACGGCTCTAACGATTTCGATTTAAAAAAAATCAGTGTTGGTTTTTAGGTACGACCAATCATATGGCTGAAAAAAATTTGTTTTAAAATGGCTAAGAACGGTACTTTCCATAGGGCCGTTTTTTTTGCTTTCGACTAACTCGAAAACGACTCAACCGATTCTTTCGAAATTTAACACACATATAGCTGTAGGTGACTCAATTTGTATTGCATACCAATATTTTTGAAAAATATTTTTTTGTATTTTTAAAAGCATTTTTTTAAAAAAATTTAAAAAATTAATATTTTGAAAACTGCTTATTAAATTTTTTTCTGAAAATTTTAAACAAATGTATTTGCTGAATACCTATAAACTGGCGTTTTTGAATTTTTTTTAAAAATTTTTTTCAAAAAGTTTTTCAAAAAAAACTTTTTTTCTCAAAAACCGCTCCACAGATTTTTATAAATTTATTCTCATAAATTCAAATTTATCCAAGAAATAAAATGGCATACTTTTTTTTCAGCTCAAATTAGTTTAAGTATTTATTTAAGAATTTTGAAAAATTTATTTTTATCAAAATCTCAAACCCTTAGACCACATCGCGACCCTAAAACAACAAGGTTCTAACTGACAATTTTGAAAAAAATTAGTTTATATCCAATCTGCCTATTTATAGTACCGCTCTTTCGATTCCAGCAAACTATTTTGCTCTATCTCTTCCCATTCTTTAGATAACCAGGGATACAGAGTTCTATCTGCCTATTTTAGACTTAACATTCAGTCAAAAGGGTTCTAACATCCACATAGAACTTCGTTTCACAAAATTCAAACAGCAAAAAATGCAATTAGAACTTTGTTGCATTATAAGATGCCAAATAGAACCTTACTGCTCAGAATTTATTCGCTCTTTTCAAATATAATCAAATTTGCATTGAAATTTATTTCATGTAAATTTGAATTTGGTCAGTAAATTTGAATTTGGTCAGTAAATTCCAGATATATTTTAGTTGTTTGGTACCTAGTTATAAGCATTAAACACGTGTTCTTTAAGTGATTAGTTTTTAACATTTTTGGTAAGTTTTTCAACAGTTTTTTTAATTGATGACGTGAGAATAGTGCTTTCCTTATAGCAGAATATCAAATAAAATTAATTTTGAAGAAATAATAACATTATGCGAGGGCGATGTAATTGATTTGGGTCCTTCTGTTATAATAGAGGAGTTCAGAATAGTAGAATCTGTGGCTCAAGACCCATCAGCAGCAGCTTTGAATACTGAAACACTGGAAGACCCTGTGCCCAGCAGCAAAACGAGGAAGAAATTGATAAACCAGAAGAATTGGAAGAGGAATATTCGGCAAAAAAATTGTCAAAGTGGAGAAGCGTATGTGAGCATAAGGGGAAAAAAAGTCCCTAGAAAAGAAGTTAAAAGCACAAAAAACTGTTTGTCCAACTGCAAGTTCAATTGCGAAAAACTTGTGTCCAAAGTCGAACGTGAGGAAATGTTTAAAGCTTTTTACTCCTTAGATCAAGAAGGTAAGAACAATTTTATTCTTAAATCCACTACAAAGTCGGAAACAAAACGAAAAATAAAGAAATCTGGGGAGTCGCGTCGAAAATTTTCCTTCGGCTATTTTTTGGACTTATGTGAAAATAGGCTGCAAGTTTGTAAACCGTTTTGGCTTGGAACCTTTTGCATATCTCAGAAACCAGTGTACAATGCCCACAAATTTAAAAATGACGTTACTGGTATGGCTAAAAAAAGTGAACGAGGCCTTAAATCAGTGAAAAGGATTCCCGAAAATAAGGTTTTAGAAGTCAAGGCTCATATAAGCTCATTCCCAAAAGTTGAGTCCCATTATACACGAGCCAAAACGTCAAAGTTATACTTGGACTCGAACCTAAATATTACAAAAATGTACAACCTTTACAAGAACCAGACCAAAGATCCTGTAAAAGAAAGTTTTTACAGAACAATTTTTAATACGAATTTCAATTTGGATTTTCATAGGCCAAAATCGGATAGATGCGGCAAATGCGAAACGTATTTAGTTGCATCAAGAGAACATGAGTTGACTGATTGTATGAGATCAGAAATGGAAATCCATCTTAAACTTAAGTCCGATATGAGAGAACAAAAGGCATTGGATAAAAGCTCAAATATTCCTGTTCTCACATTTGATCTTGAAAATGTTTTAACTTGTCCACGAGCAGAAATTGGACCTATGTTCTACAACTCAAAGTTAAACATTTATAACCTTACTGCACATCTTTCAACAACAAAGAAAGTTTATTGCGCTTTGTGGACCGAATATACAGGCGGCAGAAGTGGCAATGACATTGCTTCGGCATTGTTTAAGATTTTGGAGAAAGTTTTTGAAGAACATGATATTAAAAACCTCATAACTTGGAGTGATTCGTGCGTTCCCCAGAACAAAAATTCGATTATGACCTTGGCAATGCAATACTTCTTACAAACTCATTCTGAATTGGAGAGCATAACAATGAAGTATTCGTTGCCAGGACATTCAGCTTTGCAAGAAGTTGACAACGCGCATAGTCAGATTGAGAAATATCTTTCAGTAAATGAATATTTTTCGCCAATTGGACTTATTCGTCACTTGAAATGCGTGAATATTCGAAATCCTTTTGTGATCATTCAAATGCAACCAAGTGATTTTAAGGATTTTGGAAAATATTCCAAAACTTGTTTTGAATATAAAGAAATTCCATTTACTTCCATTAAAATGTTGAAGTTAACCCAAGTTGAATATGAAATTTATTATTCGCTGGACTACGAAATAAGAAATATGAAACAGACATCAATCAGGCGCAGGGCCACCAGATCTCGAAAAAGAAAAATATCGGATAATGGACTTTCTCACCTCAAAGAAATAGAGGTTATATCTTCGAAAAATTGCATTAAAGAAGAAAAATCAAAGCATTTACAATCAATGTTCAAATACATGAGTGCAACAGATAAGGCCTATTTTAAGGTCATTTTAAAACTAGGTAATATAGGTACTTTTTTTTTATTTTTTTCTCAAATTTGTATAGCGCTTGAACTTTTTCGTTTCTTATAGATGAATTCGCGAAGGATTGAATCATGCGTTTATTTATGAATTCCAGCTTTTTATTTCTCACCTTATACTCTTTATTTGATGTTTTAAGTTCTTAGTCTAACTATTTAATTAATTATAAACAGTGAATAAAGAGTCTTATTTAAATAAATATTAAAAGTTTAATGTTATTATCATTTCTCAAATATAAAAAATATATTGATTACTGCTCTTCATCGCGTCTCAATCCATCCATATTTACAAATCAGGTCACAAGGTTCTATGTGAACAAAAAATAAAAAAAAAAGCCAACAAGGTTCTAAGTGGTAGGTACATAGAACCTTATGTTTCAAAATTATATCGTCACAACGTTGAGCAACAAGGTTCCTGGCGGTTTTTTATAGTCAAATTTAAAGGACAAAACTTTAAATTTATCAGATTTCTTATTGAAAATCCTATATATTTAAAGTAATTTCACCGGTTTTGCCAAATAATTTT
The DNA here is from genome assembly GCA_916050605.2 of Platycheirus albimanus. NCBI lineage: Eukaryota > Metazoa > Arthropoda > Insecta > Diptera > Syrphidae > Platycheirus > Platycheirus albimanus. Next base: position 156,796,591 of record OU696696.1, on the reverse strand, counting down.
AAGCCTATTCAACACAGCGGTCGAGTAAAACGATTTAAATATTCCGAAGCGTTTTTCTCAAATGTCATGTTGTTGTACATAGAACCATTTTGTCCTAAGGTCGCGCACTGTCACACATTAGAGCAAGTTTGTGCGACCCAGTCGTGCATTTTATTTTAATAAAGATGCTGTTTCATTAAAAATATTCACTCTGTTTTTTTCTCCTTCAAACCTTAGTAAAAAATATATTTTTACTAGCTATGATCACACGATAAAAATAAAGACAAAATATCTACTTCAAATGAAAAAAAAGAAAAAGATACCTGTCTCAAACCAAAAATATTCATTCTAAAAGGACACTTCACATATGCACCGCAAAAATGCATTTTTAGTCCATACCGCTATAAATCAATCAATTTTTATTATACCTACCAAACATTTTAAAAATTCAAAGCAACACCAACAAAAATAAAATGCACGACCTTGGTCGCACGAACTTGCTCTAATGTGTGACAGTGGTCTTAATAAAAATAAATTTTTTAAAATTCTTAAATAAATACTTAAACTAATTTGAGCTGAAAAAAAGTACGCCATTTTATTTCTTTTATACATTTGAATTTATGAGAATAAATTTATAAAAATCTGTGGAGCGGTTTTTGAGAAAAAAAGTTTTTTTTGAAAAACTTTTTGAAAAAAATTTTCAAAAAAAATTCAAAAACGCCAGTTCATAGATATTCAGCAAATACATTTATTTAAAATTTTTAGAAAAAAATTTAATAAGCAGTTTTCAAAATATTAATTTTGTAAATTTTTTTTTAAAAATACAAAAAAATATTTTTCAAAAATATTGGTATGCAATACAAATTGAGCTACCTACAGCTATATGTGTGTGAAATTTCGAAAGAATCGGTTGAGTCGTTTTCGAGATAGTCGAAAGCAAAAAAAACGGTCCTATGGAAAGTACCATTCTTAGCCATTTTTTAAAACTTTTTTTTCAGCCATATGATTGGTCGTACCTAAAAAGCAACACTGATTTTTTAAAATAAAAATCGTTAGAGCCGTTTTTAAGAAAAATAAGCTTTAAAATAACGGTTGTATGGCAGGTACCGTTATTTTTTGAGCTAAAAAAAAAATTTCAATTTCCCCTCTGTACAATATCTAAAAAAGTCTATATACCAAATTTGAAGCAATTCGGCCCACCTGTTTGGGCTGTAGGTCTCTATACATACAGACAGACAGACAGACAGACAGACAGACAGACAGACAGACATACAGACATACAGACGGACAGAATTTTTAGACCATCTTTTTTCGTCTTCGCTATCATCGTAATGTCATGTTTGATTGTTATCTCAAAACTTTTTTTTTCGACGAATGCATAACTTGCCTTATAGTACCTATAATCGCAAGTAAAAAAGGTACCTGTCCCAAGCCATCTTACGTTTCCCAGCAAGCATAGAACGGTCTGTCTCATCCCTATTGAGGATTTACTCCGCACATAGCACCGAATCTTCATTCTCATCCCTATTGATGCTCTCATCCCTATTGATGCTATACTAACTGTCTCATCCCTCATCCCTCGGAATCTCCATACATTACAGAACCCGCCAAAACTAACTACTCATGGTGGCAAGTGCATTTGCAACATTATGCAACATACGTAGCATACATGATATTATTTTTTTTTTCAGACAAAAGTAGTATGTTTATACAACTTCTGGCTCACCACGGCACGGCACCGTGCATGCATGCCATGCATTTCCGGGCATATATGCATGCCGGCATGCATCGGCATGCCCAGTGGTACAATTAATTGTTGAGGGACGATCGATCAGCAAGATCAAGCATCGTTGCACGTGGTTAGTATTTGGATGGAGGACCTATGTTGTGAACCATGTTAAAAATCAAAAAATTACGTTGTGAACGAGATTAAAAACCTAAAATTATGTTGTGAACGAGATTAAAAACCTAAATTCGTCGTCGTCATAATGGTGTTGATAGTTTTTGTTTATGTCAGTCTTATACCCCTATACCAAAACATTTAATTAGAGACAACGCCAATTTTATTATTCTTTTCAAACAAGACGAATTGAATTTGAAGCATGTATACAAAGATCATATAAACTCAGATATGACATTTATTCAATTTAAAAAGTTGTGTTCACACTGTTGGGTTGATAATTTTGGATTTTTGGTAATAGACAAGGTAATAGACAAGTAAGGAAAGCAGTATTGAAAATGGTCGTTACAGAATTAGTTTCAATAAAATTGCAATAGTATAAAAAATATACATTTACATTTTAAGAACTACACATTCTGACAACAACACTGTTTGAGAAAACTAGTCAATAATATAAATATTTTAAAACAAAGAAATGGAGGAGAACATATTAAATGACCTAGTTAAAACGAAAAACGTTCTTAACCTTCCGAAGGCAAGCGGGGTGGCCCATCACCCCACTACTTGAGAAAAACCGTAATATCTTTTGTTTCTGTTATTATGTCTTCCCCTCGATCGATCTATTCTCTAATTACATTGTATGTAGTTAGTTGCTTGTATTAGCTTGTCAAGGTAAGCCATAATTTTTGTTTTATTTAATTTTTAAATTTTACGTCTGGTTACCAGTAACCCCCTTTGCTGTGTACGTACACTTTTTTTTTTGTGGAGTTAACTTTGATTTTTGGTTTTAAGACAAAAAATGGCTTCACTTTCGGATAACCAACTTGAAAACTACCTTCAAGGAATCGCTGAAAGTTCTGGTGATGACCGTTATTCAGATGACAGTCAGATATCTGAAATAGAAGACAATTTATCGGTGCACATAGAGGAGGAAGACATTATTTCCAACAGCGGAAGCAGTGACGATGATGATGATGTGCCGTTACCACAATTGCGAGCAAATGTGCTAAGAGGTATGAATAAACATGTTTGGTCGTCTGTTCCACCAACTTCGAGTCGAACACCAAGAAGAAATATTGTGACTATTCAACAAATTTGCCGCGAGAACTACGATGCACTTTACACGATATTCTAAATATGACGGAAGGACCTCCTGCAGATGAACCCCCGGCGAAATTACAGAAGCAGGCAAGATGAGCACTGTGTCCAAGAAAACGGGACAAAAAAGTTAAAACTTCTTGCATAAAATGCCAAGTTCCCGCTTGCTCTGAACAACGCAGGGATATTAGCCTTAACTGCATATAATATAGAAAATTATTTACTTAGATTTTAAAAAATCTCAAAAAAAGACTTTTTTCAGTTTCCTTTTAATGTAAACATTCGATCTCATAATAAATAAGAATTAATTTTCAATTAAAATATTATTTCATTTACAATAAAAGGTGGTGGGGTGATGGACAACCCCACTTGCTATTCACGTAGTTAAAAAAAGCCTTGCCTTCGGAAGGTTAAAAATAAATATTTTCAACTTAAAACTGGTAAAATGGCGAGAGAAACTGAGTTAGAAAACACATTCAAGACAATTTTGGAACCGTTGGGAAAATTGGTTGAAAATACTAAAAAAGAAAAACCACAACAAGACTACAACACAAAAGGAGGAAGATATTACAACATTGAAGCGAAAGCGTAACTGCTGGAACACAATAGAAAAACGCAGCCGGAACCGCAGCCGCAACCGTACCGCATGCCGTACGTACCTAATTAGAAGTGCCCACAATGGAGTCGTACGTACTACACGTTTTTTTACAATTTCCACTGAGAAACATACATATATATGAATATAAAAGATGATAAAACATATATATCGCATCATGTATAGTCTTTTCAATAAATTTTTAATTACCTGACCTAATTTCTAAAAGGATTTTATTAGCACGTTGCTCTTTTTTTTTTTTTTTGTATGGAATGTCAAAAATACGCACGTATTTATTAAAAGTTGGCCAACTCGTCCGTCGCGGTTTGCGGCTGCGGTTGCGGATCCGTCTCGTTGTGTTCACAACATTGAATTCGTGTGTATTCAATATTTTGACATGCGATACGGCTGCGGCTGCGGTTCCGGCTCCGGCTCCATTGTGTTCCAGCAGTAAACTAAAATTCAAATTCTTAAACGATCAGGATGAGGAAGAAGATCAACAAGTAACGGAATCACCTACGCTTGAATTAAATAGTGCAGATAATACTTTTTACTTGCGATTATAGGTACTATAAGGCAAGTTATGCATTCGTCGAAAAAAAAAGTTTTGAGATAACAATCAAACATGACATTACGATGATAGCGAAGACGAAAAAAGATGGTCTAAAAATTCTGTCCGTCTGTATGTCTGTCTGTCTGTCTGTCTGTCTGTCTGTCTGTCTGTCTGTCTGTCTGTCTGTATGTATAGAGACCTACAGCCCAAACGGGTGGGCCGAATTGCTTCAAACTTGGTATATAGACTTTTTTAGGTATTGTACAGAGGGGAAATTGAAATTTTTTTTTTTAGCTCAAAAAATAACGGTACCTGCCATACAACCGTTACGTTAAAGCTTATTTTTCTCAAAAACGGCTCTAACGATTTCGATTTAAAAAAATCAGTGTTGGTTTTTAGGTACGACCAATCATATGGCTGAAAAAAAAATTTTAAAAAAAGGCTAAGAAGGGTACTTTCCATAGAACCGTTTTTTTCGCTTTCGACTAACTCAAAAACGACTCAACCGATTCTTTCGAAATTTCACACACATATAGCTGTAGGTAGCTCAATTTGTATTGCATACCAATATTTTTGAAAAATATTTTTTTGCATTTTTAAAAGCATTTTAAAAAAAAAAAAATTTTAAAAATTAATATTTTGAAAACTGCTTATTAAATTTTTTTCTAAAAATTTTAAATAAATGTATTTGCTGAATATCTATAAGCTGGCGTTTTTGAATTTTTTTTAAAAAAAATTTTCAGAAAGTTTTTCAAAAAAAACTTTTTTTCTCAAAAACCGCTCCACAGATTTTTATAAATTTATTCTCATAAATTCAAATTTACCCAAGAAATAAAATGGCGTACTTTTTTTTCAGCTCAAATTAGTTTAAGTATTTATTTAAGAATTTTGAAAAATGTATTTTTATCAAAATCTCAAACCCTTAGACCACTGTCACACATTAGAGCAAGTTCGTGCGACCCAGTCGTGCATTTTATTTATTCAGTACACCAAAAAATTTTAATAGTCCTAATAAATCATCTTCTTTCAATCGAAAACTGTTGTCGGAGTCGAATTGTGATATAATCTATGGTCCATACTTTGATGCCAATACTCAAACAATAAAAATAGGACATAGCAACTTTGCTATGAATGATCAGGAAATTATAATTGGAGATGAAACTTTTACTCGAACTCCTGGTCTTATTGAGCTTATACTAAAGAAAAAACCTCAAAAACAGAAATATAATAATGATGACTTAGAACAATATCATAAAATCTTAATAATAATTTTAACTATAATCATAATATTACATATTAGCATTATTCAAAATCAAAATTTATGCATATAAAAGATGAACGTTGACAAGTTCGGTAGGAACTCCAAGATTTTTTCAAAATCCGAAGGTCTTGTAGGCCCTCCAGGAAATGGATTTAAACTTATGGCATCTGGCGACTTTGATATAGACAATAGATATTTAAACAATATTGGAAGCAAACCTGAACACTCCCACCAAGCTGTAGCCAAGGGATATGTAGATGAACAGTTAAAACCAAAAGTAGAAAGTTTAAGAAACCATATCGACTCTTCTTTAAAGGAAATAAAGTCAACTATTAACAGGGAAACTCTTATACTTAGAAACCATATCGATTCTTCTTTAAACGAAACAATTACAACTATCAAGCAGGAAAACATGAATTTACTATCAATTTCGAGAAAACCTCTCAATTTCAATGATGATGCTTTTAAAAATTACGTCAACAATCAAATAAAAAAAAAGTTGAACATTTCATTGAAACCAGCATTATATACCCAAAAGCTAAACACTTGAACGATAAAAAGTAATAAATATTTACAGTATTATATTTTCTTTTTTTCTTATTATTATTACATATATGTATGTAATGTACATAAACCAAACACATACCTATATTTATGTACAAATAAGGTGGACTTATTTTCTTTTTCATTCAAAATAAAAATAAAAAATTATTAGTAAGAATTCAACATCCTAACCAACAACAACCTAAAATGGATTTAGAAATAATATTAAAGAACATTTGCGATTTCTTAAAATTGAATCGTCAAGATATATTAGATGAACATTACGAAGAGTTTATAAATTGTATTACTTTGGTTAAAAAATTTGAAAACGCATTCTACATTGAAACAATTCATGGTCATCATTACTCTAATTGTTGCTGGTCGTCCAATCAATGTAAACTTGGACCAGATACTTGTGCCTGTTACAGTATAGAAAGGCGTTTAGTAAGAGTTAAGAAACTGATGTTATTATATAAAAGATTGTAATAAAGACAATAATATTAAAACCAATTATAAAACACTTCTTTTTATTTTGCTGAATCCACTCTTTTCAAATATAAGTAAGCGAAAGGTTGTTGAAGAGCTGCATAGGGCTGCCCGTAAAAATTTCAAACGTCGACATGTTATCATAAAAGGCTATGATGATTTGTGGCAAGCTGACCTGGTTGAAATGATACCTTATAGCGATAAAAATAGAGGTTTTAATAACTTATTGACAGTTATAGATACATTTTCGAAATTCGCATGGGTTATCCCAATGAAAAACAAAAAGGGTCTTACTATTTCACAAGGAATGGAAGAAGTATTTAAACATTCATCGAGAAATCCAAACAATTTGCAAACGGACGATGGAAAAGAATTTTTCAATACCAAATTCAAAAGTTTGATGGAAAAAAATATAAAATAAATCATTACTCTACATTCAGCACATTGAAAGCTTCAATTATTGAAAGATTTAATAGAACTTTCAAGGAACAAATGTGGAAAGAATTTAGTTTCAATGGCAACTTAAAGTGGATCAATATTTATAAAAAAAATACTTCATGATTACAATAATTCCTTTCACCGAACCATTCAATGTTTACCTGCAGATGTTAACAAGAATAATTCAAAATCACCACTTTTCAAAAATAAAAGAGAAGATACAAGAAAAAGAAAATTTAAAGTAAGCGACAAAGTAAGAATGAGCAAGTATAAACATGTATTTGAAAAGGGCTATACACCCAACTGGACAACTGAGGTTTTTAAAATAAGAAAAGTCCAAGCAACAAAACCTTTTACATATCTTCTTGAAGACTATCAAGGAAAACCAGTAAAAGGTAGTTTTTATGAAGCAGAACTGATGAAAACTAAATGTGCAGATATATTTTTTGCGGAAAAAGTTCTACAAACAAGAGGCAATAAAGTTTTTGTAAAGTGGTTGGGATTTCCATCAGAACATAATTCTTGGATCAATAAAAACGAAGTTCTATAAAATGAAAAAGGATTGTTATAATAATAATAAAAACGTATTTAAAATAGATTAAGGAATTTTAATATTTATTTTTCTTTTTTTCTTGTAGCATGTTTATAACTTATGTGTATATTATTTCTGAATTTAAAATATGTATTTATAAACTAATTAAAAAAAAAAAAAAGAAACTTATTTCATTTTCATAAACTTAAGCTCATACGTTGCTCCAAGTTGTCTCGTTATCTCGAATACATATCCTCCTCCATTAATTGCTACCATACTGTTTGTTGAAATTTTTTAGTATCTGCTCGGTAAAAAAAACCTGAAAAAATAATGAATTAATAATGATTTAAATGAATTTTGTTAATTTTTAACTTGCCTTATATTCTCCTAGATCTGCTACAATTCGATCGCCCCACCTCGTTTTTATTTTTTGCATTTCATGAATGTCATATCAAATTCATTTGCAACTCAGATAGTTTTTTTGTTGGCTTGAAACCAACATTCTCGTTAATTGAGTTCACCTCTCTCACAGCAAAATCATGCAGGGTAAAGATGGAGTATTCAGCTTCCTCGAAATGCATGATGATGAATAGTTAGAATGTTTTCTCGCGGTGGATTCTTGATATCGACTGTGCTCAGAATCATCAAATAAATTGCTTTTTATAGAAGTATACCCACTCAACATTGGTTTAAAATTTTCTGAACACAATCATTCGCTAGTATATTAATACAAATATTCTTGTTCATTCATGTGAAGAGTGGGGAAAATGAAATAAATCCAAATTGATTTTAACAATGATGTTGAAAACTAATCCCCAACATTTCATATATAATATGAACATGTTCGCATTCAATCACGAATATTTTGCTGAACTTAAGATAAACCCGAAACGATGTTCCCAACGGTGTTACAAACATGCAAAGGCGTTTCTCGTTTTTTGATTTGAATAATAAAAAATATTTGATCTAATAAGTGCAAGTGCTTCTAGGATACGTTCGTTTTGAAAACATCCAAAGACGTTTTTCACACGATAAAAAATATTTGATCTAGTGCAAGTGCTTCTAGGGCACGTTCGTTTTGAAAACATCCAAAAACGTTTTTCACACGATAAAAAATATTTGATCTAGTGCAAGTGCTTCTAGGACACGTTCGTTTTGAAATTATGCAAAGACGTTTCCTCGTGATTGATAAAAAATGTTTGATCTAAGAAGTGCAATGTGCAAGTGCTTCTAGGACGCGTTCGTTTTGAAATTATGCAAAGACATTTCTTACTTATTGTTAAAGAATGTGTGATCTAATAAGTGCAAGTGCGCCTAGAACATGTTTGTTTTTTTGTTTACGACAGGTTAAGATATTCGTGATGATTGTTAAATATGGCGGCTTATAAAACCGCTTTCATGTTTTTTTCTTCTTCTGTGAACCAATAATATTATTTAAAGAAAAATGAATACGAAAAATTTCAAAAACGATGCTACAAGCAAACAGTGTTTTTCAGTAAGAAACAGTTTGAAAAATTATTTCGATCTACGAGGTTTTGTTTTAAATTTCGTAGCATAAATATATACATACGATAAGAACGTTACAACAAAAAATTTTGTATTTTCATATAATATTTGTGTGCTCGAACTCAACGAAAATTTTTTACGAAGATGGAACGGGTCATGATCGCCGAAGTCGTCTCTCCGAAAATGGAAGCAATTAATTATGAACCGGACTCTTATTGGCTCCTCTTTAACATAGTATCGGGTTGGGAAATCCCTCTTCAAAAAGGATTAACAAAGATAGGATTTGATTATCCCAACCATTTAATGATACGCTCTGGGTAAGTGTCTATTATGCATGCCATAATCGCGATAGACACAAGTGACGATAATGTTACCATAAAGGACTGCAAATATTCAGAAGGAACCTACGTCAATGGACAAAGGATAAGCCACCTCCAGTCCATCCACGTCAGATTCAGAGACGTAATCGGTTTCGGAATCCAAGAAGAAAATTTCACCCTTAGACTTAGCCCAGTCTATGTTCTCAGACGTCGCCGTGAATACTCGCACGTCTTCAATCCTTGGCGGTGTAATCTTTGGGACGAAACCCGTGTAGTATTACCAGAATTTTCATTTGACAACCCTGAAACTGATGATTGAGCATAAGAAAAAAAAAAAAAAAATAAGATCATGAACTTCACAAGGATTTACCTTTTTGTCCTGAAAACAGTGTAATAATAAGTGCAAGTGCTTCTAGGACACAATCGTTTTGAAAACATGCAAAGACGTTTCTTACATGATAAAAAGTATTTGATCTAGTGCAAGTGCTTCTAGGACACGATTGTTTTGAAAACATACAAAGACATACTTTTTGATAAAAAATGTGTGAACTAATAAGTGCAAGTGCGTCTAGAACACGTTCGTTTTGAAAACATGCAAAGACGTTTCTTACTTATTGTTACAAAATGTGTGATCTAAAAAGTGCAAGTGCGTCTAGGACACGTTTGTGTTTTTCTTTATGACAGGTTAGGATATTCGTGATGATAGTTAAATATGGCAGCTCATAAAACCGCTTTCATGTTTATTTCTTCTTCTGTGAACCAATAATATTATTTAAAGAAAAATCAATATGAAAATTTCAAAAACGATGTTACAAGCAAACAGTGTTTTTCAATAAGAGACAGTTTGAAAATTGATTTCAATCTATTAGGTTGTGTGTTATACGTCGCCGTCGGTGCATAAATATAAAGTGTTACATTTGATAAAATTCTTTTTAAAATAAAAAAAAGGCAAAGTATAAAAGTAAAAAAAAAACTTTAAAATTTTAAAAAGTGTTATTTCGGTAATAGATTGAAAAACATAAAAAAGTCAATTTTAAAAAAACTTTAAAACAAACCTTAAAAAGTGTTATTTGAAAAACATTCTTAAATATGAATAAATCAAAGTGTTGCGCATTTTGCAAAAAAATGTTTACAAGTGTAAGCGTGTTAAATCGTCACATTAAAACAATACATTTAAACATTTCTGGAACTTGCATTCTTTGTGGTCATATTTCTGATGATCAAATGAGTCAAAGGAAGCATTTGGTGGAATGCTCCAGGAAACATCAAAACGATCAATCATCAGACTTGATTCAGTTTGGAAAACAGCAAAGACAGCCACAAAAGCGGCAGCAACAACATCAAGGACAGACAGAGCATCATCAAGGTGTCGATCAAGTGCTCGTCGTGTGCGGTCGCGTTGTTTCTGTGCGCGTGTGTCACCCACAAAAATAATAATAAAAAAAAAAAGATAAACCAAACCAAATTTACATACCTACCATAAAAAGTGCAATAAATTTAAAGTCATAAATTAAATTCAGCCCTAAACTTGAAAAATAAATAGAATCAGTGCCAATTAAAAGAAAAAGAAAAAAAAAAAAATACACCAAATACCTCACTCGCATTCGCAGCACAGCATCCAACAATACCCATCCTCTCCACCCGCGCCACCCATAACTGTTGCTTTCTATGCAATGCAAGCCTCTTGTGGGGCTTATCGCAAGAGATTTTGCATTGGATGGTGAGCAGCATTTGATGTGTATTTCTTTCGTGTCTTTTGTCTATATTAATTCCCGTTTGCAAACTGTTTTATGGGCATAACACCTAGGACAGTTTGTTTATAATTGGAATTAATATGGGTCTATACTGCACGGCTGAAATTAGTTTCGTCAAAGTTGAATTTTTTGTGTTTAGTTTTTCAAAATGGTAAGTGATTTTTGTGTTGTATATTCAAATGTTCGTGGGCTAAGGAAGAATTTCTTTTCTATGTACGCCCATACTGTTCAATACAGGCCAGCTGTTTTGGCATTAAGTGAAACCCAGGTTGGACAGAATACTGATTTATCAGAATTTTGTTTATTTGGATATAACTTAGTGCCATTACTTTTTTCCCACCATGGTCTTGTCGTTTATGTTAGGAATGATATTGCTTGCCAGAGCCTTCCCCAATATGGGCATTGTTCTAATACGAACTTTAGTTTCCTGTGGCTCAAATTCACTGTCCGCAAGCATATCATTCATTACTGTTTTCTTTACAGGAGTCCGAATCTTGACAGCATGTCTACTTGTGATGAGTTAGATGTTTTGTCAGATTCAATTTCCCGAATGGTTTCCCATTGTCCTCACACTGAAGTCGTGATTACGGGCGACTTCAATGTACACAATTCAAGTTGGCTCCGATATTCTGGCCAGACAACACTAGAAGGAAGGTATACCGAGATCTTTGCTGAGTATAACCATCTTACCCAGCTTGTCGATGAGCCTACTCGTATACCGGATGTTGATGGGCATTCCGCCCATACTCTTGACTTGTTCCTTACTTCGTATCCTGATAAATATACTATTAAAGTAACTTCTCCATTTGGCACCTCGGACCATTGTGTCATTTCAGCTAATTTCTCGATCTCCAACCATCCAGTTAAAGAAAAAATTCCCACTAGGACCGTTTGGCAATACGAGAAAGCCAACTGGGACGGTCTGAATAATTTCTTTCGCAACTTTAACTGGTCATTATGCTTCCTCGATAATGACATTGATGCCAGTGCTGAAATGATTACAGAAGTGATTTTTCTTGGAATGAGAACTTTTGTCCCTCACAGAACAAAATGTATCAAACCAAAAGAAAAGTCTTGGTTTACCGAAGAGTGTAAAGAAGCTATCAGGTTGAAAGAAGTAAGCTTCCGATCCTACAAAGCCAACCCAACTGAGGAAAATCGGAAGAAACACAAACAAGTTAGGAACTCGTGCAACTCCGTTATACACAAAACGAAATTTTTACATGACCAGAAGTTACGGCAAAAAATTCTGCAATGTCCCAAAGGCAGTAAAAACTTCTGGTCATTTGTAAAAAATGTCAAGAACTCAACGTCATCATCAGTTCCAACGCTCATCGTCGACGATAAACCTATTGTCAGCTCTTCAGAGAAGGCAAATATGCTCGCAGCTCATTTTGCTGCAAGTTCTACGTTGCCTGCAAGCAACAATGCCCCTCCTGTACTTGAGAACGTTTATTCTTCTATGGGACAGATATTTTTCCGCACTCGTACAGTAGCAAGAGTTCTTCAAGATCTTGATATACACAAATTTGCTGGCCCGGATGGTATACCCCCTATTCTTCTGAAGAAGTGTTCTGCATCTCTGGCAAAACCACTGCGTAAGCTTTTCCATCGCTCCTATCGTTCAGGAATCTTTCCTAGTAGATGGAAAACAGCATTTGTCCAGCCCGTCCCAAAAAAAGGTGATTCCTCCTCCCCCTCCTCCTACCGACCAATTGCACTTACGTCCCTTCTTTCCAAGGTCATGGAAACGCTGATAAATCGTCAGCTCAAGAAATATCTCGAAGATCGGGAGCTTTTAAATGACCGGCAATACGGCTTTCGAAGCAATCGTTCCACTGGTGATCTGATGGCATATCTCACCGAACAGTGGAACAAATCTGTGCATCGCTTTGGCGAAAGCAAGATTATTGTGCTTGATATTTCAAAGGCATTTGATAGAGTTTGGCATGAAGCTCTTTTATCGAAAATGCGTGCATTTGGTATCGATGATACTCTTATTCGTTGGATTAGAAGCTATCTTCTGGACCGTTCAATACAAGTTGTATTAGACGGTTTCAAGTCTGATATCCACAAAATAAATGCTGGTGTGCCCCAGGGCTCCGTTCTGTCTCCGACTCTCTTTCTCATTTTTATAAATGATCTCTTGTCTGTGACTTCTAATCCTTTAAATTGTTTTGCTGACGACTCAACCCTCAGCTTTTCATATACGTTTGATAATTCACGGCCTTCGCCTTCGGACGTGTTATTACAACGAAATCGTATGATAAGCTCGTTAAACTCCGATTTAAACAGCATTGTGAATTGGGGTACTAGAAATTGTGTGGAGTTTAATGCGTCGAAAACTCAATGCTGTCTTTTGTCGTTGAAGCTAAACATACCCCCTATGCCATTATCCATGAATGGTACTTGCATCGAGGAGGCCGAAAAGCTATCAGTACTCGGTATGTGTATCAGTGACAATCTTCGTTGGAATGATCATATACTTGAGATTGCCAAGAATGCTGCAAGATGCTTAGGCTTTCTTAATAGATGCAAGAAGTTTTTCACCCCTTCTGATCTGGCTACAATTTACAAAGCGTTTATACGCCCTAAACTCGAGTATAACTCCCATCTCTGGGCAGGTGCTTCTCAAACTTTTCTTCACCTGCTCGACAGAGTTCAGAAAAAAGCGTTAAAATTGATAGGAGAGAGAAGCATTATGGAAACATTTCCGTCACTTGAACATCGTCGAAATGTCTCATGTCTTTCCTTATTTTACAGATTCTTTTACAAAAAATGCTCACTCGAGGTAGCCAGTTGCGTTCCACCCCTTAAACATTTCCCCCGTAATACTTGTCTTGCTAGGAACGCTCATCAGTTTACACTTGAGCCCAATTTCGGACGTACCGTGAAATATAGAGATTCTTTCTTTAGCCGTACAACACGAATGTGGAATGGATTGCCTGGCACAATTTTTCCTTGCCATTTTGATCTTCAAACATTCAAGATCAATGTTCATCGACACCTCCTTTCCCTTCCTTCCTAACTTCCTATCGCTCGCGCTGTGACTTATCATTAAAAGGGCTATAACAAACCCCTTGAGCGCGTGTGCATTATAAAAAAAAAAAAAAAAAAAAAATCAAGTACAACAACAACAGCATATCATTCAAGCCTTATTGCAACAAAACCAGCAGCAGCAGCAACTAATCGAACAAATGAAGAAGCAAATTGATATGCAAGAATTACAACAGAAACAAAATCGCTCTTCAACTTTGATCGAAGCTTTCGACTACGATGCGGACCAGCCATCGACATCATCAGCAACAAAAAAGAGTGCCATCACCCATCACCCCAAATATTTCAAAGATAAATGAGGAAAACACGGTTTTTTGCGTATTTTTTAAAGAAAAAATAAGCAAGACCAAATGGGTTCAGCATCTTCGAAAAAATTCCCATAAAGTAATGGTGCAAAAAAAAATACAAGGGAAACGTTTTTGAAATTAGATCAACATTCAAAAACAGGATCAATTCGAGTAGTAGTAGAGCTATGCGGGTATTGAGACAGGAAGCGGCTCCTGAGACAGGAAGTGACGTCATTAATGAGCAATTAATATGCAGGTCACATGTTGGTGGTTGTTAATGAGGTAATTAATATGCAAGTCACGTGTTAATGCCAGGACCAGGTGCAGCGGTATGTCTTTGATTGTTTAAAGAGAAGGGGGAGACTTACATTATGAAGGTCACAAAAGGTCACGTGATAATGCCAGGACCAGGTGCAGCGGTATGTCTTTGATTGTTTAAAGAGAAGGGGGAGACATACATTATGAAGGTCACAAAAGGTCACGTGTTAATTCCAGGACCAGGTGCAGCGGAATGTGTTTGATCGTTTAAAGAGAAGGTGGAGACTTACATAATGAAGGTCACAGAAGGTCACGTGCTAGTACCAGATGCAGCGGTATTGTTGTGTGTGTGTAAAGCAAAGATGCAAGTTGTTTAAATCAAAGATTTAAGTCACGTACCTGCAGAGGTACCTTTGAATTTAGTTGTCAAAGTAATAAATATGTATTGTCAGCCAATCATGAGTATTGCTATTAAAGAAAAATTAATGGAGAACCATACAATGACTTAAGGACGCAAAGGTTTAGGTCATTAAAAAGCAATAAAATTTCATTTATTTTTTATTTTTCATAAGAGTTGTGATTTATTAATCCATAAATTGTGAACCGTTGGGAAGCCAAGCCATTTAACAAATACATTTTCTCCTTTGCTTTTGAGTATCTTTTCAACAAGGAAAATGTTAGGGTATTTTGTTTTTTTGTAGTTCTTTCTCATAAAAACATCCACTGATAGGTTGAGAATTAAAATCTTCAAGCAAATATGTTGGTGGATTGGTTAAATTAACTTTTTTTATCTTAAAAATTTCTGTTGTCCAATTAGGCGTATAGCCTTTCTCAAAAACATGTTTGAATTTGCTTATTCTCACATTGTTTCCAACAGTAAATTTTCCTTGAGGAGCGATTTTGATTCTGTTATAAACTGTTGATAAAAGTTTTTTGGAATTTCCTCGATCCTCGGCTGGACACATCTTTATTGTTCTATGTATTGAGTTATTGTATCCATTCAACAAGTCATCAAGAATTGATATCCATTTGTAATTAAAATTGAAACTAAATTCCTTCCACATCTTCTCTTTGATTGTACGATTAAAACGTTCAACAATTGATGCCTTAAGTGGACTGTAGGTTGAATAATGATTGATTTTATTTGATTTCATCAGATCAAAAAATGTTTTATTAAAGAACTCTTTTCCATCATCAGTTTGTAAGTTTTTTGGTTGTCGTGATGATTTCCTAAAAATCAACTTCATTGCCTCAGTAACAAATGTAGCGATTTTATTTTTCAGGGAGATTGCCCATGCATATTTTGAGAAGGTATCAATGACTGTCAATAGGTATTTGTTGTCATTATTTTCTCTGCGGTAGGGTATCATTTCAACCAAGTCAGCTTGCCACAGATCGTCAAACCCCTTGATAGCAACCCTACGCCGCTTGAAGTTTTTTCTTGCTGACCTGTGAAGCTCTTCAACAACGTTTACTCATTTTTTAAAAGAATGAAAGAAAAACAATGTTTCTTATGGTTTTATTTATACAAAAATAGGTGTATAATTAATTATATTTATTTTAATCTATGATACAATAACATTAATTTTTTCAATCTTATCAAACGTTTTTCAATCATGAAACATCCACAAGTATCTGGCCCCTCTTTACACGTATTTGAAGACCAGAACAGTTAGTAAAATGACAGCCATGATTGGGTTTAACTTGATTAACATTTTTATAATTACTAAAAAATGAAATGTTTCTTAAAAACTCTTCATAATGTTCTTCAAGCAAGTCAAACTTATGAAGCTTTAAGAAACTCAAAATTTCATTTAAAATTGAAGTTATATTGATATCTGACATGATTGTCGTATCGTTTTGATTAACATATGACAAATGAATTCAAGATTAGTTAAATATGTTTTCTTATATGAAATTATTTGGTTCCCCTTCTTAATGATTTCCTGCTTTAATTTTTCCTATCTCAAGAAGGAAATAGTTTCGAAGATCATCTAACAAGTGATAAATGTATTCTTTTAAGACGTTTTCTTTATTCTCCAATTCGTTATCTACGTATGATTTATTAACTGCTTGATTATGCAGTGTAGGATTTCCAACATTATCTTCCTTCAATATCAAAGTCACCATTCTCAGTTTGTTTAAACCCAACACCAGGAGGCCCTTGAGGACAAACGATTTTCCTTTGTGATTTGCTAGAGCTTCTTCCGAACTTGTCAACACTCATTTTGTTAATAAATTAAATTTTGTTCACGCAACTCTTCCACTATTGAATTAATTTCATTTGTATGATTGTTATGTCCTGATTTTTCAGATGCTATTAACAGTCTCAACCTATTTACCAACTCATTTGGGTTGTCCCAATACACATAATCAACAGGATTGGTTGAGTAGACCATTACAGGTGGATTATTCATGTATGCATTTCCAATTTTGTTTAGTTTACTTCGTGTTATATTTTGAATCAAAGGTTTGATGATTTTCTTATACTTTGTTCCTCTATTACCATTGACTTGCGAGTTGATATCATGATTTCTCAAGTGGGCGCATGTTTTTTGTAATATTTTCTGATACTGTTTTAAATCTTCATTGTTATAAATACCTTTTCGAGGATTTTTATGAAGAATGAGTTCAAGAAGACCCTCAGTTCCATGGAAAATTTCGTTATCAACAATAATATTGTTTTCATCATTAATTTGAAAATTTGATCTCCTTAACTTATTTGAATTTGATTCAGCATCAAAATATGGGCCATAAATCTTATCATGATCTGAATTTGAAATCGGTGTACTTTCATTAAAGCTATTTGTAGGTGTTTTAAATAAAGAGTCGTTATCAACTCCCATTGAATTCGACAGTGAAAAATTAAAATCTTTCTCTGGAGAAATATTTTCATCTTTTTCTTCTTCTTCTTCTTCTTCTTCTTCTTCTTCTTCTTCTTCTTTTTCTTCTTCTTCTTCTTCTTCTTCTTCTTCTTCTTCTTCTTCTTCTTCTTCTTCTTCTTCTTCTTCTTCTTCTTCTTCTTCTTCTTCTTCTTCTTCTTCTTCTTCTTCTTCTTCTTCTTCTTCTGCTTCTTCTTCTTCTTCTTCTTCTTCTTCTTCTTCTTCTTCTTCTTCTTCTTCTTCTTCTTCTTCTTCTTCTTCTTCTTCTTCTTCTTCTTCTTCTTCTTCTTCTTCTTCTTCTTCTTCTTCTTTTCCTTCTTCTTCATCTTTTTCAGGACTTTTAAACTGAAGGCTTCGTTTAACATCGAGTGATTTTATTTTTTTTAACTTGTCACTTATGGTAACATTTTTTCTCACAGTTTTTGCAATTTTCAGTAGGGGTCCTACAATTGGTTTAAACGTATTTTCAATTTGAGTATCTTTAATGTGTTTTCCAGCCTTGAGAAGCATGTACTTTTTCTTTAATGCATTTTTTGTTCTTATAAGATTTTTAAAAGTATTCATACTGGTATCCATATTAATAGAGTGGTTGAATACAGACTAAAATGGAAACAGATGAATGCAGAACAGATTGTGATGCATTTTTTATACTAAGGCTAAGGTAGGCTCGTCGAAGTCCAGGGTTGTTCCCAAAGAAAGTGAAAACTCAGGGTTGAAGAGTGTTGAACTCCGAATTAACAATGCTTTTTATTTATCAAAATATCCTTAACAAGTTACTTCATATACGGACTTAATAATAAAACTTAATTAATGATTCGATGTACAATATAGTATTAAATAGCTTAAATAATTTGGCTTCTAGGGTTTATCCTACGACAAGAAGCGATTCCAACTATATTTGGTCTATAGAGTTGCCTCTATGACAATAATTGGTTTAGGTCTGTAGAGATTCTTAAAAAGAAAAGCTCCACGACAAGAAACGAATTAGGTCTGCAGAGATTCCTGAACGGAAGCGCTCCACGACAAGAAACTGATTAGGTCTGTAGAGATTCTTTGAAAAGAAGAGCTCCACGACAAGAAACTGATTAGGTCTGTAGAGATTCCTAAAAGGAAGCGCTCCACGACAAGAAACTGATTAGGTCTGTAGAGATTCTTTGAAAAGAAGAGCTCCACGACAAGAAACTGATTAGGTCTGTGGTGAAGCTTACGACTGCAGCAACTCCACGACAAGAAACTGATTAGGTCTGTAGAGATTCCTGAAAGGAAGCGCTCCACGACAAGAAACTGATTAGGTCTGTGGTGAAGCTTACGACTGCAGCAACCCCACGACAATAAACGGATTAGGTCTGTAGAGTTTCTTAAAAAGAAGAGCTCCACGACAAGAAACAAATTAGGTCTGTGTTGTAGCTTACAATGGCAGCTACCCCACGACAAGAAACTGATGGCCTAATGCCTTTACTTCAAAATATGTTAAGGTTTCTGCAGGTATTCCCCGCAGCGTACCTTTGAGATCTCGTATTCCCGGTATTCTATTAAATAGAATCGTATACCAATGGCTGGGAGCTCGAGTCTGATTTTTCCATACAAATTCTGCTTATACTTATGGAATATTTCAGTAATAAGGAAATGTGACATGGATTTTTCTGCTGGTTACTATCATATATGTGTTCCGAGTTGGTTGGTAGTCCAAATCAGCGGTACGGGGCGGAGGGGTGGTCGGTTTTGCTCCCATAGAGGACAATGGTTGTGTTGCGTCACTGGCTGGTCTCTGGTATACACTTAGCGTTGTAGAAAAATCGTCGTGGTGATTGTGACGGCGGTTGGTGGCGGTTGGTGACGGTCGGTGGCGGTCGGTGATGATGGTCACTGGCTGATGCACTCATTATGGCGATCGGGGGCGGCGGTCGGTGGCAGTGAAGGAAATGTGTAACACTTCGTTACATTCCCCCCTTGCTTACGGGACGAGGACTTTCTCGTCGAAAGTGTTGGTCGGTATATTTTCTTTTTTTTTGCTTTATATATATAATTTTTTGTGTATTTTGCAGGTTTTTTTTTTATATAGATATGTATATATTTTTTTTTTTTTTTTTTTTTTTATATTTTTTTTGCAGGTTTTTTTTTTTTAAATATGTATATTCTGTTTTTTTTTCTAATTTTTTTGTTTTCTTTTTATTTTTTTTTTCTCTTTTTCTTTTCTTTTCTTATCTTTGTTTTTCTGTGTATATTTTAAAAAAGGCAACATTTTTTAAATTATTTCATAAATAAAAAAACATACTATTTAAAGTAAAAACCAATAACAAGAATAATTCATAATATAATAAGTAAAGGCATTTATTCTAGTCCTGGTCGACGTCGATAAATTTTCTTTGATCTCCGAATCGTAGCTCAGCCCTGGTGCCCTTCCTATTCATCAATACCAGGATTCGGCCCCACGGGCGTTGAATGCTGAACGTCCGGTAGTGTCGGCTCCCTCTCAACCTGATGCCTCTGAATGGGTACAATACTCTGCCGGAGTGTTGGCTCCTTTCGGGTCGGATCGGAAGGGGAAAGTTTCGAGTCGGTTCTTCGTTTGGTCGGTTACGAGATTTCCAAGTTCTCTCGGCCTTTTTGTGCCGCATGCGTACCTTCCCTAAGCCTACTGCAGGTGGAGGCTTTGGTAAAATCGGCTGACTGGCTTCCGAATCATGGTTCGGAGTGTTGACGGGGCTCCTTCGACACTTGGTTCGGTGAAATACGGCTGAGCGTTGGCTTTTGGTTGACGGCTTTATTTTACGTGGTTCGGTCGGCTGTTGCATCCTAGGGCCAGTGACAGACTGACTTGTGCTTTGGCGGCGGCGGTGTGGTGGCTTCACTTTCGTGACCTGAGGTGCAGGTGCGGGAATATTGTGAGCGACACGATCGGCCGAAGTCAAACGGTTTGATTTCGGGATAAGCGAGTGCAGCTTCTGTCTCGGGTTGCGGTGCAAAACGATGTTAGGCTCCGGGAAATTCCTTTTTTTTAACAGGGCGGGTCCGGGATCCATCGGTGGAATGACAACTGGTACTACTTGACCTCTGGTACGGATCTCGAATTGCATGCAAGGTGGTTATCGGGCTATTGGTGACACCGGACGGCAACGGTTGCTTGCCAGATAGTGGTTTGCCTCCCATGAATATTTGCAAACCTGCGTTGTTCAGGAGAAGCATTCCTAACACTGCATCCTCCGCGAGAGAAGGAAGATACGTCACTTCGGTGGTCAAAGAAGTTTCGCCCAGTGAGAAGGTGGCAGTGTAATGCTCGGTTGTTACCACAGGTGTTCCATTCGCCATATGAATGACCTTGTGACAATCCCGCATAGGAAATCCTAGCTCTCGGAATACTTGTCTTAACGGCTGTCCGACAAAAGTTTTGGTCGAACCGGTGTCGACCAGAGCCTGGTATTCTTGGTTTCCCACTCTAAGAGGGACAAAAAATCGGGGGTCTTGTTCAACCGTTGCGTTCACTACAGCTATGGCTTGTCGGTGGCATGGGCAATCCTTCGTTAGTTTGCCGTCTTCTCCGCAGAAGGAGCAGAACATCCGGAACGTTCGGTGGCATGCCTCCTTGCGGTGGCCCCGCTGCTTGCAGTTCCAGCAGTGCGTATCTCGGTCGTAATGTGCGGGTGGCGGCGGTAATCGGGTTGCTGAGGGAAACTGGACGGTGGCTACGGGTATCGGGCGTGAGTTGCGGTCGTCGCTTTTGATGGCCTCAAACTTTTCGGCTAAATAAACCAACTCGTCTAGGGTTTCAAAATCCTTAGGCCGTATGTAATATCTGTACTCCGGCCTCATATTGTCGAAGATCCTGTCAACGTTTCCGGTCGCCGACATGTGCGGGTGCTGGTGTATTAAGTACTGGGCGGACAGGATGTATTCCTTGGCCTTTTCTCGCGGCCCTTGTCGTTTCCTGAATATCTCCTCTACCAACCTGTGCAGGTATCGGGCGGGTAGAAAATGACTTATGAAGGCTTCGCGAAAATCTTCCCAGGTGGATAGACTATCCCTCTTTATCCTAAACCATTGCAAGGCGGTTCCTCGGAATATTTCGGACAACGTTCGCAGCACGTCGTTAAGTGGTATATCGTAGCATCGGGTTAACTCAGTGAGCCTTTCCAGGAACTCCAAAGGGTTGCCAGAGGAATCGAAACGGAGTCCCCACTTGCGGACGGTATCCATTACTTCAGCTTCATAGCTGAGAGTACGTCGGCTTGAAGAAGGCGAGTGCTGGGAGCTTTGTAACTCGGGCGGCGTATTTCGGGGTCGGTTCGGGCTCGGGGTTCGGCGCTGGTCTATCTGGTCCGGGTTTTTGTGCATCGGTTGCGGGGCAGCTGGTGGTGGCCTAGTCGGGTGTTGGATCGGTGGCACCTTGAAGCTGAGTTCCTCGTATAGGGGGGTGGCGGTTTGAGCTGGACTTATTCGTCCTGAGTTCGGGCCGGTATTCAATGTCGGTGGTGCGGTGGGTTTGTTAGTGGGGTTAGGTTCCGTAGGTGAATCTTCTTCCAACCTTTGCTTCACTATTTCTTCCCATTTCTCGCAAAGGTTTTGAGTCGAGCCATGAGCTCGAACCTTTTTGAGGTGTACGCTCAAACGCTGGCGTAAATCTTTCACCCTCCCGTCTGTGTCAAGACGAAGATGCTCTAGCGTCTCGATTAATTCAGATTTCTTCATGTAATGGATAAGTCCCAGATTCGTAAGGATGTTCTGGTCTTCCGTATCGGCTCCTAGTCGGTTTTCTTCTGTATCGTTCCCTGGTCGGTACTGGTTTTCTTCTTTATCGGACATGTTGCGGTGGACGGTTATAAATATACAATTCAAGCTGGATCAGCGGTTATCGCTGGTACCTCTCGAAGGCTCCTGGTCGGTCGGCGGTCGGAGTTCGGTTGAGTCTTCTAAAGGTCCCTGCTCGGGCGCCAATTTGTGATGCTTTTTTTATACTTAGGCTGAGGTAGGCTCGTCGAAGTCCAAGGTTGTTTCCAAAGAAAGCGAAAACTCAGGGTTGAAGAGTGTTGAACTCCGAATTAACAATGCTTTTTATTTATCAAAATATCCTTAACAAGATACTTCATATACGGACTTAATAATAAAACTTAATTAATGATTCGATGTACAATATAGTATTAAATAGCTTACATAATTTGGCTTCTAGGGTTTATCCTACGACAAGAAGCGATTCCAACTATATTTGGTCTATAGAGTTGCCTCTATGACAATAATTGGTTTAGGTCTGTAGAGATTCTTAAAAAGAAAAGCTCCACGACAAGAAACGAATTAGGTCTGCAGAGATTCCTGAACGGAAGCGCTCCACGACAAGAAACTGATTAGGTCTGTAGAGATTCTTTGAAAAGAAGAGCTCCACGACAAGAAACTGATTAGGTCTGTAGAGATTCCTAAAAGGAAGCGCTCCAAGACAAGAAACTGATTAGGTCTGTAGAGATTCTTTGAAAAGAAGAGCTCCACGACAAGAAACTGATTAGGTCTGTGGTGAAGCTTACGACTGCAGCAACCCCACGACAAGAAACTGATTAGGTCTGTAGAGATTCTTGAAAGGAAGCGCTCCACGACAAGAAACTGATTAGGTCTGTGGTGAAGCTTACGACTGCAGCAACCCCACGACAATAAACGGATTAGGTCTGTAGAGTTTCTTAAAAAGAAGAGCTCCACGACAAGAAACAAATTAGGTCTGTGTTGTAGCTTACAATGACAGCTACCCCACGACAAGAAACTGATGGCCTAATGCCTTTACTTCAAAATATGTTAAGGTTTCTGCAGGTATTCCCCGCAGCGTACCTTTGAGATCTCGTATTCCCGGTATTCTATTAAATAGAATCGTATACCAATGGCTGGGAGCTCGAGTCTGATTTTTCCATACAAATTCTGCTTATACTTATGGAATATTTCAGTAATAAGGAAATGTGAATTATAACATTAAAGACTAAAAATACATGTACTAAAATAATTCCTTCTGTTTGTTGGATTTTTCTGCTGGTTACTATCATATATGTGTTCCGAGTTGGTTGGTAGTCCAAATCAGCGGTACGGGGCGGAGGGGTGGTCGGTTTTGCTCCCATAGAGGACAATGGTTGTGTTGCGTCACTGGCTGGTCTCTGGTATACACTTAGCGTTGTAGAAAAATCGTGGTGGTGATTGTGACGGCGGTCGGTGGCGGTTGGTGACGGTCGGTGGCGGTCGGTGATGATGGTCACTGGCTGATGCACTCATTATGGCGATCGGGGGCGGCGGTCGGTGGCAGTGAAGGAAATGTGTAACACTTCGTTACAAGATAAACAGCTCAAGAGCTGTTAAATACAGATCGGCTAAAACAGAGCTGTTTAATACAGACCGGTTCAATACAGGGTTGTTTGATATATAGCAGTTTTAAGATAGGTGTATTAACATAAGAAGCAGTTTAACGACTGTATCAGTTTACAAGATAACTGTTTCCTTAAATGATTTCTTGTATCGTCCATTTACAATGCAACTATCTTTATCAATGACAAGGAATCCATAACATTCTTTCCAGCATTTAATGCAAAGCTCTTTGAATTGTTTGAATGACATATCTGAGTTTATATGATCATTATAAATATGTTTCAAGTTAAGATCATCTTGCTTAAAGAGAATTATATAGTTAGCATTATCTCGAATCAAATGTTTTGGAATATGTGTATATGATTGACACAAGTAGAAGCTATCAACACCGCTATGGCGTCCATTACAGAAATAATCCCTTGTGGTGTATCTATATGGTCCTAGTTGTTTGGTATAAGAGCGTACCACGCTAGTATATTGGGAGCGTACTACGCTTTAATGGTAAGGCGATGTCTCGCCGTAATGTTCCTTGAAACCAAAATAAATAATCTAAGCAGTGCTGCTATTTCGAGTATTAATTTAAGTCTGTTTTTATTTTCAGTTTAATGTTCCTTAAATACATAATTCATAACTGTTATACTTATCTTCTATCTTACTTCTACATTTTCATAATTACTAACAATGTTATTCTTAGCTCCTATTGGTTGTAACATAAAATAGGATCTTATTTCTATTGAGTGACATTCAGTGCAATCGAGTGTATTGCTATTCAAAATTATTAATGTTGTGTGATGACACACTCGATT
Source organism: Platycheirus albimanus (assembly GCA_916050605.2). Lineage (NCBI taxonomy): Eukaryota > Metazoa > Arthropoda > Insecta > Diptera > Syrphidae > Platycheirus > Platycheirus albimanus. Next base: position 156,772,009 of record OU696696.1, on the reverse strand, counting down.
GTACTTAACATGTTTTGTCACTCGTTTTGTGTTTGGTTTGAGAGCAGTGGCGGTGCATATGTGGGTACACACTACACCCTCACCCTTAAGAAAAATTTTAGGGAATAAAGTTGGTTAACATAGGTAGTATAATATCATATATATATTTTTTTTTTTTTTTTTTTTTTTTTTTTTTTTTTTTTTTTTTTTTTTACAAAGTTTATATAATATGAGTTTATGAGCTAAAATTTTGATATTTATTAATAAATTAAATGAAGAAAAATTTTTTTGTTTTAACGTTTTGTATTGTTTTCTATTGGTTTCTTAGTTTATAGGGCTTAAGAAGATTGTTATGTATTTCTTTATTTATTCCATTTTTATCAATTACTGAATTTACTCCTTTTCTTTCTATTATTTTGAATGGAGCAATATAAGGTGCTTGAATTTTCTTTCTATTTTCTACTTTTAGCAATACTAAATCACCTACTCCTAGATCTAACCTATTATTGTATTTCTTATTTTCTGTTGCTGTTCTTTTTTCTTTTATTGTTATTGTCATTTCTCTGGCCTTACTTAGTGCATGATGTAACCTGGTTTTCAACTCATTGGCATAATTATCGTAGTCATAAATTTTTGTTTTATTATTTAGCGTATCTGTCGGTAAGCAGGGTACTTTGCCATAAATGAGTTCGTAAGGTGAATACCCAGTGTCTATATGTGGTGTTGTATTGTATGCAAACGTAAAATATGGAACCCATTCGTCCCATTCATTATCATTGACATTTGATAATAAGAATTCATTGAGTGTCCGATGGTTTCTTTCAAGGGCACCTATAGTTTGATGGTGGTATATAGAAGAGAATGTTTGTTTTATCTTTAAAAGTGAACATACGTTGTTCATAAGTTCGTTATTGAATTCTGTACCTTTATCTGATTTTAGAATCTTAAAGTGTCTATATCTAAGAATAAATTCTTCTACTAAAGTCTTTGCTGTTGTTGTTGCGTCTTTTGATGTCATCGGATATGCGACGACAAATTTGGTAAGTTCGCATTGCATGGTTAAAATATATCTTTTATTATTTGATATTCGTAAAGGTCCGACTGTGTCAATTGACACCACTTCAAAACTGTTGCCTGGAGTGTCTGTAATCGTTTGTGGTTCTATTGTGTGTTTTGTTTGTTTATTTTTTGCACATGAATCACAATTTGTTGTGAATTGCTTTACCATTTGACTCATTTTTCGCCATACGTATCTTTGTTTTAATTTTATTAGTGTTTTCCGTATACCTAGATGTCCTCCGTGTGCAGAGTTATGGAATTCGTCAATTAGTTTGTATTTAGTTAAATCATCAAATATTTGTTTTGGGGCATTATAAATTATTATTTTTAGCATAGGATTCTGGCCATTTATTTTTATCTTTGCATATGTTTCTTTGAATTTATCTTTTTCAAAATGCTTAAATATTTCATCATTGCTCATAAGGGCTAGCTCGTTTATATTTTCTTTATTCATTCTGGATACTAATTTCTTCAGAGTCGACTCTAGTGTCGCTGAATTATCATTAGGTCCCGTATACGTATACATATTATTATCTTTGTTTATTTCTGATGCAAGCTTCCTCGGGGTCGAATCTGGATTCGCCGATTTATCACTGCATCGCACGTGCACAAAATTTTCATCAATATTTATTTTTGAATTCCGAGCATTTTTATCAATATTAAATTTTAATTTCTTTATATTTTTGACGTCATTAATGGATATGCATTCCCAGATTTGAAGTTGTACAGGCTTCTCTTGAGAATTGCATTTCTCCTTGTTGTTGTCCACATTTATTTTGTTGGACATTCCCCTTGTGATGACTAATGTTCTTTTGACGGTTTTCCTCGATTTCGGTCGGTATCATTTGTTTTAATAAGTCTGAGTCGATTTTTATTCTAGATAGAGCATCTGCGTTTGATGGTCCCTAAGGAATGTATTTCCTCATTGGTTTTATCTGTGAGTTTGCATTTTTCTTCTTGGTAATATTCTTCATTCACTAGCTTACTTGTTATTTTGCAGATCAATTTGTCTGCACTCGTTTCTATTAAAAATGTCATATTTTTATTTTTGTGTTTTGCAACAGTAAAATTTGTGTTGCTATCCGATATTCTATATACTTTTAATTTTGGCTATCTGGAATGTTCGGGTATTCCAAGCCATGTTCGTTTCCCTCTTGTCGTTCATCATGTAATAATCGTATTAGCTTTCTCGTATTTCTGAATTGGCCTTGATGATGGCTTAGTTTATTGTTTCTTGGAGCATTTTGTGTTTGGTTATTGTTCCAGTTATTATGTCGGTTGAAGTGATTGTTGCGGGTATAATTTCGATTTTGGATGTTGTTGTTGTATCGATTTTGATTCATGTTTCTTTCAAATCTGTTACGGTCATTGCCTTGTTGATTAAAGTTTTGTATGTTTGGTTTGTTTGTGTTTTGTGTGCTGTGTCTATAGTGCGTTAGAATTTGTTTTTTCTAATTTTATTGCCAGGTTTGCTGCTTCTGTCAATGATTTAGGTTGAGATGCAAAAACAGTTTGTTTTATGTTGTCGTTAAGACCATTTTTGAAGATATTTAAACTGTAAATGTCGTTCATTTTTCTTATCACCTTCTTTTCTTCATTTGTAACATTGTTACCTAATACTTTTATCTGTAGATTATTTAAATCAGCTATAGTATTGAGTAATTTATCCCTAAATGACGTTACTGAAAGATTTCTTTGACTAAAATTCGATAAGGTATTTTGAATTTGAGGAATGGTTGTTTTTACATTAATTGCTAGTTTTACGTGAAAAACGAATTCTATTAATTGCTGTGTGCAAGTGGTTTTTAATCCCTTGTTGATTATCTCAACTATTTTAAGAAAGTTATCTAACTCCTTGAAATTTCTTGAAAACATTGGGATTGCTTTCATAGCTATTCCTAAATCAAAATCTGCCATTTTTTTTTTGTTTATTTCTTTTTCTCTTTTAAAAACTAAATTGTGTTCTTGCAGTTGATCCTCTAGTATCTTCTTAGTAGTATTATATATAGCTTCAAATTCTAATTTAAGTGCTTTGTTATTTTCATTTTCTTCACTATTTTCTAAATTATTAATTTTTCTTTAAGATTTCCTATTTCGCTAATTTTTGTTTAAACTGTTTCAAATTTATAAGGTCTACCTGAACTGTTCTTAATATTTGAGAGAATAGTTTCTAAGATGTTTTTTAATTCTTGCATTTGGGTAGATAAGTGAAAAGTATTAAAAATATTTTTTGATTGTTGTTGGTATTAAATAATTTTTTTTTTTTTTATACATTAGTTATTTGATTTTTGTGTTTATGCACATAATTCTTAAAATATTTGTTTGTTTTATATGCAGCGTAAAGGAAGGTCATGATAACTGCGGCTGTTGCCACTGATTCAGGAATTATTGGCATGTTTATTTCCTCCTGGACGTTGTTGTTATTGACTATTGTTTCCGGTCTGCTTTGGCTTTTTCCCATAGTGCTGTTTCTTCGATTTGTGGTTTGGGTTTTTTTTTTTACGCTTCTAGAGAGATGGGCTTTGGTCCGGCGTTGATTGGAGTCGGGATGTATTTTTTGTTGGCGGGGTTGAACCTTCGGGATTGTATTCTTCGATTTTCTTGTTCTTCAGCTCTGCCAGATACTTTTCCCACTTCTCTACAATGCTATCGAGTTCTAGCTGTGACATTTGGTATTTTGCAGGATCGCCATGTGGCGTATCTATATGGTCCTAGTTGTTTGGTATAAGAGCGTACCACGCTAGTATATTGGGAGCGTACTACGCTTTAATGGTAAGGCGATGTCTCGCCGTAATGTTCCTTGAAACAAAAATAAATAATCTAAGCAGTGCTGCTATTTCGAGTATTAATTTAAGTCTGTTTTTATTTTCAGTTTAATGTTCCTTAAATACATAATTCATAACTGTTATACTTATCTTCTATCTTACTTCTACATTTTCATAATTACTAACAATGTTATTCTTAGCTCCTATTGGTTGTAACATAAAATAGGATCTTATTTCTATTGAGTGATATTCAGTGCAATCGAGTGTATTGCTATTCAAAATTATTAATGTTGTGTGATGACACACTCGATTGTACTTAACATGTTTTGTCACTCGTTTTGTGTTTGGTTTGAGAGCAGTGGCGGTGCATATGTGGGTACACACTACACCCTTATGGTATTTTGTTTTTCACATGCTACATCATCAAATATAAAAACTGAATTGGGTTTAGCCTTAGAATGATGCATAACTTCGCAATTATTTGAGAATTCATAATACTGCATTCCTTTTATAGATTTAATAAGTTTTTTTAGGTACATATATTTCGGTTGCAGCAATGATTTAGAATATATGTAAATGTTTTCAAACTTTAACCCGTTGGCGTCTAAAAGAATGCTTAACATAACGTTTGTTTTTCCACAATTAGATGGACCTACAATTATTCCTCGAATGCTATTTGGAAATAATGTTCCATGCTTCTTCTTTTGTTTTTCATTTTCATCAAAGTTTTGTACACAAATTGACTCTTGCTGTCTTATAAACTTCATTTTGTTGAATGAATGTTTTCCATATAAATCGCAATGTTTTATACGCATTATTTCATAATCGTTCCTTGTGTCATATACAGCAGTTATATAATGATTGATTTTAGGGCACATTCAGTTAGTTTGAAGAATTTAAGTCAGGGAAACGGGTTGATTAATTCATTAATAAATAAGCTACCATTCGAGTTACATCTACCATCCTATAACTTTTGTGGTCCTGGAACAAAGTTAGATGAAGCTTGCCGTGAACATGATATAGCATACAGTGAAAGCAATAATTTGAAATATAGACATACAGCAGACAAAATTTTGGCTGAAAAATCCTGGCAGAGGTTCCGAGCTAAAGATTCAACTTTAACAGAAAAACTTAATAGTCTTTTAGTTACTAACATGATGAAGGCTAAATCTACTCTTGGAATGGGCATAGCATCAAAAACAAAGAGAAAAAGCCGTCAGTGCCCTACAAAAGGGAAAATTAATTTATTCAAAAATGCAATAAAAAAAGCTAAAGTTGCAAAAAAAATCTAAACACTGAAGACACAAAAAAATTAGCTACAACTGCTCTACATGCAGCTAGACAAATCATCAAGAAAAAACGTAGAGACATTACATTACCAAGGGTGATACCAATTCCAAAAGTTGGAGGACTTTTACCATTGCTTCCTATCTTAGCAGGGTTATCTGCTGTAGGTTCTCTTACTGGCGGTGTTGCAGGGATGGCGAAAGCTATAAACGATTCGAAGATCGGAAGACAACAATTGGAAGAAAATAAACGTCACAATAAAGCTATGGAAACAATAAAACTTAAACATGGAAAAGGTCTTTTTTTAAAGCCATACAAAAATGGCTTGGGGCTATTTTTAAATCCACAAGAATCAAAAAACTATTAGAAATGCTACCCAGCCGCCCCCTCACAAACATAGATATAATAAATTTTGGTAAAAACTATATCTCAAATGTTTGAGGTGTTTTCATGAGGGATACATTGCCAACCAAACCTTTTAAAATTGAAAGTGGGGTGGTTAATTTAGATAATAATAATGGGGTTGGTACACATTGGGTAGCATATAGCAAAAATAAAAATAATGTGAAATATTTTGATAGCTTTGGTAATTTAAGACCTCCTCAAGAAATAGTAAGATACTTTCATGCAAATAATATTTATTACAATCATAACTGTTTACAACGTTTCAACACATTCAATTGTGGTCACTTATGTTTGGAGTTTCTTGTTAATCAAAATAAATAAATATGCAATACAGTGTAAAATTTGTTTCATTTCTTTAACTTCAATAATGTCGATAACACTTACGCTAAGTGGAAACAAGTCTACTCTCACAACAGAGTACTTTCCACCAGTAATATTGAACTCAAATTATGTGTGTGGATTAGTGGATTTCCAAACTTACAACTCTATACCTAACGTAGATGTAATGAACAACTTATTTCATTTAGGTGATGATGTAATAGTACTTCCTGTGGGTTCTTATGAAATTGAAGACATAAATAATTATATCCAAGAAGGACTTAAAGAAAAAAATAATATAGCAAGTGTGAAGATCAAAGCAAATAACAACACATTAAAATGTGAAATATACTCCAATGAAGATATAGATTTTTCGAAAGCTTGTTCAATTGGCCGACTGTTAGGATTCGGTAAAAGAAAACTGATAGCAAAGCAAATTCATGAATCAGACCTTTACGTTGATATCAATCGTGTTAACACAGTGAGAGTTGAGTGTAACATAATTGATGGAACATATACAAAATAGTCAACCTGCGCATATACTGCATCAATTTTCAATTAAAGTTAGTCCGGGGTATAAAATAATAGAGGTTCCTACAAATGTCATTTATTTACCAGTGAACGTAAAGAAGATAAGTTCAATAACAATAAATTTGTTAGATCAAGACGGGAACCTTATTAACTTTCGAGGTGAATTAATTATTATTATTATTATTATTATTATTATTATTACACCTTAATCTTCAAAAATGTTAGTTTATAATACCCTTGATTCTAATAATTTCTATAAAAGGCAATGTTTGCAAAATTCAACAATCAATACTTCATCAACCCCTAAGGTGAAAATACAAACACTAACAGAAGAAAACCAATCATTTTTATTATCATTAGGATTCATATTGAAAAAAAAATAAGATATGCTGAATATTTTTCAAGATCTAACCTTTGATGAAAGTATTTCAAAATACGAATATCATTCCTATTCACCATATTTAAATAACTTCAATAAAAATGACATCATCCACATCTGCGTGCAACATCAAAATCTCAATATTTTGCCTTCGGAAAGTTACATCTATGTTGAAGGGACTGTATCGAAAACTGATGACTCGGAAGTCGAAAAAACAAAACTTGTAAACAATTGCATAGCATTCCTATTTGATGAAATTCGATATGAACTGAATGGTATTGAAATAGATAGTAATCGCAATGTTGGAATCACAACTTCCATCAAAAATTATATTTCTTTGAGTCAAAATGAAAGCATAATGCTGTATATTGGAGGTTGGTGCCCAAATTCTACATTAAACTTGGATGGATCACACTTTAATTTTTGCATGCCACTAAATGAACTCTTGGGTTTTGCTGAGGATTTCAAAAAAATAATTCCTAACGCTCGACATGATTTAATTCTAACACGTTCTCGTACTGACGAAAATTCACTAATAGCCGATGAAGATGAACAAGCAAAGATAACACTGCTCAAAGTTCAATGGAAAGTGCCACATGTTCATCCAACAGATTCTTTGAAATTGAAACTCTTCAAGTCAATTAATGATAATGAGACTATGAAAATCGCATTTCGTAACTGGGATTTATATGAATATCCAACCTTACCTACTACTGACCATCATATTTGGAATGTTAAGACAACTTCACAAGTTGAGAAACCTAGATACATAATTGATGCCCTACAAACCAACAAAAGAAATCAGCTGAAAGAAAACCCAACCTATCTTAATCACTGTGATGTTGTCAACCTAAAAGTATACTTAAATTCCGACGTTTATCCTTATGAAGATCAAAACATATCATTTGAAAAAAACCGCTTTAGTATTCCTTATCAAACGTATACCGATTTCAAAAGAAATTACTATAATTGTCCAGTTGCAGAACCGTTGCTGACAAGAAATCTCTTCAAGTCACAAGCACCTATTTTTGTGATTGATTGCAGACATCAGAATGAAATTATTAAAACGGGTCCTGTTGATATTCGTTTAAAAATTAAAACAACGAAAGTATTACCCCCAAATACTTCAGTATATTGTTTGATGTTGCATGATCGTATTATAAATTATAATCCTCTAAGTCAAATAGTATCCCGAAATGTTTAGCTGATTTAGTTAAACACAGCATTTTAACAACAACAGAACAACATTAACAATGACATTCATAATAGATGTTCATGGATTTAGAGGACCTAATTACAAGTTTATTGTTAAGGAAATAGCTATTCTACTCAATAGAGATCATCATCACTTTATAATTACACCTCCATTTGATTTTAAGAATTTACCATCATCATTGCAAAGACAAGCCAAATGGGTGTTTAAAAACCATCATGGTTTGCACTGGAATTGCGGCTTCATAAAGTACAATAAAGTTGAAGAATTTCTTCGGGATAATATTTTCAACTGCACCGTTTATGTAAAGGGAAATGAAAAAAAAGAATGGCTAAATCAACTTCTAAATGAAAACGTTGAAGTTGTAAATATCGAAAATATCAATTGTCCTAGCTTTAACTAAACTAAAAAGACTTTCTCCAAATAAAGCAAGATGCCTTTCTTTTTTATAGCAGTTCTTATTTTAAGTTTTATTAGCTATTAAAAATAGATTTTCATTATTTATATTCAGATGTGCTATAGCATCATCTGTTAAGTTTTTTGCCATATAGGCTGGAAGGAAAAATTGCGAGTTTTTAAATTCAACCACAATTTTTTCTCCGTACATTGTTTGTACTTTTTTTATAAAGTAAATGTTATAATACTTATTATGCAACATTTCTGTTGCATAAAGGGTTTTTTTAAATTTTTTAAACATAACTGAAGAATGCGCGGCATTCTTCGCATTAAAATTATTTAAGATTTCATATATCTTACGTTTTTTGGGGTGTTGTTGTTGTTGTTGCTCTTGTTGTTGTTGTTGTTGTTGCTGCTGCTGAGCTTGTTGTTGTTGTTGTTGCTCTTGTTGTTGTTGTTGTTGTTGCTGCTGCTGCTGAGCTTGTTGTTGTTGTTGTTGCTGCTGCTGATGTTGTTGCTGCTGAGCTTGTTGTTGTTGTTGTTGTTGTTGTTGCTGCTGCTGCTGCTGCTGATGTTGTAGCTGGGCTTGTTGCTGTTGTTGTTGCTGCTGAGCTTGTTGTAGTAGCAGCTGCTGCTGCTGATGTTGTTGCTGCTGCTGTTGGTTGAGGTGTTGATGCTGTATCTCATACAGCATCTGTTGATGCTGAGGTGCAGCAACATCTTGGGGCAGCAGCAATAAATCCTCCAAAATAGTTATGTGGCGTTTATCCATTGTTCGTTTGGAAATTGATGAAATTTGAAGAAAAATTCTCCCTTTTTATATCTTGAATTTTCATATTGCAAAACCAACACTCACAACGAAACTCAATATTTACAGAACATTCATATATGTGTTGAATATCCAGAAATATAAGAATGTAATGAGTCTCCTCTAATGCTTCTGTGTTGGTATTTCCTCATAACATAAGTTAAAAATTGATGTTATGATAAGCGTATAGTATAGGTTCTTGATATTATTTTCCATCCTTTGAATTTACTGAAAGTATGAATAGGGATGGTAGAACCTGTGATTTGATTTGAAATTTGGAAAAGTGTATGTGAGTTCTGGTTATGTTTTTCTTTATATTACGTGCGATGCATTTTGGAAGTAGAATAGAAAAAATATCATACAAATGTATAAATTTAAATCTGATAAGGAACTGTTGGACTCGCAGAACTCGGAAGTGTAATAAAAATCCCAACATGACAAATTTATTGAAGGAAAAATAAATATTGCAATGTTAACAATGATCTTGTAATGGAATTTGTTACGTGGTTATGTTGGTGAACAGTAAAATTTGATGTTATGATAAGCGTATAGTATAGGTTCTTGATATTATTTTCCATTCATTTATATTCCAAAACATTTGATTCGAGATAATGCTAACTATATAATTCTCTTTAAGCAAGATGATCTTAACTTGAAACATATTTATAATGATCATATAAACTCAGATATGTCATTCAAACAATTCAAAGAGCTTTGCATTAAATGCTGGAAAGAATGTTATGGATTCCTTGTCATTGATAAAGATAGTTGCATTGTAAATGGACGATACAAAAATCATTTAAGGAAACAGTTATCTTGTAAACTGATACAGTCGTTAAACTGCTTCTCATGTTAATACACCTATCTTAAAACTGCTCTATATCAAACAACCCTGTATTGAACCGGTCTGTATTAAACAGCTCTGTTTTAGCCGATCTGTATTAAACAGCTCTTGAGCTGTTTATCTGTTCTGCATTCATCTGTTTCCATTTTAATCTGTATTCAACCACTCTATTAATATGGATACCAGTATGAATACACTTAAAAATCTTATAAGAACAAAAAATGCATTAAAGAAAAAGTACATGCTTCTCAAGGCTGGAAAACACATTAAAGATACTCAAATTGAAAATACGTTTAAACGAATTGTAGCACCCCTACTGAAAATTGCAAAAACTGTGAGAAAAAATGTTACCATAAGTGACAAGTTAAAAAAAATAAAATCACTCGATGTTAAACGAAGCCTTCAGTTTAAAAGTCCTGAAAAAGATGAAGAAGAAGGAAAAGAAGAAGAAGAAGAAGAAGAAGAAGAAGAAGAAGAAGAAGAAGAAGAAGAAGAAGAAGAAGAAGAAGAAGAAGAAGAAGAAGAAGAAGAAGAAGAAGAAGAAGAAGAAGAAGAAGAAGAAGAAGAAGAAGAAGAAGAAGAAGAAGAAGAAGAAGAAGAAGAAGAAGAAGAAGAAGAAGAAGAAGAAGAAGAAAAAGATGAAAATATTTCTCCAGAGAAAGATTTTAATTTTTTACTGTCGAATTCAATGGGAGTTGATAACGACTCTTTATTTAAAACACCTACAAATAGCTTTAATGAAAGTACACCGATTTCAAATTCAGATCATGATAAGATTTATGGCCCATATTTTGATGCTGAATCAAATTCAAATAAGTTAGGGAGATCAAATTTTCAAATTAATGATGAAAACAATATTATTGTTGATAACGAAATTTTCCATGGAACTGAGGGTCTTCTTGAACTCATTCTTCATAAAAATCCTCGAAAAGGTATTTATAACAATGAAGATTTAAAACAGTATCAGAAAATATTACAAAAAACATGCGCCCACTTGAGAAATCATGATATCAACTCGCAAGTCAATGGTAATAGATAAACAAAGTATAAGAAAATCATCAAACCTTTGATTCAAAATATAACACGAAGTAAACAAAACAAAATTGGAAATGCATACATGAATAATCCACCTGTAATGGTCTACTCAACCAATCTGTTGCGAGTCAGGGTTCCACGGGGGACTTACTTTGGGAAAGTAGAAGGGCGGCGGCACGCTTGTCGTTGCACGGCTATGCTCGACGGAAATGGGGGTGGTTCTTTGCCGCTTCCACTTATCCCTCCTGCTCGACAATCAAAATTATCGTGCCAGAAAAAGAAGAAAGTTAAAGGAAAGGAAGAGGAGATTGGAAAAGGAATGACTCTACTCTAAAAGGTTTGAAAAGTTACCACAAATCGAAGGACTTTGACGCTACCTGAAGGAACATGTAAGTATAGTGCTTTTGAAATTGAATTAACCTAACTAAACCTACCTAAAATTCAAAATAATAAGAAAAAATCAAATTCCACCACCAAAAATAATAATAATATGAAACCCATCACCAAAGATAATAAAAAAAAATGAAATAAAATCACCTCCACCAAAGTCAAATTCGTTGGTACGAATTTGAACTTATATAATCTCTTAAATCTACCTTAATCTAAACCCTAAAACTAAAGCACTTTACTTTTTTTATTTCCTTCAAATACCGTACTACTAAATTCCAAGCGCTCGTCTGATGGTATTGACGAAGGCCTGGCCAACCCACCCAAGTATCTGAAAGATACTTCCTGATGTTATTTCCATGGCCGATGTTCAGAAATAACCCCTAAAATGACCAACCAGTCGCAAACTGTATGTAGCGTACAGTCAGTTGGTCATGTCATACTACCGGAAATTTTTACATCAGGACGGCTTTGTCCGCCTTCACACACCCTTAGCTATAAAAAAATTAGCAATTATTTATAAACTGCATAAAATTGAGCTCTCCAAAAGTTCAAATTCTTAAAACTAATAAAAAAAAAATGTTATGTAAAATATAAAAAAAATAAACTAACCTAGTTGGAAAAATGAAATCGCACTGTGTATGAATTAAATAATTTTATATGACCTGCTTTCGGTCTAGATATATATATATATGTATAATTAGAACTCACAGTTTTCCTGGTCCCTCGTTGTCCTGCCGGCAGTACTTTGAAGAACTGGAATAACTTGTAGACACGACGGGTTGATAGTATATGTTTTTATAAATTTACAAGATTATTTAAATTCAGCAACCACTACAAAAATCACTTTTCCAATTTTAAACTAATACTAAAAAAAAAAATTAAGATATTAAAAGAAAGGAGAACTAAATTCTTTACACAAACAAAAAAAAACTAATTCAAGGATTCAGTTCGTCTTTAACGTTAAATTCACTTTTAACCACTATTTATCTTTCTTCTATTTAAAATCAGCGAAGCTTCTCTTCACAAAACCACTGAATATATGATTGTATCCTCTTGAGATTTTGATATATATATCACTAGGTATATACAAAAACAAAATGCTGGACACTATTCTGGTTTTTTGTTCTGCTGAAGTCCAATCTTTTGACTTCTTCAAAAGAAGGCTTCCTCTCAGGATTCTTCACTGACGTTGGAGAGAAGAAAATTAAACCGGCAGAGGCTCAGGCCCACCGATATCGTCTCGGACAGTTTCAGGAAGTAGAACCCGAACCTCTGCAATCTGATTGTTCCTTGTTACTATTTTAAGAATTCACGTTTAGTTTTTCGATGAAATCTCAATTTCCAGATTCTCTCATTTATATTGCCTTTAAAGTCATAAGAAATACTTTTTCCCGCAAAATTCCAAGCTTTTTCGCTTTCCACTTAAGAGAAAAACCACTTTGTGTAAAATTATTTGAATTTTAAATTCGAATACACAATGGCCGTTTATTTTATCTTTGCTTATTCCGACTAAATTCTTTTATGACCATGAAATCCTTCAAAGGTCATCCCCAGTCTTCATTTATATGTATGTAAATAGTTACCTCTACATCTGAGTGAGATAACTATTTCAATCCATATCTATCAAAAAAAATAATAGATAGCATCTCCTATCCTTATCATTAAATTGCAATTACCCCCTGGCCCATATACTTAAAATCTAACTTACATACCTACATATTGCACTAATAATGATGTTTTCCATCATACGTTGAATAAACATAAACTTCATACATATTACAAACAAAACTACCTAACTTCCTCACATTTAAAAAGTCTACACAAAAATAATAACATTTCATTTAAATTCACCACATCTGGCAGTGCTACAATTCATTTTGACTTGACTTCTCAAACTCAACGAAATTCTTTTAGTTTACCTGACCCCCTTTCCTTCAGGTGCGAGGAAGAAAGATATCTACTTTCGCATGCGCACCTGAAGAGGTAAACATTACATTCAAACATTAAATTAGAACTGTCAAAAAAAAGAAAAAGAAAACGTAAACAAGAAACAACGAGGAATGCTGTAGATTGAACTTGGTGAGTATTAATTGTTAAAATTTAATGGTTTTAATTATCTATGTTTCCAATATTATTACTTAAATTTGTTCTTAAAAGTATTGAGAACATTTTTCAGCAATAATACCGGAAACATATCTCATATACAGATCAGACGGTGTATTGGAAAAATTTCTGTGCTTGCACATGAAAATTTCCAAAACACCGAAATCTGCTTTTTTCAAATTTTCTTTTTAGGAATTTGATTAAACTTAACTAATATATTTTCTTTTATTTTTACAGAAATCATGAATGTTGCAGGAGGGCAAGGAAGCCACAAAAAAAAAAAAAAAAAAAAAAGAAGGAAGGAGGACCTGGATAAAAAAACATGTAGCCTACCGCCACCGCGTATTATCACCGCCGGCGCCGCAGCAAGGAGCTATTGAACCTTAAGGTAGGTCAGGTAGGTTTTTTTCTTTTTGTGCCTACACAACTATAACCCCTTTTTATCCTGCAGGCGCCGTAACAGGCTCGGTGGAAGTGACTGAGTGGTCGGGAGGTCACTTACACCGTAAAAAAAAAGGTCCTGCAAGATAAAATATGTTTCCCTTTAATGTATATTATGTCTCCGTAATGTGTGGCCGAGCCCACTACCTGAGATAGTGTCATGCTCTACCGACTGAGTTTTTATTTTATTTGGATGTGAGGAACATTGAGAATTTCACAAAAAAAAACCTACATACATACATAATTATACATAAATAACCAGGTACACTGAAAACAAATAATAGAGATAAATAAATAGTCTAACACCACAAAAGAAAATATACCTATATTAATAAATTAATGAGCTATACTTAAACTAAATAAAATATCACAGATAAAAGAAGATAACTATACTTAAACTAATCAGGTACTATAAACTAAAAGAAAATATCACAGATAGTTGAATGTAAATAACTAACTCTACTTAAACTAATCAGGTACTTTTGACTTCTCAAAAATATCACAGATAAAGATAAATAAATAAATATAGTATATGCTTAAACTAAAGGTAAAAATATCACAGATAAATAAATGTAAATAAAACTATACTTTAACTTTATCAGGTACTTTTGACTCATCAAAAATATCACAGATTAATATAAATAAATAATATATATATAATAATATATAACTATAATATAAATACACAAACTGTGATTACAAATACCTAGTATACACTAACTATACTAACATTTAATAAACTAACCTAATATCACAGTTTGTCGAAAGCAACACCATCTGAGTGCGTCACATTTCAACACAAAATTAGACATGTAGGTCTTTTGCGTGAAAGGTTCCTACTTTTTCACCGTTTAAGTTACCTACCACGTAGAGGGAATTCCCAACTGGTTTTAAAATTATTGATTTTAGGAATTTTTTTCCTAATTTTGCGTTATAGTTTTCCGCTTTGCTACTTTGTTTAAAGTTTCTGCGGAAAACTACCTGTCCAGTTTTATATTGCACATCCCTACTTCTGGTATTATATACCTTTTTACTTTTTTCATGTGCAATTTTTAAATTTTCAAATATTTTTGCTCGAATGAGTTCAAGTCGATCTTCTTTGGTGAGAATTTCAACTTTGGACTCTTTCATAAGTTCTAGCTTTCGAAGCAACTCATAGGATTTCGCATGTTGAATCATGTGAAATCCAAATACTGCATAATACGGCTCAACAGTTATAGCATCGTGCACAACACTTCGCAATGAAAATGCAACGTTGCTAACATGTTGATCCCAGTGCTTTTGATCACTACCGAGGTAGGATCGGATCTTCGATAGAACTGATTGGTTCACCCTTTCGGAAGCGTTTGCTTGGGGTGAATAAAAAGCAGTGCGAACATGGTTAACACCATATCGCTTCAAGAAAGTAGTAAATAATTCTGACACAAATTGTTTACCATTGTCAGAGTGTACATACTCTGGTACACCAAAAACATGAAACACATTTTCTTCGAGGAATTTCACGACGATGTTGCTTTTCGTATTGCTTTCAAAAATACATACTTAGTGAAATGGTCTAATACTATAAAAATATGCGTATTACCCTGTTTTGTTCTTGGATACGGTCCAAGGAAATCAATATATAGGCGTTGGAAAGGTCGTTCAGTAATTGTCCGTTGTCCCATCGGCGGCCGAGTCGTTATGTTGACAGACTTACTACTTTTGCAGGTGTCACACGATCGTACCCACTTCTGAACATCGGTGGCCATCCCCGGCCAAAAATATTTTTGCCGTAATTTTGACAGGGTTTTCGATATACCACCATGTCCTGACGCAGGTGAATCGTGTGCTGCTATCAACAGCCCTTCACACAACTCTTTAGGAACCCATAGCTTCCATGCTCGGTCGTCTTGTATTGCGTCGCCTGTTCGTATGTCTGTTCGTTTATAGACAAATCCGTCTGATATACAAATATCAGGAAGTCTGTCTTGGTCGCGTTCTCTTATTTTCTTTAGCTCAACATATTCCTCAGAAGAGAAATATGGTGAGTTAAAGTCAACTTCTGGTGTTAAATCTTCGGTCGTGATCTCTTCCATATGTATTCTTGAGAGAGTATCAGGGACTACATTTTGGACACCCTTTCTATGCTCGATCACGAAGTCAAAACCTTGGAGCTTAAAACTCCAACGGGCTAAACGTCCTCCAAGGTCTTTTTGAGTCATAAGCCACTTTAAACTTGCGTGATCGGTAACAATAGTAAAGGGTAAGCCCTCCACATAAGCCCTGAACTTCTTTACCGATAAAACGGCTGCATAGCACTCAAGTTCAGTCACTGTGTAATTCCGCTGAGCGGAATTCAGCTTCTGAGACATGAATGCTATGGGTCGTTCATTTTTCTCTTCGTCCATCTGAAAGATCACACTCCCTACACCTGAAGTTGAAGCGTCACACTGTATGTAGAAATGTTTTGAAAAGTCTGGATTTGTTAGTATGGGAGCTGTAACTAAACTCTTTTTGAGTAGTTGAAATGCAGTCAGTGCTTCGTCAGTCATTTCAAAAGTCTGTCCTTTCTTCAAGCAATCGGTCATAGGGGCAGCAATAGTGGCATAGTTTGGCATAAATCGCCTATACCACCCCGTCATGCCAAGGAACCTTCGGAGTTGTTTAGGTGTCTTGGGCACTGGAAACTCTTCGACCGCCGATACTTTGTCCTTGTCAGTCCGTATGCAGCCGTCTCCAACAACGTAACCTAAATACTTGATTTCCTTGAAACAGAACTTACTCTTTTCGACGTTTATCGTCAAGCCAGCTTGACGCAAGCATACGGCAACTTCCTCCAGTACTTGAATATGCGTTTGGAAGTCTGGAGAACAAATCAAAAGGTCATCGAGATAGACAAAGACATTCTGTCGAAGACGACCAGGAATGACTTTGTCCATAAGCTTAGACATTCTCTGGGCAGCGTTACATAACCCAAACGGCATAACCGTGAATTGATATAACGGTCGACCAGGGACTGTAAAAGCCGTCTTCTCTCTTGATTTCTCCTCCAGAGGGATCTGCCAAAACGCATCCTTCAAGTCGATACTGGAGATAAATTTAGTATCCTGAAGTCTGCTTATTATCCCCTCAATATGAGGAAGAGGATAAGCAAACTTCTTCGTCCTAGCATTAACCTTCCGTGAATCTAGGCACAGTCTGCTTTTGCCACCTTTTCTCACTAAAACTACTGGAGAACTCCAAGCACTGTTACTCTCCTCTATTACACCCAGTGCCAACATTCTGTCAAGTTCTTCGTACAAGAGCTTCTGTACGACTGGCGAAACTGGGTAGTGCCTTTGCTTAATGGGAATTTGTTCGTCATCCACCTCAATAATATGCTCTTCTAGGCTTGTCTTACCCAGCCCAAGTGTAGCAAAGGAGGGAAACAGTAACTTGATTCTCTCCAGCTGTTGTGCTTCCGCTAGAGAAAGGTCGCGAAAAGCAGGCTGTTCTTTCGATGACGGAGGTACGGCAATCTCGCTGACGATATTGGGAGCTATTTTAAACCTACTCCAAAAATCTACACCCAGATATAGAGGTTGTTGAAGACTAGGGACAACGAAAATTTCTAATTCATGGGATTTGCCACCCCACGAGACAATCAAGGTGAATCTACCTTCTATCTTTTGATGGTTCCCATCTGCAGTCTTAATCTCATTTCTCATTTTCGTAAGTTGAATATTCTTCTTATTAATAAAATCTATTGCATTTTTCCCCAGACATGTAACAGACGCTCCACTATCCAACAAACCTAAAAATTCTACACCCCCCAATTGCACTTTAACATATGGCCTATTGTCATCCGAAATCGTCAGAATTGAAGAATCTGATTCTTTCTTCGTCTGAATATTGCGCTTTTTCCCCTTAGCCTAGATATCTTTAAATAATTCCTACTCTTTACTCTTTCAGAAACTATTTCCTCGCAAAAAATCCTTCTGCGAGCTTCTTCATATTCTAGTTGTCTCTGATGGAGGCTTTTCGCTTGAACTTTGTTTGGATTGTGGTAAGTTGTCACATCAGTCTTTTTATCTCTTTCTAAAATTTTTATTTTTCTAGGTTCTGATGCGGTACATGGTTCTCCGGGACGGTCTTCTTCGTCGGCGGATGAATCCCGAGTGCACTGCCGACATTTTGGTTTTCCTGACAAGCAGCACACTTGAAGGAAATATTACCTTGTCCGCAACAGAAACACGTCAAGGTATGAAACGAGGATGGGCATGCGCCCGAACTCGAAAACTTCTCGGTCATATAACCCCTTTTGTCTTGCTCCGGATGTCTCTGCTGATTGTTAGCAAAGGGGTTAGTCTTTAATCTCTCATTTCTATTTTTATCTATTGCAGCTATTCCTAAATCTTCATCTACAATTCCACTCGTTCCCTGATTTCTAATTCGAGAGATCCCTTCACCTTCTAAATCAACTTCATGAACAAAACGTTTCATTTTTAAATCTCTAGCAGCTAAATAATCTTCTGCCCTCTTGCATTCGTCTCTCAAATCCCTTAAACCACTAATATTGCACCCAAAAATTAAAGTTGCAACCCGGTCCTTTATGTTAGCTCGAACCATCGATACCAAATCGCTTTCTACTGGTCTACTTTGCATTTGCAAAGTCAAACCTCGTATATCCGCGTAGAATTCATCGAATGTCTCGTGGGATTGCTGTTTTCTATCCATGATCGCTCTGAGTATTTCATGGTCACGTTTGTTCGCTTTGAATTGTCTAAGAAGTTCTGATTTTAGATCAAAATAATTTAGCAGTTCATCACCCTGATTTTCTTCCAGAAACTGCCAAAACCATCTTTCCGCGGGACCTGAGACAAGGTGATGGAAATCTGCGAACAGCTGCTCATCACTCAGTCCGCTCTTCTTTTGAAGAGTTTCCACTCGAAAGAGGAAACTTTCAACCGACAAACCCTTCGACGATCCATCGAATTTGATCCCCCATTTATGAACATCAACCCTACGATTGATGTTCACAAAAGAGGACTGATTCGACGGATGTGGCAAAGTCGGCTGAACCACCTCCGAGTGGAAAGCTCGTCTGGTCGGTTTGTTGTTGTTTATGTCGTGTATCTGATTTTGTCCGTAAGTTGGTTCGTACATATTGTCTTGTCTGTATGTAGTGTTTTGTTTTATTGTATTGTTAAAGTTTTGTTGGTACGAACCAGCCGTAGCGTCTCGTGTAAAAGTTGTACTTTGTCTTGGTTGTGGTTTGAATGTAGTGTTTCGTTCAAATGTTAAGTCTTGTCGTGGGTCGTGTTTGACTTTAATGTTTTGTCTTGTTGTATTGTTAATGTCTTGTTGAGAGTATGGATTGTAACAGTTGTCTTGTTGAAAAGTTGTGTCTTGTCCGATGTCTCGTTTAAATGTATTGTCCCCGTGACTTGCCATAGAGAGTTCCAAAGTATTTAGCTTGGAATGTACTGCTTGCATATTCTTGTCGACAAGCTTCATGACATCGGTCAAACCCTCTGCCAGAATTCCAAGCGTCTTGGTTTGACTCTCTCTGACAGTCACAGAGGCAATTTGTTGCATCCTGTCGTAAAAATCTTCTGTAGCTAGAGAGAAGGATGTGGAAGGTCCTTGAGACATTCCACCTCTATCGTCTCCAGCTACAGAATGATGCAAGTCTCTGTCTTGTTGTTGTCTTAGTAGTCGGTCTCGTTCTCGTTGAAGTTCTTGTGTTTCTTGTAGTAATTTGTCGCGTTCGTTGGTAAACGTTTGTGTAGGGTATGTTCTGTTTTCGTTGTTATAGTTTTGTAGGTGTGAGTCATCAAATGACTCCGTACTTGTCGCGTTAGTTTCCGTATAAGTTTGTTGTAGTATGTTGGGGTTAGTGTTGTTCGTAACGCTCAGGTTTCGTATTATGTTTGTAATGTCTTCGTAAGTCTTGTCCATGTCGTTCGTTTGAGCGTTTTGTGTTGAGCAGAGGCCCGCAGATTTCAGTATGGTACCAGAATTTTTGCTACCCTCTGCCATTAAACTAACGAGAGAAAACTAAAAATTGAATAATAATAAAAAAATTAAAAAAAAGTCTTCGCTAGAGCAACAAAGAAAGAACGTATAATTTAAAAAAAAAATGTTTTGAAATAAATGTTCAAACAAAATTCGAAGAAAACTGAATTAAAAAAACCAGTTGATAAAAATTCAATAAAAGAAATATAGAAAAAATGTTAAAATTAAAAAAAATAATGATAAAAAAAATTATAAAAAAAAGGAATTGAAAAATTGAATAAAAAGAATGATAAAAAAAAATTGTTATATATAAAAAAAAGCGTTTTAAAAGTTTTTTTGAAAAAAATGTATGTTTGAATGCGCTAAGGTGTGTGAAGTTGGCAAAGTTTCCTCTCCCTCTGCAACTCCGGTAGTTGTCCTAGTTAATCGTTAGTTTTGTCTGTCTATATTGCGACTGGTGCGCCTGAAATTCAGTGTGTGCTTTGGCTAATCCCTCTCCCATAACCACATCTTACTACCTGGCGTATAGCCTGATAGAAGGATGGCTATGAGTTCAGAAAAAACCTCCACACGAACAAAGTTTTCAGATCCAGAACTTTTACCTCACAAAGAGTTTGGTTAAACCTGACTCTATGGGCAGCAAAAGCCTGAAATCCTACGACTTTGTTCCACTTCTGGCGTTATCACAAACCTTGGACTACCTCACAAGATCTCCTGGCTAAGGCCTGAAGATTGGACAGCCGTTCAAGATCTGTGACACTACCAAAAGTGCGTCCTTGATTTGTGAAAAAAGATAGGAAAGTAAAAAAAAAATAGAAATAAAAAAAAACGCGGGAGGCCAAAACAAGTCCAAGGCGACGACCTTCAAAAAGAAAATCGTCTCCTTGAAGTTATTTTGGGCCTCGAATCCGTAAGGTCTCGTTGGGCGCCATTGTTGCGGGTCAGGGTTCCACGGGGGACTTACTTTGGGAAAGTAGAAGGGCGGCGGCACGCTTGTCGTTGCACGGCTATGCTCGACGGAAATGGGGGTGGTTCTTTGCCGCTTCCACTTATCCCTCCTGCTCGACAATCAAATTTATCGTGCCAGAAAAAGAAGAAAGTTAAAGGAAAGGAAGAGGAGATTGGAAAAGGAATGACTCTACTCTAAAAGGTTTGAAAAGTTACCACAAATCGAAGGACTTTGACGCTACCTGAAGGAACATGTAAGTA
Organism: Platycheirus albimanus; assembly: GCA_916050605.2. Taxonomy (NCBI): domain Eukaryota; kingdom Metazoa; phylum Arthropoda; class Insecta; order Diptera; family Syrphidae; genus Platycheirus; species Platycheirus albimanus. The sequence goes on along the minus strand of OU696696.1, from coordinate 156,750,871 downwards.
TAGTGCTTTTGAAATTGAATTAACCTAACTAAACCTACCTAAAATTCAAAATAATAAGAAAAAATCAAATTCCACCACCAAAAATAATAATAATATGAAACCCATCACCAAAGATAATAAAAAAAAATGAAATAAAATCACCTCCACCAAAGTCAAATTCGTTGGTACGAATTTGAACTTATATAATCTCTTAAATCTACCTTAATCTAAACCCTAAAACTAAAGCACTTTACTTTTTTTATTTCCTTCAAATACCGTACTACTAAATTCCAAGCGCTCGTCTGATGGTATTGACGAAGGCCTGGCCAACCCACCCAAGTATCTGAAAGATACTTCCTGATGTTATTTCCATGGCCGATGTTCAGAAATAACCCCTAAAATGACCAACCAGTCGCAAACTGTATGTAGCGTACAGTCAGTTGGTCATGTCATACTACCGGAAATTTTTACATCAGGACGGCTTTGTCCGCCTTCACACACCCTTAGCTATAAAAAAATTAGCAATTCATAATCCCGAATATTTCAATTCACGTTATAAATTTTATTTATAAACTGCATAAAATTGAGCTCTCCAAAAGTTCAAATTCTTAAAACTAATAAAAAAAAATGTTATGTAAAATATAAAAAAAATAAACTAACCTAGTTGGAAAAATGAAATCGCACTGTGTATGAATTAAATAATTTTATATGACCTGCTTTCGGTCTAGATATATATATATATGTATAATTAGAACTCACAGTTTTCCTGGTCCCTCGTTGTCCTGCCGGCAGTACTTTGAAGAACTGGAATAACTTGTAGACACGACGGGTTGATAGTATATGTTTTTATAAATTTACAAGATTATTTAAATTCAGCAACCACTACAAAAATCACTTTTCCAATTTTAAACTAATACTAAAAAAAAAAATTAAGATATTAAAAGAAAGGAGAACTAAATTCTTTACACAAACAAAAAAAACTAATTCAAGGATTCAGTTCGTCTTTAACGTTAAATTCACTTTTAACCACTATTTATCTTTCTTCTATTTAAAATCAGCGAAGCTTCTCTTCACAAAACCACTGAATATATGATTGTATCCTCTTGAGATTTTGATATATATATCACTAGGTATATACAAAAACAAAATGCTGGACACTATTCTGGTTTTTTGTTCTGCTGAAGTCCAATCTTTTGACTTCTTCAAAAGAAGGCTTCCTCTCAGGATTCTTCACTGACGTTGGAGAGAAGAAAATTAAACCGGCAGAGGCTCAGGCCCACCGATATCGTCTCGGACAGTTTCAGGAAGTAGAACCCGAACCTCTGCAATCTGATTGTTCCTTGTTACTATTTTAAGAATTCACGTTTAGTTTTTCGATGAAATCTCAATTTCCAGATTCTCTCATTTATATTGCCTTTAAAGTCATAAGAAATACTTTTTCCCGCAAAATTCCAAGCTTTTTCGCTTTCCACTTAAAAGAAAAACCACTTTGTGTAAAATTATTTGAATTTTAAATTCGAATACACAATGGCCGTTTATTTTATCTATGCTTATTCCGACTAAATTCTTTTATGACCATGAAATCCTTCAAAGGTCATCCCCAGTCTTCATTTATATGTATGTAAATAGTTACCTCTACATCTGAGTGAGATAACTATTTCAATCCATATCTATCAAAAAAAATAATAGACAGCATCTCCTATCCTTATCATTAAATTGCAATTACCCCCTGGCCCATATACTTAAAATCTAACTTACATACCTACATATTGCACTAATAATGATGTTTTCCATCATACGTTGAATAAACATAAACTTCATACATATTACAAACAAAACTACCTAACTTCCTCACATTTAAAAAGTCTACACAAAAATAATAACATTTCATTTAAATTCACCACATCTGGCAGTGCTACAATTAATTTTGACTTGACTTCTCAAACTCAACGAAATTCTTTTAGTTTACCTGACCCCCTTTCCTTCAGGTGCGAGGAAGAAAGATATCTACTTTCGCATGCGCACCTGAAGAGGTAAACATTACATTCAAACATTAAATTAGAACTGTCAAAAAAAAGAAAAAGAAAACGTAAACAAGAAACAACGAGGAATGCTGTAGATTGAACTTGGTGAGTATTAATTGTTAAAATTTAATGGTTTTAATTATCTATGTTTCCAATATTATTACTTAAATTTGTTCTTAAAAGTATTGAGAACATTTTTCAGCAATAATACCGGAAACATATCTCATATACAGATCAGACGGTGTATTGGAAAAATTTCTGTGCTTGCACATGAAAATTTCCAAAACACCGAAATCTGCTTTTTTCAAATTTTCTTTTTAGGAATTTGATTAAACTTAACTAATATATTTTCTTTTATTTTTACAGAAATCATGAATGTTGCAGGAGGGCAAGGAAGCCACCCAAAAAAAAAAAAAAAAAAAAAAAGAAGGAAGGAGGACCTGGATAAAAAAACATGTAGCCTACCGCCACCGCGTATTATCACCGCCGGCGCCGCAGCAAGGAGCTATTGAACCTTAAGGTAGGTCAGGTAGGTTTTTTCCTTTTTGTGCCTACACAACTATAACCCCTTTTTATCCTGCAGGCGCCGTAACAAATCCTGTTGATTATGTGTATTGGGACAACCCAAATGAGTTGGTAAATAGGTTGAGACTGTTAATAGCATCTGAAAAATCAGGACATAACAATCATACAAATGAAATTAATTCAATAGTGGAAGAGTTGCGTGAACAAAATTTAATTTATTAACAAAATGAGTGTTGACAAGTTCGGAAGAAGCTCTAGCAAATCACAAAGGAAAATCGTTTGTCCTCAAGGGCCTCCTGGTGTTGGGTTTAAACAAACTGAGAATGGTGACTTTGATATTGAAGGAAGATAATGTTGGAAATCCTACACTGCATAATCAAGCAGTTAATAAATCATACGTAGATAACGAATTGGAGAATAAAGAAAACGTCTTAAAAGAATACATTTATCACTTGTTAGATGATCTTCGAAACTATTTCCTTCTTGAGATAGGAAAAATTAAAGCAGGAAATCATTAAGAAGGGGAACCAAATAATTTCATATAAGAAAACATATTTAACTAATCTTGAATTCATTTGTCATATGTTAATCAAAACGATACGACAATCATGTCAGATATCAATATAACTAGAAATCGCAGGAATAGCTATAAGAGTACTTCTCTTTGCAGATGACATAGTGCTGTTAGCTCAGTCCCCTCATAGCTTGCAACTGATGATAAATAAATTAAGTTCATTTTGTAAAACGTGGAATCTTACTATCAACTTGGAAAAATCGAAAATCATGATTGTGCAAAAGAGACAGCTGAAGCGGAGTATTAACGAAAAATGGTTCCTTGATCAGCAGGAGGTCGAAATTGTATCGGAGTATAGGTACCTAGGGGTTACTTTGCAATCAAATATGAAGCTTGAGACACACTTAGAAAATAAACTAAAAGCGGCAAAAGGTTTAATAAATGCTTCTTGGCAAGAGATTATAAATAATAAAGATATACCATCATCGGCTAAGTACAGAGTCTATGAGGCAGTGATGCGCTCTGTAATGTGCTATAGTTGCCAAATATGGGGGTTTAAGTCATATGAAGAAGTAGAGAAGCTCCAACGTTTTTTCATTAAAAAACTTTTTAAATTACCTGCCAACACTAGTAATTATGTCTTGCTTCTAGAAACCGGTCTACCAACCCTTTTTGTGCATACACTGAAGCTGCATTTTGATTACGTTTTAAAAGTTCTCAACTATCCGCCTAACAGAATCCCATCAGTGCTCGCAAAGTATGTTTTTGCCAAAAAGGTGGATTGGATTATAGACTGGTCTAATTTAGCTGCAAAAAATGGGGTTGCACTAACAATACAATGTGCTGACATTTACGTACTAAAAAAACAACTATATGGTCTTATAGAAGCAGTGGACATTAGCCAGCGAAATGAGAGCACCCAACAAGCGATATCTTCTATAAATAGAGTTATCTATCCAGAGTTGAATTACAATCTCCTTGACAATAATTACTTTAGAGACGAATACAGTGTTGAAGCGATTTCCTTAATTTGTAGGGCAAGAGGCGATTTGCTTGATCTAAACGGAATACCATACAGAAATGCTGTCACTAATCTTTGCACGGTTTGCAACCTAAAGGTAAAAGAAGATTGCTTCCATTTTGTAGCTGTTTGTCTAGCATATAAAGAATTCAGGTTTTTGCATTTTGGTACCTTAACTTTGACCATGGAAGAAACAAAAAATATACTGAACGGATCGAATTGGGGAACTCTTTTCAAGTACTTAAAAACAGCAAAAAACTATCGTTTAAATATTTTGAATGGGTTCCAATAATGTTTATAAAATGTATCATGCTCTTTGTAACTTTGAGATTATAAAAAAAATTATAAAAAAAAAAAAAAAATATTGTAATCAATGATCCCAATTGTATAAAAATAAATGAATCTGGCTATATCTATCTTTTGTTTTAGCTAAGCAAAAAGCGAATTTATGTAAGTTAAGTATTAAACTTTGCTTTGTTTTTTTTTTTTTTCTTTTAAGATTAACTTTATAAACTAAGCATATTAAATTAAATTTAAATTTATTTTAAACACAACTCTGTATAGTTTTTTTTTTTTTTTTATGCTAAAAAAATTGTTGTTAAGCAGCAGACGGCTCATATGCCATGCTTGAATTTCTTTATTGAAATTGTATTTATGTATGTATATTAATGTAATTTCTATAAACTGTCAATAAAGATCTGATCTATCTATCTATCAATATAACTTCAATTTTAAATGAAATTTTGAGTTTCTTAAAGCTTCATAAGTTTGACTTGCTTGAAGAACATTATGAAGAGTTTTTAAGAAACATTTCATTTTTTAGTAATTATAAAAATGTTAATCAAGTTAAATCCAATCATGGCTGTCATTTTACTAACTGTTCCTGGTCTTCAAATACGTGTAAAGAGGGGCCAGATACTTGTGGATGTTTCATGATTGAAAAACGTTTGATAAGATTGAAAAAATTAATGTTATTGTATCATAGATTAAAATAAATATAATTAATTATACACCTATTTTTGTATAAATAAAACCATAAGAAACATTGTTTTTCTTTCATTCTTTTAAAAAATGAGTAAACGACAAGTTGTTGAAGAGCTTCACAGGTCAGCAAGAAAAAACTTCAAGCGGCGTAGGGTTGCTATCAAGGGGTTTGACGATCTGTGGCAAGCTAACTTGGTTGAAATGATACCCTACCACAGAGAAAATAATGACAACAAATACCTATTGACAGTCATTGATACCTTCTCAAAATATGCATGGGCAATCCCCCTGAAAAATAAAAACGCTACATCTGTTACTGAGGCAATGAAGTTGATTTTTAGGAAATTATCACGACAACCAAAAAACTTACAAACTGATGATGGAAAAGAGTTCTTTAATAAAACATTTTTTGATCTGATGAAATCAAATAAAATCAATCATTATTCAACCTACAGTCCACTTAAGGCATCAATTGTTGAACGTTTTAATCGTACAATCAAAGAGAAGATGTGGAAGGAATTTAGTTTCAATGGTAATTACAAATGGATATCAATTCTTGATGACTTGTTGAATGGATACAATAACTCAATACATAGAACAATAAAGATGTGTCCAGCCGATGTGGATCGAGGAAATTCCAAAAAAATTTACCAACAGTTTATAACAGAATCAAAATCGCTCCTCAAGGAAAATTTACTGTTGGAAACAATGTGAGAATAAGCAAATTCAAACATGTTTTTGAGAAAGGCTATACGCCTAATTGGACAACAGAAATTTTTAAGATAAAAAAAGTTAATTTAACCAATCAACGTGATCTAGCTTATAGACGCTGGATACATTTTCGTGCAGAAGAACTTCATACGGCGTACAAATTATTGCGAAACAGGGTTGTGCAAGAAATAAGACATGCCAAGATAAGTTTTTTCTCTGATCATTTAAATGTTAAGTCAAATGGTCGTAAGCTGTGGGATAATCTCCGAAAATTAGGAATAGGGAAGCAAAGACCAAATTTTCAAACCGATCTAAACAAGGACGAACTCAATCTCAAATTTGCATCTACTCCCTGTACGATAACTCCTAGAGAATACGAACCTCTCAATAACTTATCCACGCGATCCACGGATACTCAATTCATCTTTGCATGTGTTAGCAGCATGGACGTGGTTGAAAGCGTTATCGCTGTGAAATCCACTGCCGCAGGATTTGACGAATTAAACCCAATCTTTTTGAAGGCCATATTACCACTGCTTCTGCCATATTTTATCCATGTATTCAATACTATCCTTACCACTGGAATCTTTCCATTACAGTGGAAAAAAGCCAAAATTATTCCAATTCCTAAGAACTCGATATGTGACGAATTCAGACCAATCTCAATTCTCCCTTTCCTTTCAAAAGTCTGCGAACGCTTAATGCAAAAACAATTAAGTGATTTTATTACCCGCAACAATCTCTTAGTCGAAATTCAATCAGGTTTTCGTTCACACCATAGCTGCACAACCGCACTTATAAAGGTAATTGAAGACATAAGGGTTGATCTCGACCAAAACGACGTAACATTTTTAGTCCTTCTAGATTTCTCCAAAGCATTTGACCTGGTAAATCATTCTGTCCTTTTGCATAAACTGCGTCAGAAATTTAATTTATCTTCCGACGCTATCAAGCTTATCTCATCCTTCCTTAGCGATAGGCAGCAGGCCGTTAGTTTAAATAATAATTTGTCAGAGTTCCTTCCCGTACAACAAGGAGTTCCACAAGGATCAATTTTATCCCCACTTTTGTTCTCATTGTACATAAATGAAATCACGTTCATAATAACCCAAGCCTCCAAGCATTTTTACGCCGACGACATCCAAATTTATAGAAGCTGTCCTTTAGGACTTATCGAAGACTGTGCTTCCATTCTCAACCAGGAACTAAGCAGGATATCCGATTGGGCTTCATGCAACGGGTTAATTCTCAACCCGAACAAATGTAAATGCTTACTTATTTCAAAGAAGGAATTAGGGTTATCATATTTTCCACCCATAATACTGAACGAAACTACCTTAGAATACGTCAACACGCTTAAAAACCTCGGAGTTATCTTCAACAGAACCTTGACCTGGAATGATCATATTAACTCTTTAGCGGGTAAGGCTTATGGGGTGCTGAGAACATTGTGGACAGCTCAGGAATTTACGCCACTCCAAACCAGAATAGTGCTCGCAAGGACCCTGGTGATACCAGTTCTTACTTATGGATGTGAAATATTTTACAACTGCGACGTAATTAGTAAAAATAAATTAAAAGTAGCCTTTAATAGTACCATTCGCTATATTTATGGCTTAAGAAGGTATGACCATATCTCACACCTGCAGCAGAGCCTTCTCCCAATGTCTTTTGATAAATTCATCAAGTTTCGAACCTTAATCTTATTCTTTAAAATATTAAAAACGCGTCAACCAAATTATCTGTTTGAAAAACTCCGGCTCGCAGCGTCAAATAGATCTACATATGTAATACTACCTCGCTTTTCATGTCTGACCTCCGAGAGACAATTCTTTATAGCTGCATGTCGCCTTTGGAACTCACTCCCAACTCATTTGCGAGACATTAACGACATACACACATTTCAAAACAACCTCACTACTTTCTTCTCGAATCAAAGCAACTAACTTCCATCTAACTTTCTTCAAACTGAAACTTTTCTTTTTTTGTCTATTTCTTTACTTTCTTCTGTTCTTTCTCTCCCTTCTGTTTAAATAATTTTTTTCTTTTCTATTACAATGTTATTAATTATAATACTATTCCTCATCCCCAAAGTCACATTTCTTGTTAAATTTTATTTTTATTTTATATTATTGTTATCATTATTCTTTTTTTGTTTTTTTCTTTTCTTATTTATATAAATATTAATTGTTAGTAATTCATAAACTCTCACTAATTTATAAGATGTTAACTATCTTAATGTGTAAGTTCATAAGCATATAAACCAAACTAAACTAAAACTAAACAATCCACCAACATATTTGCTTGAAGATTTTAATTCTCAACCTATCAGTGGATGTTTTTATGAGAAAGAACTACAAAAAACAAAATACCCTAATATTTTCCTTGTTGAAAAAATACTCAAAAGCAAAGGAGAAAATGTATTTCTTAAATGGCTTGGCTTCCCAACGGTTCACAATTCATGGATTAATAAATCACAACTCTTATGAAAAATAAAAAATAAATAAAATTTTATTGCTTTTTAATGACCTAAACCTTTGCGTCCTTAAGTCATTGTATGGTTCTCCATTCATTTTTCTTTAATAGCAATACTCATGATTGGCTGACAATACATATTTATTACTTTGACAACTAAATTCAAAGGTACCTCTGCAGGTACGTGACTTGAATCTTTGATTTAAACAACTTGCATCTTTGCTTTACACACACACAACAATACCGCTGCATCTGGTACTAGCACGTGACCTTCTGTGACCTTCATTATGTAAGTCTCCACCTTCTCTTTAAACGATCAAACACATTCCGCTGCACCTGGTCCTGGAATTAACACGTGACCTTTTGTGACCTTCATAATGTATGTCTCCCCCTTCTCTTTAAACAATCAAAGACATACCGCTGCACCTGGTCCTGGCATTAACACGTGACCTTTTGTGACCTTCAAAATGTAAGTCTCCCCCTTCTCTTTAAACAATCAAAGACATACCGCTGCACCTGGTCCTGACATTAACACGTGACTTGCATATTAATTACCTCATTAACAACCACCAACATGTGATCTGCATATTAATTGCTCATTAATGACGTCACTTCCTGTCTCAGGAGCCGCTTCCTGTCTCAGGACCCGCATAGCTCTACTACTAATTCGTTTTCAATAAAAAAATCAAATTGAAGGTCAGTTGGATCCAAAAGCTTTTATCGATGAAAGCAAGCCGATGGTACACGAAATTCTCTTCGAAAAAATATGCGAGCATAAATCCATAAAGTTTAACATTGAACTTTTCGCAGAGTATGCTAAAATAAGTGAAGATGATTTGGTAATTGATGTTAAATCAATGGCTACTGAAATGAGGTCTGCTTTTCTGCAAATAGAAGTCAACCCCATATTAGAAGAAATGAAAGATATCATTCTTCAGAAAATGGGTGATTTCTCCCAAAACTCAACTTTGTCATTCATTTACAAAGTTTAAAGCAAGCATTGAAGCATGGTTTGAAATTGAAGAAAGTCCATCGTGTGATGAAATTCAGACAATCAAAATGGTTAGAAAAGTATATTTCATATAATACTAACCTTAGACAAAAATCTAAAAATGAATTCCAGAAGAAATTCTACAAGCAAGTGAATCTCACTATTTACGGCAAAACAATGGAAAATGTTGAGAAACGTACTGATGTTAGAACTGTCACACGATGGGAAAATAAAAGAAAATCGTTGTGTGCAAGGGCCTTGATTGCGAAACCTAACTTTCACAGCTCTTTGCAATTTGCAACTGAGAATAATGAGGATGAAGATGAATATACATTGCTTGCCACACAGTGGAAAAAAGGCAACATCATATTAAACAAACCTATTTACTTAGGTTTTATAATACTTGAGCTTTCCAAATATTTAATGTATGATTTCCATTATGATTATATGAAGCCAAAATATAATCGAAATGTGATGCTTAATTATATGGATACCGATTCATTCATTTATTCTATTAATACCGAAGACTTTTATTCAGGCATTTTGGATGATATACCGTTAAGGTTTCATACATTGGACTTTCAGCCCAACAATCAACATAGTATTCCTAGGTTAAATAACAAAGTCTTGGGTATGTTCAAAGATGAAACATGCGGGAATAAAATGTTGGAATTTGTTGGTCTTAGAGCAAAAATGTACTCATTTACGGTTCAAAATGCGAAATATGTTCAAAAAGCGAAAAGAGTCAAAAGATCTGTCACAAAATGTCTAAGAATTGAAGATTACAAGAGGTGCTTGTTTGATCATATTGAAAAATATGAAAGTGTGCTTACTTTTAGAAGCAAGTTGCATACTATAATACACGGAAAATTTGAATAAACTTACGTTAAGTTTCAAAGATTCAAAAAGGTATATAAATGTGATGATAACATCAGCACTCTTGCTTGGGGTCACAAAAACATTCCGGAAAATATACTTCAAATCTAAGCAAAACAACTGTATAAAAAAAATCTATTTATTTACAAAAGAGAAAACAAAATGTATACTGTATATACTTTATATTTTTATAAACAAATGTTTAAGCTAAGTATTTCAATATTGAATCAAAACGCAAATTTTAATTTTTGTTAACTATGTAAGTTGAAAAAAAAGTTGTACCTATATAAAAAATAAATATTTTTTCATTTACAAATTAATTGTTTTATTTCAATGACTTCTTTATTTCTTACGAAAAATACAGTTTTAAGATTTCTAAACAGCTTTTACAATAAAACATATCATTTTCATATTCTTGCATTCATATGCGCTTGAACAGTCAACTAAGAAGGTGCGTAAAATCATAATATGATTGAACATAGCATCCAAACTAAAAAAAAAACATTTCAAGGAAAAGGACTTTTTTTTTTTTTTTTTTTTTTTTTTTTTATAATGCACACGCGCTCAAGGGGTTTGTTATAGCCCTTTTAACGATAAGTCACAGCGCGAGCGATAGGAAGTTAGGGAGGAAGGGAAAGGAGGTGTCGATGAACATTGATCTTGAATGTTTGAAGTTCAAAATGGCAAGGGAAAATTGTGCCAGGCAATTCATTCCACATTCGTGTTGTACGGCTAAAGAAAGAATCCCTATATTTCACGGTACGTCCGAAATTGGGCTCAAGTGTAAACTGATGAGCGTTCCTAGCAAGACGAGTATTACGGGGGAAATGTTTAAGGGGTGGAACGCAACTGGCTACCTCGAGTGAGCATTTTTTGTGAAAGAATCTGTAAAATAAGGAAAGACATGAAACATTTCGACGATGTTCAAGGGATGGAAATGTTTCCATAAACTACCATTTAAACTACATATTCCTTCTTATAATTACTGTGGTCCCGGAACTAAATTGGAAGAACGTTTACGTAGAGGAGACAAAGGAATTAATCAACTCGACGAGGCTTGCCGTTTTCATGACATGCATATTCTAAGAGCAGCTCTGTTCAAGATCGACACGTTGCCGATAAAATTTTAACCGAGCAAGCGTGGAAAAGATTCAAATCAAACGATTCTTCAACCTCTGAAAAATTAAGTGGACTCTTAGTTACTAACATGATGAAAGCTAAGACAAAATTTGGTGTGGGTAATAAAGAGAATAAGTCCAAAACTATAAGAACAAGTAAAAAAAAAAAAGACTTGCAAAATAAATATATTTAAGAAAGCTATAACCGAAGCAAGAAACAATATCAATTGTTGTGGTACAACATCTATGGCTAACATTGCTGTCAAAGCTACAAAACATGTTTTTTTTTTTTTTTTTTTTTTTTATAATGCACACGCGCTCAAGGGGTTTGTTATAGTCCTTTTAATGATAAGTCACAGCGCGAGCGATAGGAAGTTAGGAAGGAAGGGAAAGGAGGTGTCGATGAACATTGATCTTGAATGTTTGAAGATCAAAATGGGAAGGAAAAATTGTGCCAGGCAATCCATTCCACATTCGTGTTGTACGGCTAAAGAAAGAATCTCTATATTTCACGGTACGTCCGAAATTGGGCTCAAGTGTAAACTGATGAGCGTTCCTAGCAAGACGAGTATTACGGGGGAAATGTTTAAGGGGTGGAACGCAGCTGGCTACCTCGCGTGAGCATTTTTTGTAAAAGAACCTGTAAAATAAGGAAAGACATGAGACATTTCGACGATGTTCGAGTGACGGAAATGTTTCCATAATGCTTCTCTCTCCTATCAATTTTAACGCTTTTTTCTGAACTCTGTCGAGCAGGTGAAGAAAAGTTTGAGAAGCACCTGCCCAGAGATGGGAGTTATACTCGAGTTTAGGGCGTATAAACGCTTTGTAAATTGTAGCCAGATCAGAAGGGGTGAAAAACTTCTTGCATCTATTAAGAAAGCCTAAGCATCTTGCAGCATTCTTGGCAATCTCAAGTATATGATCATTCCAACGAAGATTGTAACTGATACACATACCGAGTACTGATAGCTTTTCGGCCTCCTCGATGCAAGTACCATTCATGGATAATGGCATAGGGGGTATGTTTAGCTTCAACGACAAAAGACAGCATTGAGTTTTCGACGCATTAAACTCCACACGATTTCTAGTACCCCAATTCACAATGCCTTTTAAATCGGAGTTTAACGAGCTTATCATACGATTTCGTTGTAATAACACGTCCGAAGGCGAAGGCCGTGAATTATCAAACGTATATGAAAAGCTGAGGGTTGAGTCGTCAGCAAAACAATTTAATGGATTAGAAGTCACAGACAAGAGATCATTTATAAAAATGAGAAAGAGAGTCGGAGACAGAACGGAGCCCTGGGGCACACCAGCATTTATTTTGTGGAGATCAGACTTCAAACCGTCTAATACAACTTGTATTGAACGGTCCAGAAGATAGCTTCTAATCCAACGAATAAGAGTATCATCGATACCAAATGCACGCATTTTCGATAAAAGAGCTTCATGCCAAACTCTATCAAATGCCTTTGAAATATCAAGCGCAATAATCTTGCTTTCGCCAAAGCGATGCACAGATTTGTTCCACTGTTCGGTGAGATATGCCATCAGATCACCAGTGGAACGATTGCCTCGAAAGCCGTATTGCCGGTCATTTAAAAGCTCCCGATCTTCGAGATATTTCTTGAGCTGACGATTTATCAGCGTTTCCATGACCTTGGAAAGAAGGGACGTAAGTGCAATTGGTCGGTAGGAGGAGGGGGAGGAGGAATCACCTTTTTTTGGGACGGGCTGGACAAATGCTGTTTTCCATCTACTAGGAAAGATTCCTGAACGATAGGAGCGATGGAACAGCTTACGCAGTGGTTTTGCCAGAGATGAAGAACACTTCTTCAGAAGAATAGGGGGTATACCATCCGGGCCAGCGGATTTGTGTATATCAAGATCTTGAAGTACTCTTGCTACTGTACGAGTGCGGAAAAATATCTGTCCCATAGAAAAATTAACGTTCTCAAGTACAGGAGGGGCATTGTTGCTTGCAGGCAACGTAGAACTTGCAGCAGAATGAGCTGCGAGCATATTCGCCTTCTCTGAAGAGCTGACAATAGGTTTATCGTCGACGATGAGCGTTGGAACTGATGATGACGTTGAGTTCTTGACGTTTTTTACAAATGACCAGAAGTTTTTACTGCCTTTGGGACATTGCAGAATTTTTTGCCGTAACTTCTGGTCATGTAAAAATTTCGTTTTGTGTATAACGGAGTTGCACGAGTTCCTAACTTGTTTGTGTTTCTTCCGATTTTCCTCAGTTGGGTTGGCTTTGTAGGATCGGAAGCTTACTTCTTTCAACCTGATAGCTTCTTTACACTCTTCGGAAAACCAAGACTTTTCTTTTGGTTTGATACATTTTGTTCTGTGAGGGACAAAAGTTCTCATTCAAAGAAAAAATCACTTCTGTAATCATTTCAGCACTGGCATCAATGTCATTATCAAGGAAGCATAATGACCAGTTAAAGTTGCGAAAGAAATTATTCAGACCGTCCCAGTTGGCTTTCTCGTATTGCCAAACGGTCCTAGTGGGAATTTTTTCTTTAACTGGATGGTTGGAGATCGAGAAATTAGCTGAAATGACACAATGGTCCGAGGTGCCAAATGGAGAAGTTACTTTAATAGTATATTTATCAGGATGGGAAGTAAGGAACAAGTCAAGAGTATGGGCGGAATGCCCATCAACATCCGGTACACGAGTAGGCTCATCGACAAGCTGGGTAAGATGGTTATACTCAGCAAAGATCTCGGTATACCTTCCTTCGAGTGTTGTCTGGCCAGAATATCGGAGCCAACTTGAATTGTGTACATTGAAGTCGCCCGTAATCACGACTTCAGTGTGAGGACAATGGGAAACAATGTTACTAAAAATAAGAAAAAACAGTATATTCAAACACCAAGAATAATACCACTTCCAAAGAGTGGAGTTTTTCTCCCGTTATTTGCCCCCGTTCTCGCTGGCTTATCAGCTGTTGGATCTTTAGCAGGTGGAACAGCTGGTGTTGAAAAAGCCCTCAATAATGCACGTGCTGCCAAAAGAATGTTCGAAGAAAACAAACGACACAATAGGGCTATGGAAGCTGTTTCTATTCAAGGAAATGGTTCTTACTTACAACCATATAAGAATGGTCTTGGCCTTTTTTTAAACACACCTAACACAAAAAACTAATTGATCTGCTGCCTAACCGAGCCTTAAACAATTTCGATATTCAACGATTTGGAAAGAAGCACTTAAAATATTTTAGAATAGTTTTTATGCGAGACTCGTTACCGAAAATATTATTTGATAAAGAATGTGCTGTTTTAAATTTGGATAATGAAACTGGTAAAGGTACTCATTGGGTAGCATATATTAGAAATAAGGAAAGAAATATCGTAAAATATTTTGACAGTTTCGGAAATTTAAGGCCACCAACTGAAGTCATATGCTATCTTGGGAATCAAATTAACTATAATTATATTCAAGAACAAGATTTAAATACATTTATTTGTGGTCATTTATGCTTAAAGTTTTTATTAGAACAATGTAAAAATGTTTTCCTCACTTTAAATATAAATGAATAAAACTATATGTAAAATCAAAAACTTGTCATTTGTCTTTTAATCAAGATGTCGTTAACACTAACCTTAAGTGGTAATGAAACAAGTCTCAACGCAGAGTATTTTCCACCAATTTTACTGAAATCTAATTATGTTTGTGGGCTTATAGATTTCCAAACATATAACTCTATACCAAATATTGATGAATTTAATAATTTGCTGCATTTAGGAGATAGTGTCATACAATTTCCTATTGGTTCAAATGAGATAGAAGATATAAATAATTTAATACAAAAAAAAGTTATTGAACTTAACAAAGAAAAGAAAAGAGCAAAAAGAAAAATTGATATTAAAGTAAAAGCAAATAACAACACCCTGAAATGTGAAATTACAAGCTCGGAGGACATTGACTTCTCTAAATAAAATTCTATTGGATCTCTCCTAGGATTTAGTAAAAAACTGCTTAAGTCAAATTTATTACATGAATCAGACCTTTACGTTGATATAAACCGAGTAAATGCTATACGCGTTGAATGTAATATAATTGATGGAACGTATGTCAATAATCAATCGGCGCATATTTTGCATGAATTTGCTGTTAAAGTAAGTCCTGGCTATAAAATCATAGAAGTTCCGAACGTCAAACGAATAACTTCATTGTTTTTAAAAATCATCGACCAAGACAGTAAAGATATTAATTTCAAAGGAGAAAAAATTACGGTTCGATTACATTTACAACCAGAACCATGATTGTGTACGAATATATAGTCAACACAAATCCTATAAGCTCTATACTTTAGGTATCTCAAGCAAAGTTGTGAATCTGCTGAAAGCAATGTATGAAAACAATGTGTCTTATGTTTGGGACGGACAATTTACATCAGAGGACTTTGAAACGGAAATGGGAGTAAGGCAAGGATGTGTGTTGAGTACTTTGCTGTTCATTTTGTTTGTGATGTGTTTTTTGCTTTCCAGCCTGGGTTTTGCTCGCCGGTTTGTCCAAAGTTCTTTATCAAAGAAAAACAAGTAAAACTTTGATTGAGATTCTCCAATAAATTCTCAATTAATTTTATTTTAATCCTTAAGTGTTAAAATTATTATATATGTATACTGTATTGTTTATAATTTTACATTCGTTATTCTTATCGTAAAAAAAAAAACACTTTATGCGTTATTCCGCCTTGAGGCTATATTTTCCCAGCTTGTCCGGTCACATCGGGGGAATCCTTCTTCGGTTGTTATCCTTTCGGTCCACAATGATTTTGGGCTTACCGCTGGATGTTGGTTTTCTAGGAACAAAGAATGGTTATTATGCTGCAGTTTAACTTAATACTAAAACGCAAACCATAGAGGTTCGCTCTGGTCGATCAGCAGGTATAAGGCCCCTGGTGGCAACCAGTGTTGGCAAGTAAGTTACATGAAGTAAGTTACTCGTTTAGTTACGCGTAACTAATATGAATTAGTTACGCCCAATATTTGACGTATTTGACGTAACTAATGTAACTAATGTAACTAATGTAACTAAATGTAACTAACTGTAACTAAATAAAACTAACTCTAACTTAATTATAAAAAATAAAAAAAATCACATATCATCCTGAATCCCAATCGACTATTGACAAAATTCTTTTATTAGCAAGGGCAACGGCAACCTGGCAAGGAATACATATTGAAATTACTATGTTCCTGATGAAAACTAAATCACAGGAAATGTTACGGCAATCTCAATCATCCAGCTTTGCCATAAAACAGTATAGTCAATCGTCATTCGAACGGGATTGTGGACGGAACTTCTAAATTTCAATTTAACATAAAATGTGAGTTTTTGTATTTGAAAAATTCTATTAGTTATAGTAAGTTACATTTATTTACAATTAGTTACATTAAGTTACATTAGTTACATTAGTTACATAAGTTACATTAGTTACATGTAACTTATTAAAATTTCAAAGTTACGCGTAACTATCCAACACTGGTGGCAACTGCTACTTAAATTCAATAACAAGGCAACTATTGAAGTTGCAAACGGCAGGCTTACGCTCTTGTAAATAAACTAAATTCCAATAAACTATGTAACTATAGAAGTTACAAACGGCAGGCTTACGCTCTGGTCGATCAGCAGGTATTAATGCCCCTGGTGGCAACTTATACTTAATTGTAATAATGAGACAACTATTGGAGTTGCAAACGGCAGGCTTACGCTCTGGTAAATAAACTTAATTTCAATAAACTATGTAACCATAGAAGTTACAAACGGCAGGCTTACGCTCTGGTCGATCAGCAGGTATTAATGCCCCTGGTGGCAATACGTAAGGGTTTTCTTAATAATAAATGCAAACCATAGAGGTTGCAAACGGCAGGCTTTCGCTCTGGTCGATCAGCAGGTATAAGGCCCCTGGTGGCAACTAATACTTAAATTCAATAATACTTCAGCTAAAGAATGCCTACAAACCACTAAGACCCCTTACCACTGGTGGGGGGAAGTCAGAGAAGTTAAATAACTAAATTAAAATAAACGCCTAAATAAGATGATGAATTGCTCCATGCTACTTTGTGTTTTTCTTCGCCTTCTTATGTTATATGGCGACAGCAACATCGTGTGAGTTGTAAAGACGAAGATAAATTTCCATGCGCTTTAACACGCTTCGTTGTTGTTGCTGTTTGTG
This sequence comes from Platycheirus albimanus, assembly GCA_916050605.2. Taxonomy (NCBI): domain Eukaryota; kingdom Metazoa; phylum Arthropoda; class Insecta; order Diptera; family Syrphidae; genus Platycheirus; species Platycheirus albimanus. Next base: position 156,733,453 of record OU696696.1, on the reverse strand, counting down.
GTGTAAGCATTGGAATATTTATAGATCACGTGACGATGACGTATCGTCTAAAAGTAGATGGTTTATATTTCTATTGGAATAAGTAGGAGATGTGACGCTTCGTTACATTCCCCTCCTTCGTCGGAGACGAGAACTTTCTCGTCTAAAAAAAAAACACGAATGCATAGCTATATGTATATATTTTTTCCCCCTTTTTTTTCATTAAGCAAAGCAAAAGCAAAAAAAAAACGATTTGTAAAATATCAAAATAGGTTCGCAGGTAAAGCAAAAAAGAAAGGTATCAATATTCATTGTTAAAAAATAATAATAAAAAATGGTAAATGGATAACTGAATAAAAAAAACAAATAAATAAACAGTTCGTGTAAAAAAAAAATAAAGAAACATAGCCATTGGCAAAACTTAAAACAAATGTTCTACGCAAACTTTCTGTCACATAATTATGGCACTTCATTGTTATTGTAAAAAAAAAATAAATTTCCACTCCTTTCGCCTGCCTGTCCTCTAGAAATTGATCCGTTTGTGATGATCTGCGTAAGTTAGCAGCGCTACCCCAGGCTTGATGATGCGGGCAACCACCTTACCCCAACGTCTCTTAAAAATTAGGCGTTGACGACGGAACTTCGGGTTGTATAGGGGGTGTCTTTCGATGTTGATGTTATGAAACGGATCCTCTGGAGCAAAGTTATCTACTTTACGCTGCCCATCTATCGACTCCCTCCTATCCGACATAACTGAACAGGCTGAAGTGGTGAGTACTGCCAACGGGAACGTTGGTTGGTGTGGCAATATGACCTTTGTTATCGGGTGTTCAGCGGTATTCTCTGCTCCTTTGTGTCCGCAAATTTCTGCGGTGATTTCCACTGGTAAACCTGGCAGTAGTGTGGGGACTTCTGGCTGCATACACTCCGGCTGGTTGCTAGTGGTGTTCACTTCTTCCACCTTGGCTTTGATTGTCGACAGCATTTTGGGTTGTCTTGGTGGTGGCTCATCGGTTGGCGTCTTTGTATCCTTCCTTACTACCGGTTGTAGACGTACTTGTCTTACCTTGACCGTGGTGCTCCGTTCGTTCCCTCCTTGTGCATTAGTGGACTCTGGTGTCACCTCCTTCTTTTTTAACACTCTCCGAGTTTTAATTAGGCTATTTTGTGGCAGGGCCTCAATAATGTTCACTTGTCGTGGTGGCGTCCATTCCGTGGTCGTTGTTGGTCGGGGGGTTCTTGTTTTGTCTGCTTTATAAACAGGAGCTTTAGGCACTGTTGTGGGTGTCAACTTTATCACCGACTGGATAACGGCGCCTCCAGGGATGGACATTCGCTTGGGCCGTGTTGGTTGCCTTTCCCATGGTTGGGCTAGATCGGTCGGCTTCTCCATTGATGTTCGCGCTTCAGTGGTTGGATGAGAACTGAATATAATACCGCATTCATTTAAGTGTTTACTCTCGGTCTCCGAAGAGTTAGCAAATCCTTTAATGTCTTTTAAATGAGACCGCACCAACACCTTTTTCCTCCCTTATCGTCAAACTTGCGCAACACTACTATAACGGGAGAAACAAACTTCACTACCTCGTATGGCCCTTCATATTTAGGGGCTTACTTCTCAGTGAAATGCTTGACGGCGGATGAGAGCACTCTCACCTTTTTGTATACCCTTTCCCCTATGCTGGGCCTCCAGGTGCTTCGACGTAAGTTGTAATGCTTGGATTGGGCTTGCGACGCTCTTTGTAAATTTGTTGTTACGAGTTGATATAGCGCTAACATCCGCTCCCGTCTGACGGATAGAGTTTCGTTGCGAGTCTCGTCACATGGCAGAGTTACTTGCTGCGGGGCTCTTATTTCTCTTCCAAAATTAAGGAATGCCGGGGAAAACTGGGTGGATTCGTGCTTACTAGTATTTACCGCAAAAGAGAGTTCTGGCAGGTATTGGTACCATGTGCGATGATTTTCGTTAACGTATTGAGCGATCATTGTTTTGATCACCTTATTAACTCTCTCGGAGGGGTTCTCCTGCGGGATGTAGGGGGCTGTCAAACGTTGTTTTATACCCATCTCCAGCAAAAATTCCGTAAAAGGTACTGATAAACTGACTTCCGTTGTCCGACACTAAAACCCGTGGTACTCCAAAACGAGTGATCGCTCTCTCTCGTAATGCTTTAATTACGCTCTGGGTCGTAGCTGCTCTAAGGGGGACTGCTGCTATCCATTTGGTGAAACTATCCACCAAAACCAATAGCATGGCATTGCCTTTCATTGACCGTGGTAGTGGCCCTACAAGATCTAGACATACCGTGTCCCAAGGGCTGTCAGCTATACGCGTATGCATCAATCCGCTCGGCTTCTGTTGGGAGGGCTTAAACTGGTTACATACCTAGCATTTCCTCACATACTTTGTGACGTTCCGGTACATTCCCGGCCAGTGATATTGCTGCATTACGCGTGCTATTGTCTTGGCTACACCTAAATGGCCGGCAGTTACTATGTCGTGGTTTTCATATAGCACCCTGTTTCGGTCTTTGTTTGGCATGCACCATTTCCAATCAGCGTCTTTATCAGAAAAAGGGTGAGAGGCGAACCTCCGGTATAGTCGACGATCGATTATGCGGTAATCGGGGAATCGGTCGGGGTTTTCGATAATTTGTTTGATGAGACGTTGGGTCCAATCCTCCGGTTCCACTATTGCTGCGGCAAGATCACTTTGGGTAATTGGTAGGGGATCTCGAGACGAAGCGTCAGCAACCACGTTCATGGCCCCTTTGCGATATTGTATATCGAAATTGAACTGTTGCAGTTCAATGGCCCAGCGGGCCAGTCGTCCTGAGGGGTTGTCTAGTGAATGTTGCCACTTTAGTGAGTGGTGGTCTGTGATCACCGTGAAGTGGTAGCCTTCTATGTAAGGTCTCATTTTCCGTCACCGAATACTTTTTCTCCAGGTCGGTTAAAGTTCTGCTAGCGTACGCTACTATTCTTTCCTGATTCTTTGTGTTCTGAGAGAGCACTACCCCCAACCCGTACTGGCTAGCATCGGTCTGCAATGTGAATGGGAGGTTGTAATCGGGGCACATAAGCACGGGGGCTTCGGTCAGACGTTGCTTCAGGTCAATAAAGGCGTCTTCTTGGGATGGCCCCCACTCCCACACTTGGTTTTTCTTTAGCAACTTGGTCAGAGAAGTTGCAACTCCGGAAATTTTTTTGATAAATCTGCGGTACCAGGAGGTTATTCCGAGAATACGACGCAACTCCTTGACGTTACGGGGGACTTTTAATTCGTGCACTGCTGCGATCTTGTCTGGGTCGGTGCTTATGCCTTGGTCCCTTACCACATGGCCAAGGTACTTCAGTTTACTCTTACAGAACTCGCATTTGTCCTGGTTGATTCTAAGGTAAGCTGATTGCAGCCGTTGGAACACTTCTTTTAGATGGACCAGATGATCTTCGAATGTTTCGCTTATGACAATAATGTCATCTAGGTATGCGAACGCATACTTGTCCATGTCCGCACCGATGATCGTATCTAACATGCGTTGGAAGGTCGCAGCTGCCGAGTTAATTCCGCAAGGCATAACCTTCCACTGGTATAGGCCATGTCCGGGTACCGTAAATGCTGTAGCGGGTCGGGAAGCGGGATCTTAAAGTAAAGTTTTTTTTGTATATTGGCATGCAAATCGTCAATATTTGAACTTTGTTGTGTAAAGTAAATTTTTGAAACTCAATGAAACAAGACGTGAATTAAGTTAACCAATAATCAATACCAATCATCAATATATATATATTACATAAATCATGAAAAGTATAGCTATCATCATCAGCAGCGTAAACAGTTCATCGGAGGTCACAGTGCACTGCAGCCGACGAGAATTTTGGTGAGTCCGTTCTATATTTATATAAATAAACTATATTGATTCCCTTGAATATATATATATAAAAGTGATGATATCAGAATTGATTTAATTGAAAAAGCAAATAACAATATTAAAGCGTAAACCACATTTGATTTGCGATATAATTGAAAATTGCTTCTTCATTTCTTAAATCATAAACTACAATTGATTCGCACCAGTTGAGAAAACGTAAAGGCGATATTTGAAATCACGATTCATACACGATATTTGATTACGCACGATTTATGAGCAGTGCATAATCATTGTTTTAACGAACTTGAGTACCAGTCTTTCGTCCCTGTCCCTTTATAGTTTTAAGAAAGATAAATAAGAATAATTTGATTTAAAAAAGATAAAATTTCTGGAATAACGTTAACATCATAAATATATGGGTTGATGTAAGCCATACATTTACATTTTTGATATTTATGAACAAAAGAAAGATATTTGAGAATTTTTTTGAATAGTGTTAATAGATATAGATTAGAGTTAAGGATTTTTTTTTTTGATTTATAAATAAAAATATTTATAACGTTTTAACAAAAAAATAAAAGCTTAATAATTTTTGGTAAAGAAGTATGCCAATAAGATATTGTGACATGTATATTGGAACAATTCGTAGAGTTATGTTAGTAAGTAGGTATGTTGGAGTAAATTATAGGTTCGTGGGGAATTGGAATGGACCCTTCTTCACACAACATTCGGAATAATTCAACGACGGATAGATGATGGAGAGTGTAGTTAATGTATAGGCCATGGTTAGTTTAGAATGCAGATAGATTAGGTTTAGTTTTTGTGTGAATGTGATTGATTTGAGGTTTGACATGGACAGATAAGTTGAGGTTTGATTCCGTATGAATGAGATTTTAGAATTAGTTAGTTTAGTTAAGAGATCATAGTTTAGGAATGGAGTAGAGTTTGAGTAAACCTTACTTAGTTTCTTTATTATGTTCAGGGGCTTCTTAAATATTTTTGTGGTACACGTGAAGCCAAGGTCCGGCGAGCTTTCAGCGAACTGGAATAGGGCGGGTTTAGAGTACCGGGTATCTATTGTCATCTAATATACCCACCCATTTAGTGAGACACCGACAATCGTCTGCGATTATATAGAGAACACAGCAGATGATATGAATATCAAGTTGTTCATGATATAAGCGAACATCTACTTATACCCATTATTAATACTACGAGGTAGCAGAGGATTTTAGAGTTTTCTAGATGATCAGTTTATGGTTAATAAAGATGTTATCGGTGCATAGACATTCTGTAAATAAGGAGCGTTCCTAGATCAGTACACTCATAGTTGTGGACGGCATATGAACCGATCAGCGTAATCCTGTTCTTGGGGCCCCTTAATTAATTCTAATAACACGAGTGAATATCATCCGAACTCGAAGATATGCAGATGGTTGAAAAAAAAACTTGTAGCACGGCTGTCGCAGTATGGCAAGAACTCACACCCATATGCTCCTGAGTGATACGGAGCCAGATTTTGCATATCGACGCGGTACTGGCGAGCAGCAACCTTGATTAACGCTAATGGGTTGGTTAGGGTATGTGAAGTTATGTATTCTTATCAACTAAACCGATTTGTTAGTTAAGGAGTTATACACTGATGAAGGTGGTGGGAATATGAGTTGGTTTTAAATGGGATCTTTCCCAAGACGTTGTGTCGGACTGGCACTTATAGAGTTTAACATCCCTATTGGAAGAAAAGGAACTTGAGGGCCATCTTAGAATGAAATCAACTGCTATTTCAAATTCAAGGTGGTTAATATGTTCGATCTGATTGGTGTTGAATAGGATGTGATAGGTTTTCGAGTAGGTACTTTGAGGGATACACGGGTTGGGGGGCATCAGTGCTGATGAACAAGATAAGCAGGACATCAACGCTTATCAAAATTAGATACCATATTTGGGGAAGCTGCCAGTATGAGAATAGGTTGAGGGTTCAACATAATTCGATACTGACTGTATTCATAAATAGGTATCTCCACTTTTTTGTGTGTTTGACGGGATTCTGCGCTGGTCTAGGTTTTCGTGGACTGAATGTCTCTTCTGATACGAGGCGAATATGTTCGTCGGTACGAATTAGAGACAGATACATTCATCACTATTAAGTGTTTGATAAATAACATCATCCGATGCGAAAGGGCTGGCAGAATCTCGAATCTTCGTTACACTTTAGAAATCAAAAACAAACCAGTTAAAGTCCACGTAAATCGCATTAAACATGCTCACATACCTTAACTATTTCACGATATTTTCAATTTTACTAAACTTATGCTACGAAAATTTCATTACAGGTTTTCCATATTGCAGGCTAATGCCGAAAACTTTAAAATTAATTTAATCACTAATGGTAGCGGGTTATTCTACGAAAACCTAGGAAATGTCAGATTTTATTCTGATCATTGGCAATTAATCACATATACTGATATGTCGTTTTATAAAAAGAAATTGGAGTTGATACAAAAAATTTATGAAAAATCAGAATCTTTGTGTGAGGAAAATTTTCTCAAAACATTAAATGTTCATTGTTCTCAGACACTTGATCTCTTATCAATACAAGTAACGAAACTTATTCAGAAAGAAGAAACTCTAGCTCATTTACTTTATAGTCATAGGACTAAAAGAGGTATTTTTAATGGCGGAGGTTACGCCTTGAATTGGTTATTCAGCGTTCCCGATGCGGATGATGCAAATTATTATAGCGAAGCTATAAAACAAGTAGAAGAAGACGACACTAAAGTCCAAATGCTTATGAAAGAACAAATTTAAATTATAAAAACTACTATTACAAATTTTAATGAATCAATAAGCATTCTAAAGGTCCATGAAAATGTTTTTAACGATAACATTAAAAAATTCAATTATTTCATAAATAAAGTAAACCAAGAAGAAGACATGTAGAGAATGAATTAATTACTTAGATACTAATGTATCACCCTGTTGTCTGATTTATATTGTACCTACTTACCTATACAATATTCGGCGATATCATAATACTGGTTTGACAACCTCTAATATTCAATGTAAGAGCTTAGAATTAAGAATCAGAGATCAACGATGCCAGTCGTAATAAAGCAATCTAAGCATACAATTAATACGTCTTGTACTTCAGTTTAATACATGGCGCAGTCGTATTGAACCAAACAAAGCATATGGGGATATCTAAGCGCGTTAAAAATCACCCCATATTAGAAAAAAAACCACGAGGAAGGCCACCAAAGAAAATATTCATTAACAACAATATGGATTATATACGTAAAGTAGAAGAGCTTAAGCTGGACGGCAACATTTCAGAAAATTGGAGAATATTTAAACAAAATTTTGAGATTTTTGCCACAGCAATTGAATTATCGAAAAAAGAAGAATCAGTAAAAATTGCAATATTCCTCAATGCATTGGGATCAGAAGCGATTGAAGTTTTTAATTCGTTAGATATAGATAAAGCAGAGCGAAAAATATATAAAAATGTTGTTGAAGTGTTCGAGAAATTCTGTGAACCAAAATCAAACGAAGTTTACGAGAGCTTTATTTTTCATAGTAGAAGTCAGAGACCTGGAGAGCCATTCGATCAATTTTTAATTGACCTTAAGAAATTGATAAAAAAATGTGGCTTTGGAGAGCAAGAAAGCAGAATGTTACGAGACAGATTAGTGCATGGAGTAAATGATAAGAGGCTGCAGAAGCGTTTGTTGGAGACGGATGCATTAACAGCGCAGAAGGTAATTGAAGCAGCAAGAGCAGCAGAGGTCACATCGGAGCAAATGAAAAAGTTGGAAGAGCAGGCTGGCACATCGAGAGCATCAGTGAACGTCGTGGGAAAATTCGAAACGAGGGGGAGTAGATTTAGAAATAATTTTAGTGCTAATACTGCTAATTTTGAACATTATAACAAAAATGATAAAATAAATCCTTTCAGATACCCTAATAATAATTTAAGCAAAAATTTGAGATCTGAGTCATGGAACGGTGTTGCTTGTAGTTTTTGTGGACAGACGCATTTAAAGGGAAAATGCCCCGCATATGGGAAAACGTGTTCATTTTGCAAAGGAATTAATCATTATTCAATAGTTTGTCGGAAGAAAAGGATTCAAGAAATCAATTTGGAAACTCCTGAGTCAGGTGATGTTGATAATAGTTTTGTTCTTGATGCAATTTACAAAATAAATTGTAGTAGAGAAGGAAATGCTAAAAAATTTTGTGAAAAAGAAAGCACATGGTTTGAAGATCTTGAAATTCAGTCCAAAATGATAAGATTCAAACTAGATACGGGCGCGGATGTGAACGTAATACCGGTAAAATTTATTAAAATCTTAAAAAATATTGAACTGGAACAATCTGTTGAGAAGTTGGAAGGGTATGGTGGTTCGGAGATAAAAACTTTGGGACGCGTGGAGTTGGAATGTAAGATTAAAAATAAAATAAGCAGGTTAAATTTCTTTGTTGTTGATGTTGGTGCTGTGCCAATTTTAGGGCTAAAAAGCTGCGTAGAATTGGGTTTGTTAAAACGAATTTTGAGTGTTGATTTGAGTTCTAAGGAACAATTTTTGAATAACTATAGCAGTTTGTTCGAGGGATTAGGTTGTTTTTGTACAGATTTTCACATTGAGCTAAAAAATAATGCGATTCCAGTAGCCAAACCTTCAAGGAGAATTCCTCTTGCTTTGAGGACTCCGCTTAAAAATGAGCTCAAATCACTTTGTGAAAGGGGAATAATTGAACCAGTTAATGAACCTACCGATTGGGTTTCCAATATAGTCATAGTGGAAAAGCCTAATAAGCAAATTCGTATTTGCTTAGATCCAAAAGCACTCAACATTGCAGTTAAGGATAATATTTATGAAATTCCTTCATTTTCACAAATAAAGTCAAGTTTAGTTGATAAAAAGTTTTTTCGGTATTTGACTTAAAAGATGGATATTGGCAAGTAAAGTTAGATGACAGTTCTAAGAAAATTTGTTCGTTTAGTACGCCTTTTGGTTGCCATCGTTTTTTAAGACTACCGTTGGGCATAAAATTAGCCCCTGAGGCATTTCAAAAAATTAATGAAGAACATTTTGGAGACATAAATGGTGTAATAATTTATATAGATGACTACCTAATAGCTGCGAGAAATGAAAAAGAGCACGATGAGATTTTGAGAAAATTTATGGAAAGAGCCAAAGAGAAAGGAATTAGGTTTAACAAAAACAAAATACAGTATAGACAAAGAAAAGTTTCATTTTTAGGACATGTTATAACAGACAAAGGGATAGAGTGTGATAAAACGAGAATGGATGCAATAGATAAAATAGGTATTCCAAAAACAAGAAAAGAACTGCAAAAAGTACTAGGACTTATAAATTACATTAGAGAGTATATTCCAGAACTAGCCGAACTGTCGAAACCACTTAGAGACTTGCTTTCAACTGAAGTTTTGTTTCAGTGGTTTGAATGTCACACAGAAGTGTTAGAAAAAATTAAGTTGTGCATTGCCAATGCACCAATTTTGCAACCATTTGATAGCAGAGAACACATTGAAATTCAAACAGATGCATCGCAGTTCGGCTTAGGATGTTGTCTCATGCAAAAAGGCAGACCAGTGAGTTTTGCATCAAGAAGTTTATCCAAATCGGAAGTGCTATATGCACAAATTGAAAAAGAATTTTTGGCAGTGGTATTCGCGTGCCAAAAGTTTCATACTTACATTTATGGTACGAAAGTCGAGATTATAACTGACCATAAACCTCTTTTGGGTGTAATGGCCAAAGATTACTATACTATTCCATCAGCTAGATTACAAAGAATGAAGCTGCGGCTTCAAAAATACGATTTGAGTTTTAGATATTTGCCGGGCAAGTTTTTATATGTAGCAGACTTATTGTCCCGAAACTTTGGCACTGAAGAAGTAGAAGAAGAAATTAAGGGATTAAACGAAATGGTGCATTCAATTAATGTGAGTGAAGAGAAGAAAGAAAACTTTAAAGCAGAAACAGATAAAGATGAGTTCTTAAGAGATTTGAAGAAAATTATTTTAGAGGGCTGGCCACAAACGAAAGCTAGATTACCGGAGAAACTTCGATTTTTGTGGAAGTCAAGGCAAGAATTATTTGTAGTAGAGAATTTAGTATTTTTTGGGAACAGAATATTTGTACCTAGGTCACTTAGAAATGAAGTTTTAGAAAAATTACATGTTTCTCATATGGGCATTGAAAAAATGAAAGCCCGTGCCAGAAGTCTTATTTATTGGCCATCACTTAATGAGGAATTAGAAAACTTGGTAGGAAAATGTAGTACTTGTCAAAAATACAGATCGCAGAATCAAAAACAACCGTTAATAAGTCATGAAATCCCAAATATTCCATTTAATAAAATTGGGATTGATATAATGGAGATAGAAGGAATCAATTATTTAGTAGCAGCGGACTACTTTTCGAAGTATTTGGAGATAGTAGGTACCTATTCAGAAAAAAACTGCTTTAGCCGTAATTAACAAATTGTTACCAATATTTGCAACACACGGGCTTCCCAAATCAATTATAGCTGATAATAATCCTTTTGGCTGTTTTGAATTTAAACAGTTTTGTAATAATTATGACATTGAAATTATAACGAGTAGTCCAAGGTATCCTAGATCCAATGGATTTGCCGAGCGAATGGTACAGGTATCAAAAAATTTAATATTAAAAAGCAAAGACTGTCATGAAAGCTTTTGGATGGCTTTACTTGAATATAGAAATACGCCTATTAAAAACTCAACTCTTTCGCCGTGCGAAATAATAATGGGAAGAAAAACGCGCACCCTAATTCCCTGTAAAACTGATTTATTTAAAAATGAAAATATAAGTAAACAGATTGTTCCGGTTTTAAATAAAAATAATAAAATAAATAAAATGAATTACGATAAAAAGACAAAAGAAAAAAACGAATTTGAGAAGGATGAACTCATTTGGATGAGGGAGTTTAAATGTTGGTTGCCGGGAAAAATTTTAGAAAAACATTTGAGCTCACCTCGGTCATATTGGATTGAGCTTGAAGATGGCAGAACTTTTCGTAGAAATTAATTTTTTATTAGAAAACGGAAGTAATACATTTATTGCATACATATGTGTATAAATCAACGTTTACACGCTTACAAGAATCACAAGCGACATCGAATTCATAATTATTTTAGTTCATTTATGATTGTATCTTATATAAAAAATAAAAAAAAAAAAAAAAAAAAAAAAAAAAAAAAAAAAAAAGGAAGTAAAGAATTGACTTATTGATGTATGTACTGATATTAACTTTTAAGGGGAGATGTAGAGAATGAATTAATTACTTAGATACTAATGTATCACCCTGTTGTCTGATTTATATTGTACCTACTTACCTATACAATATTCGGCGATATCATAATACTGGTTTGACAACCTCTAATATTCAATGTAAGAGCTTAGAATTAAGAATCAGAGATCAACGATGCCAGTCGTAATAAAGCAATCTAAGAATACAATTAATACGTCTTGTACTTCAGTTTAATACAGACATGCTTCAAAATTCAATAATAATTGAAAGTCAGTAAAACGAACTGATGTACTTAGTAAATGAATTAAACGAACAATACGACCAGTTAACTAATTCTATACTTTTTGCGAGAACACAAATAATTCATCCAAGTATTATTACTCCGAAAAAACTTATTGATGAAATGAAAAAAATTATACTCTTCCTTTCAGATAGCAAAACATTCCCAATTCCCTTGAACTATGAAAACGCATATAAGTTGCTAGATATTTCCAAATTAACTGGATTTTATCAAAATAATAAACTTGTTTTCATTATTCAAATTCCTCTTCCTAGAATTAACAAATTCAATTTGTATCAAATATTTCCTTTACCTATCCCTAAAAACGTATCCACATATGCATTTATAAATCCAGCATTTCCTTATTTAGCTTTGTCAAAAAGTAAAATGCATTATGCTCAATTAAATGATTTTAATAATTGTAAAGATTTATCTGATTTTGATAAAATTTGCGAAATTCTAATGATACACTCTAACTTCGATAGACCGCTTTGTGAGACAAAACTTTTAACTGCAACACACAAAATAATACCATCTTCGTGTCGTACCTATCTAGTAACCGGAACAATAGCTGTATGGCATCCACTGAAGTCCAATAAATGGATCTTTGTACTAAGCGAACCAGATCGACTCACCATAGATTGCAAGGATAATGAAATCTTTGATCAACTCATACAATATACTGGAATCTTAACCCTCAACAAAGGATGCAGAGCGTACTCAAAGTACAACCAGCTTATATCCCGAGGAAAAATTACAACTAATTATACAAATGTAATTCCCGACATAAACATCCTAGAGGACGATTGTTGCAAAACTTTAAACACACCAACATCCAATGTCACGATGTCTTTGTCACCGATACATATAACTTATGTTCGACTGGATGAATTAAAACAGGCATGTCATAGAATAGACATACTGATGGATCATATTAATAATATATTACAACAACCACATATTAAACCTTAAATTAATTGGCTTCTCATTACAGGCCAAGTTATACTACTTACATTGGATATTATACTACTGAAAAAAGTTTTGTCTTTTTTGGGAGTTTTCAAGCTCCTTAAACTTCTGTTTTGTTGGAAATCAGAACATCATGAGGAACGGGGATGTCTAGTAAGAATCTACAACTATTGTACATCTACAACTGTACAACCAGAGGCTGCAGTTATCTACGATATTCCTGAAAATATATCCCTAAGAAACCGCATTGTCGTCAAAGGTAGACGACCATTATCCATAAGAGAAAGAGAAGGATTTTCAACAACAGACTAAAATTATTAGTTAAGCCTAGAAATATAAGTTAAACCTAAAAATTAGTTAAGCCTAATTTTTCTTTTAAAAAGGAAGGTGTTATGACCACCCACATAAGTATTCATTTCTTTGTTATATGACCACTTATAGGGCCCATACACTACACATGCCTGCATGCGCATACAGTGCTTGCGCATGCAAACTGCCAGTGTATGGTGTGAACTGTGTGTTGGTGCAAGCGGCATGAGCAATATCAAAAAATTTTGATATTTTCTTGCTTGTGCATGCAAGCATGTGTGGTGTGTGTGCTACATTTGCTCAGTCAAGGGTTGATTTTGAAAGAAGCAATCAAAATTGCCGCAGCAGCGGTGTCGGAGCTTGACATTTTTTAAAGTTTTCTGTTCAGCGGTGAACGCACAACTGAATATTGTACAGTTTGCATGCGTAGTGTATGGGGAAAGAGTGTTTGCGCATTTTTGTGCTGGCGCATGCAGGCATGTGTAGTGTATGGGGCCTATTAGATAAACTCTTCATTCCATTTTAAATTAAGTTGAGTTGACAACTTCTTTGTCATCTTTTTCCACACAGTAATTGCTTCTTATCTTTTGGTTTGGTTTTGTATACTGTGCATACAAATTTCAACTTGCAGTAGCCAACTTCTTTGGCGTCCTAACTCATTGTTCTTAGATTAAGAATCAGTCTCAATAAAATTCTTCAACAAGACGGTCATCAAATTAAAACGTGTATCATTTTAATCTTTAATTAGTTCTTAACACCACGTACTAACGCATGACCACTTTAACATTAAAAAGGACAATTTGAAATTGGTACGACAAGTTAATGATGCGAAACGTTTAGATGCATATGAAAGTTACTTTATCCAAAAAGACCAAAAATCAATGAACGCGGATAATGGGAATATAACATCTTGTTTATTCTAATTGGTGTAGCTTCTATCGAAACGTGTCCAAGGTAATTTCAATTAAAAGTAAATTTAACTTTCGGGTTTTTTATTTTAGATTGAAAAAGAAAGTGTGATCAATAAGGATCAACTTTATTAGTATATTTATATTAATTAAGATTGCACACAGTTTACGTTATAATAATATTGTAATTACATTATTCACTGTATGCGTTCATCGCATTCCCGCCCACGGGAAATGATATCAGAAGCCGAAGCCGAGGCGAATTCGACGATTACAATGCACATTTGATGAAAGAGGGTGAGTAAGCGAAACCGTCGGATTCCATCTCTGTTAAATTACTGCCTATGTAGTAAAGCTGAGTAATGACAAGATCAGAATCCACGATCTGTGATTGGCTGAAAACCAGACAAATTGGAAAACAAGATGAAGAAGAAGACCATCCAGGACCAAGAAAATCCTGGAAGGCCACTTCTGTTTTGGAAGAGAAATGGAAAACTAGTGAGGATTGGTGAAGAAAATAAAAGTTATAAGTTAAGAATTAGATTAAGTGGTTTTGGTAAAAAAAAGAGGTTAAAGATAGAATGGTCAAGAAGATAGAAGTGAAATTGATCAAAAATTGTGAGGAAGTTGGAGCATAGCAGAAAAGAAAGAGAAAATTTAGAGGGAGTGAGATTTTGGCAGAAAAGATATATAAAAGCTAAGTATTCTGTTCTGAAAATATCTAATTCATCTGTTAGTAAATTAGTTTTTTTGTCTATCGTTGGTTCTTTTTTTTTTCCTCGACAGACGGGAAAACGCAAAGAAATTTGAAAGATTTCCTTTATGTTCATTTGGCTTTCGTTCATTCATTTTCCGAAACTCGTGACCTTTTTTTTCTTCGCAACAATCCTTTGTCTCGTCATTGGTAACGTAAAACTCTATTTTGTGAAATTAAAATTATTTCAAAAGATTTTGGGTTTTATCCCTATAATTAAAGGTTTCCCAAGCAAATAAATGGTTTCTAATCCCCATTCGGGAGCTAAAATCCTGTTTTCTTATTTATCATTAAATTATTTCAGTTGCACCGTTGGTTTTCTTACAGGTTTGAAAATTCCTTTAAAAATTTTTTGGCGCCCCTTTTTCCGTATATTCATCATATACAAATACGACCTTTACGGCAATTAATCAAAATTCCGTTGATCAAAATCGGATCAATTATATCAAATAATTTGATCGTCGAACAAAAATTTTCGTATCGACGAACCGCCCTTTTAACTGAACTAGCCAATTGACAGCACTCTTTAGATGCTGTCACAGCTGCGCAAATCAAACGAACCTTGTCAATTATTATAATTGTCATTAAATCGAAAATTACAACAATCGCGTGCAAATTGGGTTGAGCTTTTATCTTTTTATATTAATATAAATCGTGGTGAAAACGAATATCCAAGTCGCGATTTTCTAGTTATCGTGTCGTCTCAAATTCACCATAAAACTCGCATTCGGTTCTTGTGTGGCAAAGTGCAGCCCGACGTGGAGCATTAAAAAAATATATTCTATTTGTTCGCGGTGGAACAATTTAGATAAATATCTATATACATATATCTTCTATATATATCGTCGCCCTTAAAGAAAACCGGCATAACTCAAAAAACTTGATTGTTCAGAAAATCTGTTTAAAGTTTTTAAGTCGGACCAATTTTCATAATGTTATTTTTTTTAATATTTTAAATTATTTTTTTCGAATTATGTTTTAAATTTTAGTTAGTTGCATATTTTAATAACCTGAAAACAAATTTAAAAAATAAAAAGGATATGAATAGGTTATAAAAATGAGTATATAAAAAAATCCTTACAAATTATGTCACTTTTCCAAAAACAATTTATGATATTCAGACAAGTTTTTTTTTATTTCTGAGTTAGTTCACCACAGCTTTGGCAGTTATTATAATGACTTAAGACTAAAGTTTAGAAATAAAAACCATTTTATAAGTCATTTTAGAATTTTTATTATAAATAGTAATCCAGTTTTTTAATTCTTTAGCATAGCTAGCAGTAAAAAAAATTCACAGAGTTCTTTTCAAAAAAAACTTAACGTTATAGTGGCTTAACAACACTTAATTCAGAAACTAAAGAATATTATTCACTTATCTTTGTACTTTTTTTTTTTGAAAATAAAGCATTTTTGCTCTAATTTCGAAGTCTATGTTTTTCACAGTTTTGTTATAGAAAAAAGATAATTAAAAAACTTAGGAATAATATTCACATTTCTTTGTACTTTTTTTTGAAAATAAAGCATTTTTGCTCTAATCTCGAAGTCTATGTTTTTCACAGTTTTGTTATAAAAAAAAAATAGATAGCATCTTCTGGTTTAGGTTAATAAATTGCTGTTTTGCATTTTAAAATAAAATAAATGTAAATTAAATCTGCATACGAGTACATACATCATGCTTACAAGTTCTTGTAAAACCCACTATAATATTGTGGAATGAGATTTTTCTCCAGTAGCGCGATCAATCCTTTCTTTTTTTCTCATTAATAGGCAATTTAGCATTATATATTGAAGTCAGATTTTCCGTGGCTTTTTTATTAGTTTTTCAGCTAAAGATTTCTTGAAATAAATAATGTTTGGATGTGCTTTTTCAAATCTAATTATTCGTATTTCATTGACTTTAACGCTGTTTTTGCCAAAAATCGCTTCAGGTTCCAGTTTTTTTGTTTAAAAAATCGCTGAAGGCCATTTTAGTCACCTTGTAAGGTTGTCCAGTTTTCTTGGCACTTCGAATAAGTGCAAATTAATGATCTGGTGTGTAAATTGGCCCTCCTCGTATTGAACGACGTATGTGTCTCTCAATTACAGAATGGACAGGATCGCCTTCATTTTGAGTATGACTCTTGACCAAAAATGTATACGTTATGCTATTAATGATCTCTTAAGTCTTAACTGCGCATCGATACAATGCAAACATAAATTGCTTCTTATTTTGCCCGCAGCAGTTGTCAGTGTAGAAAACGATGTCTATAGTTTTACCAATCCTTATAGCCAATTCTTCCAATTCTTCAATTTTTTTAAAACACAAGTTCCAATTTCGTTTGCATCACGCTGTCCATCGCCTTCAAACCAGACGAAGCATCTCACATCGCTAGAGTCTTTAAGGTTGCAAATAGTAAAATCGTATACAGAGAGCTTAGAAGTGTAGTAAAAAACTGACACCTCTCCTTTGGGACACGGCAAAACAGCCTGCAGATCATATACTCCAACGAAGAGATTATCCACCATGTTGTTCTTGTCAGACTCTTTTTCTTTTCTCGACAGATCTTTTTCTATTAAATGAGCTTTATATTTTTCGCGAAGTTTCTTTGCTTTGAGCATCAGCATTTTCGAATACCACGCAATCCTCGCATTGGTCCTTTTTGGGCCGAAAAAAGGAAATATTGAACTCACGTTTGAAGATCTTCAAAAACAACTGTTAACTTGCGTGCGGGCAATTTTTCTTTTTACAATCAAAAACATAATCGCGATGTAAATCTGCAATGCTTTTTGAACCTTCAATGTACTCACGAGCAGAGTTCTGACGGCAGTAATGGCTCTCAATTCGTGGGATGCTGGAAATATGACCTCGCACACTTTCCTTAACAGCTTCGTCTACTTGATGATGTTTTTCATGCTTACCGCGTTTTTCAAGTGATATCATATTGAAATTATTATCTTTACCCATTTTTACTTGCGATTATAGGTACTATAAGGCAAGTTATGCATTCGTCGAAAAAAAAGTTTTGAGATAACAATCAAACATGACATTACGATGATAGCGAAGACGAAAAAAAATGGTCTAAAAATTCTGTCCGTCTGTATGTCTGTCTGTCTGTCTGTCTGTCTGTCTGTCTGTCTGTCTGTCTGTATAGATACCTACAGCCCAAACGGGTGGGCCGAATTGCTTCAAACTTGGCATATAGAGATTTTTAGGTATTGTACAGAGGGGAAATTGAAATTTTTTTTTAGCTCAAAAAATAACGGTACCTGCCATATAACCGTTACGTTAAAGCTTATTTTTCACAAAAACGGCTCTAACGATTTCGATTTAAAACATTCAGTGTTGCTTTTTAGGTACGACCAATCATATGGCTGAAAAAAAAGTTTTAAAAAATGGCTAAGAACGGTACTTTCCACAGGACCGTTTTTTTGCTTTCGACTATCTCGAAAACGACTCATCCGATTCTTTCGAAATCTTTCACATATATAGCTGTAGGTAGCTGAATTTGTACTGCATACCAATATTTTCAATTTTTTTGTATTTTTAAAGGCATTTTAAAAAAAAAAAATTAAAAAATTAATATTTTAAAAACGGCTTATACAATTTTTTTCCAAAAATTATAAATAAATGTATTTGCTGAATACCTATGAACTGCCGTTTTTGAATTTTTTTGAAAATTTTTTTCAAAAAGTTTTTAAAAAAAAACTTTTTCTCGAGAACCGCTCCACAGATTTTTATAAATTTATTCTTATAAATTCAAATTTATGCAAGAAATAAAATGGCATACTTTTTTTCAGCTCAAATTAGTTTAAGTATTTATTTAAGAATTTTAAAAATTTTATATTTATCAATATCTCACTGTCACACATTAGAGCAAGTTCGTGCGACCCAGTCGTGCATTTTATTTCTAATACTGTGCGAATGACACGCGGAGTCACTGCTAATGTGTTCAAAAAGAAAAATTTGCAAACTCGATTTTACGTATCATCATTAATTTGAAAGAAGAAGCAATTGTTGTTTTTTCGGGGTGCTAGTTTCGGTTCCTCTCTTATGTACCTGTATTTAGGATTTAAGGGTTAAATACTTCGAGTCATAAATTCCCTTTGCCTTTGCAGATCTTCCAGTCCCCAATAGCTTGCAAAAATGCTTTTTCGGTTTTCATCTGTAAACTTTTTTGAGCATTCAAGCCTACATTTTTCGCCACAAGCTGGCCCAACTTTTTTTTCCCGGACAGTTTTTTTCCGATTTTGACACTGATTGGTATGACTTACCCGAGTTCCTCAGTAGT
Source organism: Platycheirus albimanus (assembly GCA_916050605.2). NCBI lineage: Eukaryota > Metazoa > Arthropoda > Insecta > Diptera > Syrphidae > Platycheirus > Platycheirus albimanus. Next base: position 156,714,815 of record OU696696.1, on the reverse strand, counting down.
GGGTTCTTCTTCTTCATCATGTATAATAGTAAACTAATTGTCTGTATTGCTTATTTCATCATTAATAGTACTAGGGCTTTTCTTGGCTATAGCCAATTTCAATAACAGCTGCGTACGCGGCAACATGATTTTCTTTTATCTGTAAGAATTGCAAATAACGGTAACAACCATGATACAACTAAACCAAGTAGCGCCTTCCCGGTTAATGAGAACTTAATGTGTTTCCGTTATGCAGAGCTACGTAGAGCGTAGAACAAAACAAAAACAAAAATGCAAAGGCGATGAGTGTCCGTGACGTAGATACGCAGAACGTAACAAAAATTAAAACAAGAAGGCGCTACCTGGTTTAGTTGTACCGTGTGGGTAACAACCATGCATTTTATAATAAAATTGAGACATGACTTGTGCAAAATAAAAAAAAGTACGATAGGTATACTCAAAGAAAAGTGTCTTATTTATATAAAGTTCAAAATTGAAATAAAAAACTAGAGATTCTTAGCATATCTATAGAAAAATGACATAATTTGAAAAAAAAAAACCGTGGCAATAGTTATTTCTTAATGATTTCTCAAAAATATTTTCTAGAAGAAATAGGACAAAGCACAAGCTAGCACAAGATCCATCTAGCGGGATTTTGAAGAGGTACAATTATGCCAAATTTACAGAACGAAAACGATAGAGAATGATTTTTTTAGTCGATTGGTGTCATTAACTCAAAAACTGAATTTTTTGAGTTATGTCAGTTTTCTTAAACAGCGACGATATAAAAATAAGTTTGATTTAGGTTTGACCATTTATATCTCGAATTTGATGATTATTTTTTTGCTGAAAAGGTATTTACTTGCACCAGATTGTGTAAAAAAAATAATACAATGCATGTTACGTATGTTGCATATGTTGCAAATGCACTTGCCACCATGCAATCAACTAATCAACAAATTCAATAATTGATCATAACTGAAATGTATGCATAATTATGAATCATTATGCAACATATAATATACAACATTTGCAACAAGTGCATTTATATCTCGAGTTTAACAACACCAAATTTAATGATTCTTTTTTTGCCTAATAGGTATTTATTTCCACCAGGTTTGTCAGTAGTATGTTTATGTAGTACCCCGTGGCGTAGTGGTTAGTGTGTCGGACTGCTACGCCGAAGGTTCAGGGTTCGATCCCTGAGGTTGCCACCTCAAGTTTTTTTCCGGGGTACTGCCTCTTGCGAGGAAGTGACAAATCCTCCAAGAGTAATTAATGTCATGGAAAGTGCTTCTCTGTTAGCCGTTCGGATTCGGCGGTAAATTGTAGGTCCCTTCCATTCCTGCAGAATATCAACGCACACACAGGAACGGTTGAGAGTGTAAGTCACAGGCCCCGGCCCCGCTTGGAGCTGTTGTGCCAACAATTTATTTATTTTTTTTATGTTTATGTAACTTCTGGCTCACCACGGCACGGCACCGTGCATGCATGCCATGCATTTCCGTGCATATATGCATGACGGCATGCATCGGCTTCGGCATGCTCAGTGGTACAATGAATTGTTGAGGGATGATCGATCAGCAAGATCAAGCATCGTTGCACGTGGTGAGTATTTGGATGATGGACCGTTCACATTATTTTTAAATTTTTTTTCTGAAACTATGTTGTTAACGATGTTAAAAATCAAAAAATTACGTTGTGAACGAGATTAAAAACCTAAAATTATGTTGTGAACGAGATTAAAAACCTTAAATTATGTTGTGAACGAGATTAAAAACATAAAATGAAGTTGTGAACGAGATTAAAAACCTAAAATGACGTTGTGAACGATATTAAAAACCTAAAATGACGTTGTGAACGAGATTACAAACCTAAAATGACGTTTTGAACGATGTCTTGTTTCAGGACACTTAATTTTTTGTGAAAAAAATCATGCCAGCATGATGCATGCATGCATTTTAATTTTTGTTCATATACATACATATTTTGATTTTAGTTTCCTGTTGTTGAAGCATATATTTGCATGAAAGAAAATAAAAGTGATATGTTTCATTGTTAAAGCTGTTAGTCATCATTATGCGCTTCGTAAAGCAGTAATATTATTGAATAAGAATTAGTGTTGATAAGTTTGGAAGATTTTCTAACAGAATTCCAGCAATATCTCTAGAAAGTCCGATTGGAAAACGAGGGGAGCAAGCGGAACCAGGACCACCTGGTTTGCAAGGAGTGCCAGGACCACCCGGTGAAGGTTTTTTCAAAATGGTTAATGGCAACTATAATTTAAACTGGAAGTGTTTACAAACCCTGCAGGAGCCACAAGACAAGGAAGATGCCGCCACGAAAAATTATGTGAATGAAAGAGTTGAAGAATTTAACAAGAAATTAAATAATAGTTGTAATTTAGTTGCAAAAATTGAAGAATATTTATATGCTAAAGATGAAAAATATTTGTTTTATTAAACTTATAGGTTGAAACGATACTCAATCTACCATTCATAATTCCTAGTCCTAATTCCTTAAAATGTTAATTTGATGATTGAATAAAATCAAAAAAAAAAAAAAAAACAAGGAAATGATGTCTTTTTACTTATGGATGGATACCTTTAAGTCTGAACCGCTTTTCTCAAACCTAGTTTTTAGAACAGGTTAAAAATCGAACATGTTTAGGCTGGTTAAAGCTCTGAATACATAATGTGAGAGAATAAAGGAGACCTTGATTAAAAATAAAATTATTCATATAGTTTTTAATTTTTTTTTTTTTTAAATTTTTTTTTAATAAGATGTTTACAATAGCTATACACTATATTAAATTCCTAAACAATCCTGGTGACGACTTGATCAAGCGGATTGTATTCAATAATTAAGGCAGTAAGCTGATGTGTTTGCTGAAATGTTTTTTGATGTTCTCATCTCCAAGCGTATATCAATAGGTCCTGTTTTCAAAGTTTCATTTTGGTGTCTGCAGTCTATAACAAAAATTGGAGCACGTGATTTGAATAGGTCCCAAGAAAGAAGAGGTTCAGCTATGGTTTTATTATAGTAAGTTTTCTGGAAATCAGTATACATTTTATAAAACAAACTATATCTCTTTTTGTTCAAAAGAAATGTTGAGATCTTCATGAGGATAAACATCAGAGTTAAGATATACTTTTAAGTCTGTTAGATCACAATGATCAAACGTTGAAGGATCAGCAGAAAGTTTTTTATATTTTCCAGTTTGTAGAGAAAGAACAATATATCGGGGTTTTTCTATTTGCGTTGTTGTCTTTACGTTCCAGATGTGGTGATCAGAGCTCGGCAGCATGGGGTATTCATAAAGATCCCAGTTTCGAAAAGCAATTTTCATAAAATTATTTTTATTTATAGATTTGTATAAATTCAATTTCATTGAGTCTGATAAAGTCACGTGTGGTACTATCCATTGCACCTTTTAAAGATGTACTTTAACATTTTCATCAGTTGATGAGATTAGTGCGTTTTCATCAATTCTGTCACGTGTGATAATAAGCTCATGTCTAGCATTTGGAATGATTTTTTTATAATCTTCGGCGAAGCCCAAAAGTTTGTTCAATGGAATACAGTAGTTAAAATGCAAAAGTTCCAAATTTATATCTGAACCAGGAGACCAGGATGCATTTAAAAGCATATCACTTTCATTTTTGTTTAATGATAGATAATTTTTTATCGTTGATGTAATTCCAACATTTCGATTGCAGTCAATTTCTTTGCCATTCAGTTCATAACGTATTTCGTCAAAAAGAAAAGCCATAGCATTGTTCACAAGTTTTGTATCGGTTATTTCTTTTCCTTGGGATGTTCTGAGAGTTCCTTCAACATATACAAAATTTTCTGAAGGTAGAATATTAAGATTTTGGTGTTGTATGCAAATCTGAATGATATAATTTGGATCAAAATTGTTTTGATATGGTGAATAAGTATGATATTCATATTTAGAAATACTTTCACTGATATCGGGATCGTGGAAAATATTGAGCATATTAATTTGTTTGCTTGTTGTTATTATGTTTTCAGTGTTTTAAGATGTAACCTAATGAAAGCAAAAACTTCTGATTACGTTTTGTGAATCGACGTGTTACCGCAGCAGAGTTCAAAGCTTGATTGAACCGTGTATTATTTTCTGTAATGTTTTTATAAGGATTTGTTAGTTAGTTAGTTAGTTATAGAAATTTTATTTATAATATTTCATGTATATCTACAATAAAATTTCATAGTTTAATATGGTTTGGCTTAAAGCCGTCTACCAGAATGACATTATAACAATATTATACATTTCTTACTAAAATAGAAAAATAAAATAAAATTTTAAAGTCGCCTTCGACTATTCGGGTTCTATAATTCAGTGCCATCGTTGTGTATTTATACAATTTCTCCCAACGAAAACTCGGGCATTTGGCAATAAAATGGTAAATATCTTCTCTTTCCTTGAGGTTGCAAATATCGCACAAAATAGGTAGTTCCGGACGATGTGGAATGTAGTTAAGGTTGATAATTTCCCCTCTTACTTTAAATATCGTACTTATCATTGAAAGCGGTAATCTGTTTAAGAAGTAGGAGCTTCCTTGTAAGCTGTAGTCCAGCTGGATATATCGTCCTATACTGAGAAGATTGAGCTTCCAAGGTATAACCACTGTAAGCTGAGCGCGCTACACCACCCAGTAAATTTTGAAACATGTTTCTCAGAATAGTGGTTCCGATACCTGGCTGAATCTGTAACTTTTCTCCACACTCAACCCCTATTTCTTCCCATTTTTTGACGAGGTTGCTTCTCAAAGTAATTATCGACTTGAGGATCAATTTGGGTAGTCTTGTTTCATCCATCTCCAGCAGCTTCATTATATAATCGAAGTGTAGTTTAAGCGTATTTAAGAATAATGGTGGCATTGTAGTTTCAAGGTGCACCATGTAATTTAGAGTACAGGCCGGCAACCGAAAAATGCGTTTAAGAAAATACCTTTGACACTTTTCAACAACATCGAACTGCCAGCAACCCCGCACTAGACTGCCGTTTGGAACTTCTATGGTTACATAGTTTATTGGAATAAAGTTTATTTACCAGAGCGCAAGCCTGCCGTTTGCAACTTCAATAGTTGCCTTGTTATTGAATTTAAGTATCAGTTGCCACCAGGGGCCTTGTACCTGCCGATTGACCAGAGCGAAAGCCTGCTGTTTGCAAACTCTATGGTCTGCACTTATTATTAAGAAAACCTTAAGTATAGCCACCAGGGGCATTAATACCTGCTGATCGACCAGAGCGTAAGCCTGCCGCCTGTAACTTCTATGGTTACAAAGTTTATTAAAATTAAGTTTATTTACCAGAGCGTAAGCCTGCCGTTTGCAACTCCAATAGTTGTCTCATTATTACAATTAAGTATTAGTTGCCACCAGGGGCATTAATACCTGCTGATCGACCAGATCGTAAGCCTGCCGTTTGCAACCTCTATGGTTTGCGTTTTAGTATTAAGTTAAACTGCAGCATAATAACCATTCTTTGTTCCTAGAAAACCAACATCCAGCGGCAAGCCCAAAATCATTGTGGACCGAAAGGATAACAACCGAAGAAGGATTCCCCCGATGCGACCGGACAAGCTGGGAAAATATAGCCTCAAGGCGGAATAACGCATAAAGTGTTTTTTTTTTATGATTAGAATAACGAATGTAAAATTATAAACAATACAATATACATATATTATAATTTTAACACTTAAGGATTAAAATAAAATTAATTGTGAATTTTTTGGAGAATCGCAATCAAAGTTTTACTTCTTTTTCTTTGATAAAGAACTTTGGACAAACCGGCGAGCAGAACCCAGGCTGGAAAGCAAAAAACAAATCACAATTTGGCGCCCAAGCAGGGACTTTCAAAAGATTCAACTACAATCCTACCGTTAACACAGTTCCGGAGTCTTCCAATAGGCACACCGTACCGCCGTTAGCAGAACTTACCCAAGTCCTAGAAGAAGATTCACCACCCGATCACCGACCGACCGTGAAGATTTTGAAAGCCACCACCGACCGTCCCCAGTGTACCAATCGCTCCCCGATATAGACGCAAATCCGCAATTACCAGCCACAAAATGAGCGATAATGAAGAAAACACCGTCCACGACATAAACCCGTAGAAGAACCTAGGGTTCATAAACTTCTTGAGGAAACATGACCTTATCGAAGTATTGAAGGCCCGAGGTTTAGAAAGCGAAGGCAAGGTTGTAGAGCTACGTCAACGCATAAGCCAACACCTTAAGGAGCTTCGTACACACAAATCAACGCAGAATCTGTGCGAGGAACTGGAGGGAATCGTCGAGGAAAGGAATAACAACGACGACGAAAGCGAACCCCCACTCCTTTTGGATAACCCGAAAACGTCTACTGCTGTACCGTCAGAACACACTAATTTAGAGACTTTAGTGAAGGGTTTAAGATTCCCTCTTTATGTACCTTCCAACGCACAAACCACTTATTTATCAGCTCCTTCGGAGGGACAGTTCACTTTACAAGCATGGCGTAAACAGGAACAAACACCCTCTGTGCCTAAGCAGCAAGAACCAGGCCCCGTCCTCCGTAGCAATCAATTCGATCAGCTACCGTCGCATCTTCTCCATACTCAAATATTAAGGGAGGATCCCGGGCCGGCAGCAGCACCACATCAATCACCCCACTATAGTCGACTTACGTTAAACCACGAAGCCGAAACTATGAACAGGGTGAGAAAATGGGGCCTACGGTTCGACTCTACAGGCAATGCGCTTCAGTTTATGGAGAGACTGGAGGAACTGACAAGTTGCTACCGTATACAAGCCGACGAGATGCTAAGGACCCTCCCAGAAATCCTAAGAGGCACCGCTTTGGAGTGGTACAGAATCAATAGAGAAAATTGGCACACGTGGAGTCTTTTCCGCAAGGCATTCCTGCAGCGATTCCTACCAGCCCGCTATGTCCATAAGCTCGGGGACGAAATAATGCGCAGAAAGCAAGGACCCAAAGAAAAGGCTAATTTCATACAGGCTTTACAATACCTCATCCGGCAGCACCCTAGGATGTCGGTAGAGGAGAGTGTGGACAGAATATACGATAGCCTGCGACCAATCTATCGGTTATATATTCGACGACGGGACTTCCAGACGTTGGACGAGCTTATGGAACAAGCGGAAGAATTCGAATACGTACAAAATGAGGAGAGTCACAGCCGCCAGCCCGTAGCACGACTTCCACCCGTACCACCAAGAGCTAATCAAGCACCAAGGTTTAATACTACTAACCATCCGTCACCCGTCCCAGCTTTTTCGCACACCGCAGCACCCAGCCAGTATGACCGCAACACTCACTACTGGAATTGTAAGCAGCGCGGTCATACCAAGACAAACTGTCGACGCCCTTTTCGCATGTTCTGCTCGTACTGCGGAGAGGACGGACATACATGCGGCAACTCTCCGAAGATATAGTCCTCGGTTTGGACATTTTAACACGAGCAGGTTTCGCTATGTCACTGTTCGGTAAAAAGGTCCCGATGGGGAGTTGTTTTCTACCCGACAAGAGGGACCAGTTGTGTATGGTGGGAGGTAGCCCGCTCCCTGATTACCAACAGGAACAACTGCGTAGCTTGCTGGAGGAGGAGCTTCCCAAATTCGAGAAGTTATTTAACACTACGAATGCTGCAGTGCATCGAATCCGATTGAAGAATGACCAGCCTTTTAAGCAAAGATACTACCCGCTGAATCCAGCCATGCAGAAGATTATTGACGAGGAGGTTAACGAGTTACGCAGAGACGGGAAGATAGAACCATCTAGCAGCCCTTACAGCTCTCCAATTGTATTGGCTAAGAAGAAAAATGGGACGTTGAGAGTTTGCGTAGATTACCGCCAGTTAACGCATTCTCCATCATGGACGCTTACCCCTTACCGCAAATTTTCGCCATTCTCGACAAGCTGAGGCAAGCCATTTTCATTTCGACCATTGATCTCAAGCAAGGATTCTGGCAGACAAAATCTTGTATTATTACTTTTCTTCACTTTTTCTTTTTATCATTTCACTATTTTTGTGCTTTCAATCAATTCTACGTTTAATTGGATTTTACTTGCAGGGCTAATTTATTCTTTTGAGTATCAACCTGGATGGGGTGGGGTAGGTTAAGAACATTGTATTATCAATATCAATTAATATAACTTAATATCAAAGGATATCGATTAATTTTATTTCTATAATAAGGATACTTAAGAATCCTGATCTCGTTGTCGATCTCTTGCGTAGTTTTGGTTGACGTTGTATTCATATATAATCGTTGGATGTGTGGTTGTCGATACTTCGATGTGGCACGTGGTGTAAGGAGTATCCTTTATACAGCGTATCGCATCCGTGGTCGTATAGTATCGAAGACGTTTTTCGAAGATTTGCTTCCTTTTTTTTTTTTAATTGATATAGTTTTTGGTTTTCGAAGATTGTGTAGCTAGCTAGGAAATGATACTTGGAGTCTTTTGGCTTTTATAAAGACATGCGGAACTGTCACCGCATGTGGTTTTATTGACAGAATGTCTAGGTAGGTGCCGCCCAAGCTTGCGCGTGGTGCTCTTTTCTCAAAACTTCGCTATGAAATCTCGTGAGAAATCGCTACTCGTTGTTTTGCGCGTTTTCGAAGAAAGAATCAAGTCTTCAACTTTTGTTCATATGATTATATGTATCGTTGTATTGCTAAAGGAATAGTTTTATACGCGGTGTTTGAAATATGGACTCTTTGCTTGAGCTTATTCAAAAATATATCAATATATTTCACAAAGAACGTTGTATGAAAACTTCTTATTGAAAAAAAAAATGATAAGAACCAATCAAATCTTGATGGTGCAATTGTGCAATCTGTGAGATGAATATATATCTTTGCGATACGAAAAATCTTTTCTAGAAAAATCATACGAAAACAATCGTTGCTTATTATATTAAAAGAAGAAAACGTAGCGTATATTTTCATAAAAACGTTGCGTCTAATTTTCTGAACGAAAAAATTAATTAAAACGGTGCGCCGAACTTCGATGAGGAGCAATTACGTTTGCTTAAACTTCCTTATATTCGTTGCTATCTATCTGCTTCTTTTCCTGGCCACGCGGTCGATGTTCAAATGCACATGTGCACACGCAAGTGCTTCCCAAGGAGCCGGCGCGTATGCTTCTTAATTACGTACGTATTTCATATATCTGCTACAATATTTAATGCGCAATATCCTTTTTCTTCTAGTTGTTTCTGTTCTTTTCCTTTTTATATTTCATGTACAGCACAATTCTAATTGGATTTTTATTTCTGTTAAATTCTATTTCATTGCATTATCTTTACACAATTTACCTTTAATTTCTCTTCAAATCCCTTAGATTCTCCTGCACACTATTATTATTTCACTCTAATTTCAGTTTGTATGCTTTCTTATATTTTCACTTTCAATTCTTTACTTTTTATTTTAATACTTTTTATTTCAGCTCAAAATTCTTTTTAATTCTTTTTATTTCTTACTCTTTTCCAGGTGTAGATGTGGCCGCTGTCAGATATGAGAATTGAATGGCCGAGTATAGAGCATCCGATAAAAATGTGGCAAAAATTTCCCAAGGGAAATTTGCGAAAACTAGTTCAGTGGACATAATGTTCATATTTGCCTTCTAAAGGTTAAAATTTTGAGAAGGTTGACTCAGCAAAGGGAAATTATTTTGGAATTCGTTATGTCATAATCTGATTATGCCATTTGACTTTTCGATCGTTTGAGGTTTCTTCATTTAATTGTCAGATTGAATGTTATATGACTTTTAATAGGATTTTTCTATTCGGTGGTGTGTTTTTATCAATAAATGAAGTTTAAATTCCAAAAGAAAATTACCGCGGTTTTGATTTGTCGCTCCTATCGCTTATAATGGTTTTGTTACTACTGTAGTTGTTGTGTCTGTTCTGACATTTATCAATTTTGTGTTCGTTTTCGCTCAATGTATTTCGATATTTTTGAAAGGTGGTTTGTTCCTCTGGTGGATTCTTTATACGTCATTCGATTAGTGACATGGTGGTGTTATGGAAGAATGACATTACGTGTATGGGGTGGAAATGTTTTCCCTACAAAAGTAACATTTTTGTTATCATGAATCTCTAAGATCTTATAGGGACCTTTATAGTTAGAAGTAAGTTTTCGGGATATTCCGGCTTTCGTTGAACTATTTTTTAAATACACTAAGTCATTAACAAAATAAGTTGGATTATGAACATTTCGATCATAATTATCTTTTGACTTTTGTTTCCCCCTCAATAAATTTTCTTTAGCAATTTGATGGGTTCTGTTCAATCTATATTTTTTAATTGATCATAGTATGTCTCATACGTATATTTAAATTCAGGATATTCTGTTAAAGAAGTTGGTAATATAGGCTTGTGGCCAAATAAGTGTTCATATGGTGTGAACTTTGTTGATGAATTAATGTGTGTATTGTATGAAAACATTGCTAGTGGAATATATTTATCCCAATTAGTTTGATTTTGATTAATATAATGCTTTCGATAGTCTTTAAGTGTCGAATGTGACCTTTCCAGGGCACCGTTGGATTGAGGATGGTAAGCACTAGTAATTATGTGCTTCATATGAAACAATTTTGTTAGATTTGTTATGACTTCTGATGTAAAATCAGTTCCTTGATCAGTTAAGATAGATTTTGGGATTCCAAACATAGTTATGAAATTAACAAGGTTATCCGCAACAGTTTCTGCTACATGATTTTTTATATGTATAGCGTAAGAGAACTTTGTCAAGTCATCTTGCAAAGTAAGTATGTATTTATTTCCATTTTCAGATAATGGTAAGGGACCTACTATGTCGAGGGCTAGTCTTTCGAATGGCTTATTACTTGTACTAGTAATTTCCATTGGAGCTTTGTTAATTCGTCTCAGAGTTTTGTTTAGCTGACAAGATTGACACTCTTTAATATATTTTTTGATTTGATTACGCATTTTATGCCATTTGTATTTTTGTGATATTCTTTTAAACATTCTTTGATATCCGCAATGACCGGATAATGGCAAATCATGATTTTCTTTAAGAATTACTGGAATTTGTGCAGGAGTTATAGTTTTGATAACGTTTTTGTGTAACGAGATACTGATTTTTGTAAATTTTGATATTTGAATTGATTGAATTCATCGTTTGGATTTGCTATAGAGATAGAAGATTCGTTATTCAGTTCCAATTTAATACGAAAGTTTTGTATTGTTTAAAAGAAATCTGAATAGGAAGGTTTTTCATAGAAATTGTTTTTTATAAAACAGTGATAAAAATTTTCTTTGTTTTTATTGATTGTTTTGTAATTTGAATATAACTCATGTGGTACATTACGTATTACTTCAGAATTAATAGAGTTTGATAATATAGTATCGGTATGAATATTTTCATTTGAAAGGTCAATAGCAGTAATATAAGCTATTGTTTCCTTTGAGTTAAGGATATTTTCTTCGAGTTCTTTGAAATCGTGAATATGTGGGGAAAGAGAATTATAGTAGAATTTAACATAATCGTTAAATGTTTCTTTAGTTTCTACATAAGAAATAGAGGTTGTGTTTTCTTTACGAATACGAGATAAACAGTCTGCGTTTGAGTTTTTTCGACCAGGTTTGTACTGTTCTTCATAATCGTACTGCTCAAGTTTTAATCTCCATCGGACTAACTTAGAACCTGGATCTTTTACGTGGAATAACCAAACTAATGGTCTATGATCTGTTATGATTATGATTTTGAATCGTTTACCATATAAATATGGACGGAAGTGATTAACACCCCACACGATTGCGAGAAGTTCTCGTTCTGTTGTGCTGTAGTTTGACTCTTGTCTACTAAATGTTCTACTTGCGTAAGAAATAGGCAGATCAGAACCAACTTGGCCTTGGCTCAATATGGCACCTATAGCAAAATTTGACGCATCCGTAGTAATAATAAATTCTTTCGCGAAATCTGGATATTGTAATATTGGCTCGGATGTAAGTTTCATTTTAAGACAATCGAATGCCGATTGTTGGTCTGTACCCCATTTAAAAGGAACATCCTTTTTAAAAGATTTGTTAGGGGTCGAGTTATTTTTGAAAAATTTTCAATAAAACGTCGATAATAGCCTGCGAGGCCTAGGAAAGATTGTATATCTTTGATATTAGTAGGAATTGGAAACTGACATACAGCGTAAATTTTTTCAGAATTTGGTTTGACACCTTGGTTTATGATTTTGTGACCTAAATAGATAACTTCTTTTCTCATAAACTCACACTTGCCTGGCTGTAATTTCAGGTTATGAAAACGATGTCTCTGAAAAACATTTCGAAGTTTAGATTAGATTAGATTAGATTAAAAAGATTTTATTTGGCCTTCAACACTTAAGGTTTTTCAGGCCCCTTTTCATTTATATACATTTTACATTTGAAATTAAATAATTTTTTGGTAAATAAAATTGATTAACTTAAATTCTTACTCTTTAACTTAACATATTATTCATATAACTAGTTCTTAAAGAAAACAAAAAAGATAATTATTTCGTAAGAAGAGAGACATAAATCTTGATAGAATGAGATAATCATATTTCTAATATAGGTTTTGACATTTTAGCAGAAAAAATACAATTATTGAGAATTTGTTTTTTTATATATATTTTTTTTTTTTTTTTTTTTTTTTCAAATTTTTTTTGTAAATTGCAATTGATTTCAAAAATCTTAAAATATTTGTACAATCTTGAAAGTTATCAGCGTCAAGAATTTCAAAATTATGAATATTAAAACGGTTTCTTGAATATTCGTAGTAAGGACATTCAGAAAAAATATGTTTTATAGAAAGAATATTATTACATGAACAAATAGTTGGTTGAGTTTTATTAATTAAAAATTCATGAGTAAGGTAGGTGTGTCCTATTCTTAATCTTGTCAAAACAACTGAATCTCTTCTTTTAAAATTATCTATAGCAAACCAATCTTCAGTCGTCGCTTTAAGGGATCGAAGTTTGTTGGAGAGTGGAACTTGTAGCCATTTATGTTTCCATTTATCGTTTATTGTGAATTTTATTCTCTCTTTCAAATCTTTATAGTGAAAAAGAAATAATTCATCTAAAGGGTCAAAAATAGAATCTTTGGCTAACTCATCGGCTCTTTGGTTAAAACCAATATTCATATGACTGGGAACCCAAAAAAGAACAAAATTTTTAGAAGACTGGTAAATAAGTTCTTTTATTTTGTAAGCAATTGGGTGGCTGCTATAAAGTTTCTTTAATATCTGGACTGAGCTCAATGAATCAGTGCAAATAAGAAAATCTAAATAATTGGTTGAAACTGCATATTCGATAGATTTTTGAATAGCGTATAGTTCTGCTGTACAAATATTTGAATACTTGCTTAGATGGAATTTTCTTTCGACTGAATTATGTTTGAATGCACAACCTGTCTCAAAATTTAAAACTGATCCGTCTGTAAAGATCTTCTCAAAGCTGGAATACTCTAAGCTACATTTTTCGCGGAAATATGAGATGAATTGTTGAGAATGAGTCTTTTGCTTTTTAAATTTTGAAAGCGATGTGTCTATTTTCAGTGAAGTTGAAAGCCATGGTGGAGATATCTGAAGCTTTTGTTTGTTAAATACAATAGTTTGTGTGATGTTTTGTAGAAAGGTACATTTAAGTCGAATAAATGATGGCTGGTAGTTAAGTGGTCGAAGTTTCAGTTTTGTGAACATTTGCTGATCTACTATTTTATCAGTCAGAGGATGTGAAGTAAAAGAGCATATTTTGGAATAGGCTGACAATTCTTGTTCTAGTCTTCTGTACTCTAATGGGTGCTGTCCTGCATCTACCATTAAGCTATGAACTGGACTGGTTCGAAAAGCTCCTGTGCTTATTCTGATACCAGCATTATGTACAGAGTTTAGTGTCTTTAGCAATGATTTTCGTGCAGACATATATATAATACTGCCGTAATCTATAATTGGTAAAATTATCATATTGTGCAGTCGAAGCAAAAGTTTTCTATCCGCCCCGTAGTTTGTGTTGGCTAGAAGTCTGAGTAAATTAAGATTTTTTGATGCTTTGGCTTCTGTTTCATTTATATGTTCAGTCCATTTAAGTTTTTTGTCAAAAATCATTCCCAGAAATTTGTGTGTTTCTGTGAACCTTAACTTAGAGTGATTTAAGAATAAATCAGGTGGAGTTATTATTTTTCTTCTTCTTGAAAAGAGCATTGCAACAGTTTTTTCGTCAGAAAAACTAAATCCTGTAGTTTCGCACCAATGTCTTAACTTATTCAAACAAGTTTGCTAAGTTTTTTGTACAGACTTTATATTTTTGCTGGATGTGAAAATGACTAAGTCATCTGCATACATAGCGAATTTTAATGGATTTTGGATTTGAGAGAAAATACTGTTGACGGCAATCAAAAACGGTGTTACACTTATAACTGATCCCTGGGGTATGCCGTTTTCTAGCACGTTTTGCCTCGAAAAGGTTTCACCTATAACTATCTGGAAAGATCTATCTGAAAGGAAGTTATCTACAAATTTTACTATATTCCCTCTTAATCCAATTTCTTGTAACTCTTTGACAACATTTCTTCTCCACACAGTATCATAGGCCTTCTTCATATCAAAAAATACAGCAACAAGGAATTTTTTTACAGAAAAAGCTTCCATAATTTCGGACTCAAGATACAAAAGGTTGTCGATAGTACTTCTATGCTTCCGGAATCCAGATTGAAAGTTATTAATTAAATAATTACTTTCAAGGAACCACTGAAGTCTTTTATTTATGATTCTTTCTAAAATTTTGCAAAGACAATTCGTTAAAGAAATAGACCGGTAATTATCAGCATTGATTGGATCTTTTCCTGGCTTTAATATAGGGATCAATAAAGCTTTCTTCCACATAATTGGAAAAGTTCCTGTAGAAAAAATTTCATTATAAAAATTCAAAATGCAGCACAAGTCAGATATCTTCATATTTTTAATCATATCATAGTGAATCATATCGGGTCCTGCAGACGATCCTTTGCATTCAGAGATAGCATTTTGAAGTTCTTGAAAAGAGAAGGGACGGTTACAAACATCTGTTTGGTTTGCAGTTATACAAAGATTATTTGATTCTGTCAACTGTTTGTGGACTTGAAATTCTGAGCTGTAATTTTGGGAGCTTGAAAATGTTGAAAATTTTTTGGAAAATTCCTCGGCAATATCATCGCTTTTAGTAAGAATCTGGTTGTTTGAAAGAATAGATGGTATACATATAAGTTTATTTTTCCCATTCAGATTTCTAATTTTGTTAAATACTTCTGACGAAGATGTCTGGCTAGAAATAGTATTTATGTATTCCTCCCAAGACTTTTTCTTATAAACACGGATCATTTTTCTAGCTTTGTATTTGTAGCTGAGATGAAATTTTTGAAGTCATTGAGATTAAGGGTTCTATTGTAGATTCTTAGCATTTTTCTTCTATTTTTCAAAAGATCTTTAATTTCTGTGTTCCACCAAGGTACTTTTTTCTTTTTAATAAAAGAAGGGGACAATGGAATAGAGTTCTTTGCTGCTTCGATAATTTTATTTCGTATAAATTTTTCATGTTGATCTATGTCTTTAAAAATAACGTTTTGGAAATCTAATGATAAGCTACTTCTATAAACATCCCAGTCAGCTTTTTTGACATTAAATTGTTTTCGCCGTCTATTTTCGTTATTACTTTGTATGACGGGGATTATAATGGGAAAATGATCGCTACTGTGTAAGTCATCGCATACAAACCAATCAAAAGAACTTTCTAACGCAGGGGAAACAAGAGTTAGGTCAATACAACTATAAGTTTTATAAGCTAAACTAAAATGTGTTGGATCACCATTATTTAACAAATTTAACTGGAAATTATGTATAATGTCTTCTATAAGCTTTCCTCTTGTATCGATTTTCTCCGATCCCCATAAGACGTTGTGTGAATTAAAGTCACCTAATAGCAAAAAAGGGGAGTCAAACTGGTGAATGAGATTTTCGATATCTGACTTTGAGATATTTTCAGAATTAGGCAAATAAATATTACAAATAATATATTTCAAAGGAAAATACATCCGTACTGCTACAGCCTGAAGATTGGTTTGAAGGGTCAATTCTTCAGAACGAAATGAATTATAGACTAATAAGGCAACACCACCATGAGAAACTGTATTTGAGTGAAGATTTTTAAAAAAGATTTTATAGTTTTTAAGCTTTGGAATATGGTCAAATTTAAATTTTGTTTCCTGTATACAGCAAACAATAGGTTTATATTTACTTGTAAGAAGTTGAAATTCATCGAAATTACTGTAAAAGCCATCACAATTCCATTGAATAATATTTAATTCATTCATAGCAGCTCTGATTCTGAATGTAAGTCACTTGACAAGCTATACTTATCATTAATACTCTTCTCTCTATTTTTATTATTTTTATTTCTTATGTTACGTTTTGCTCTGTTTGATAATTTTGTTGAAAATATTTGAATACTTCCCTTTTCTCTTGTAATAATTTTTTTTGTGGGTGGAACAATCATTGAATTACTGTCATAACTGTCATCTGAAGATTTCATCGGGCGCTTGTTTGTTGTTGGAGTATCAATACAGATGTCCATACATGAAGATGTTGATTGTGGTAAATTTTCCTCTGCCTGTGATGTCATAAGTTGTGACATGTTTGCTTCTGACTTGTTCTCGTGGTTTTCGCAAGTTTGTTGTTTTTTTCCTATAGTCGCAGCTTGTACAGACAATCGAGAGGGCAATATTGGATTTCTCTCACGATACCGTTTGTTAGCTTCTCTCATGTCAACTTTCTCCATTACTCTTATCTGCTGAATTTCCTTCTCTTTTATGTAGATTGGACATACATTTGAGAATGAATGATGTAAACCAAAACAGTTGCAACATTTCATCTGTTTTATGCATTTGTCTTTTTCGTCGGTTAGGTGGAATTTTTCACCGCAGTTAGAACAGGTTTTGGTGGATTTGCAAACGATAGCAATATGTCCAAAATGTAGGCAATTCATGCACCTTAGTGGGGGTGGGACGTATGGTCTTACCTTTGCTTTGATGTAACCTATGTCAATGGAGTCTGGTATATAAGAGGTGGAAAAAACTACGGTGTATAGATTACTGTCTTCGATCAAACCCGTTAACTTATTTTTTGATTTCATACGTTTAATATCAATAACACTTTGATCGGCCAAATTTTGAAGAATGTAATCTTTTTCCATGTAATTTAAGTCAGGACAATAAATCACACCTTTCACATTGTTCAGAGTAGGATGTTCATAGATTTTGATGTTAATATTTGAGTCCAGATTTTTCAGTTTTATTAATTTGTCTGCTTGTTCGATATCTTTTGTGTTTATGAGAACATTTCCGGTTTTTATTTTCACGCACTTAAGAACATCACCGCACACTTCAGAAATTATTTTTTTTAACAGAAATGGTGACACTTTTTCCATATTTTTATTTTCGTCACATCTTTCCATAATTAAAAATTTTGTACCAGGTGATCTATTTAATAGATTTCTGTTCACGTCAAACAAAAGCTTGGTCATTTTGCTTTCAGTTATAAACTCTTTTATGCGCACTTCACTTTATAACTTCCTTACTCTTTGAAGGCAAAAACTGAACTCTTCGAAGTTTAGATTGATGGTCTTTTAATGAAGATGCATAAATCACAATGTCGTCTAAGTAGACAAAACATTGTAAGCCTTGTAGGCCTGTTAAAACATTATTCATCAATCTTTGAAAGACTGATGGAGCATTTTTCAAACCGAAAGGCATTCGAATAAATTCGTAATGCCCATCAGGAGTTGAAAAAGCGATTTTGCAACGATCTGCTGATTTAACTTTAATATGATGGAAGCCAGATGCTAAGTCGAGCGTTGTGAAATAATTGGAATGACTTAGTTGATCCAAAATATCAACAATATTTGGAAGAGGAAAAGCATCACCAACTGTGATATTATTTAATTTCCTATAGTCCACAATAACACGCCATTTTTGTTGACCTGAAGCGTCAATTTTCTTTGATGATTTCTTGATTTAACATTTTTTTTATTTGCTTATTAACTTCTTCTTTATGCTTTTCGGGATAACGTTACGTTTTTACCGCTATTGGCCCTGAATTATTTGTAACTATTTCATGTTAAATAGTTGATGTAGAAGTGAGGACATCTCCTTCTAAGTGAAAAATGTCACTGAATTCTTCACATATTTCGATAATATTAGATTTTTCTTCATTATTTAAATGATCAAGTTTTAAATTAGCTTGTAGATCTTGAAATCGATCAAATTTATTTGATTTTGGCAATGGAAATAGAGTCGATAATGGTGATAATGGTTCCAGTTGACAGGAAAGATTTTGAAGAGTTATTGGATTTTCGGTGGTGTTTAGAATTGAAGCAAGAGCATAAGAATCATTATCTACTTGAGTAACCGCTCTTGATAAAAATACACCTTCCTGTAAATATAACTCTGGAAGAATGCCTTCTTTTAGATGAGTATTTGTTATAAGAATTGAAATAAATTTTTCAGTACGAGGTGCGATTTTTATAAGTGCAGAATTTGGAGAACTTTCTTCTGAATTGATTTTAATATTTTCGTACTTAAAGCGGAGACATTGGATTTTGTTATCGATAATCGCATCCATATATTTAAGGAAATCGTTTCCTAGGATTCTATCGAAAGGAATATTTGATTCAGCAGTCAATATATGGAATTTATATGGGAATGAGTTATTAGAAAAATTAAGTAAAAGATTTGAACAGCCTGCAGTTTTAATGGGACTATTCTGACTAATTCCATAAGAATCTGCTCGTCATGATAAACGATAGTTTGAGGTTGTAGTGATTGATATTTAATAATTGAAATGTTTGCTCCTGTATCTAGGAGGAGTTTAAGGATTTGATTTTTTGATTCCATACATGAAATGAGGACATATGAATTGGTTTCTGAGAATAGAATATTTTCAATTATTGATTGTCTGTTGCCGCGTTTGATTTCATTGACTTCATTTGGACAACTTGAAATGAAGTCGGATTCTGGTTTTTTGATTGTTGTTGTTTCTTTTGGTTATTATAAGTTCGTTTGCGACATTCATCTATAACATGTCCATTTTTCTTGCAATATTTGCAGAATTTAACATTACCATTAGTCTGATTTGAACTTGATTCATTTTTGCTTTGAACTATATGAAGATTAATGTTACGACTATGTTCTTTTATATGAACAGGAGTTTGATTGAAATTTGATTTATAGTTTAAGCTGTTGAATATTTTTGGTTTAGCTTTCTTTGATACATATTTGCAACCTGTTCTTCAGCTATTGCTATGGAAATAGCTTCATTTAGGGTTTTGATTTCACGGACTCGTAGAATATTAGATATATTTGAAGAAGAAAAATAAATAAAACGATTGAGAACTATTTCGTTAAGAATTTCAAGTCTACCTTCTAGAGATGATTTGTTAACATTTCGTTGTTGAATACAATTGATTGTTCTTTTTAAACACGTTTCTACACGAAACACAAATTGGGTAACTGTCTCATTAAAATTTTGTTTCAAGTTTGTAAGTTCACAAAGTAATTGTGAATAATGCTTACAGATAATGCTGACAGATCTGACGGCTGTGTGATTCTCGGCGAATTGTATGATGGTTTTAATCTGACTAACACAGAGCTTCTTAAAATAACAAACGCAGCGAAATCCAACGTTATCCAAGTTAACAACCAAACAGCTGGAAATAATCATCAGCCTGAAATTATGCAACAATCAACAAGTAATTCTTGTTTATGAGCCGGAAACGTCTGCCAGTTTAAAAATTCAAAAAAATCAGTTACAAAAACAAAAAATATTAAAATAGATGTAAGTACTTTGAAATTATTGTCTTTTAATGTAGGAGGATTAAGAAATAAGCTACTTTTTCCATCCTTTTTCCAATATATAAACAGTTTCGATTATTTCTTTCTCTGTGAAACACATGTAATGCATGACAAATATGGGGATCTTGAAAAGTTTTTTTTGGATTTTAAGTTATACTGGATTCCAGCAACACGAGTACACACTCGAGGGCGAGCAATCGGAGGTTATCTTTTTGGGTTCAAATCTATAAACGCAAATTATTGTAGTTATGTACATTTTGAAAACTTTACTGCATTAAAAATTAAATTTGTCGATGAAAATTATTATATTTTCCCTATCTATCTTAATTGCAATAACTGGGCCCAAGACTTTTCTAGTTTGGATCGACTACTAGGTTCACTTAATGATAACAATATTATGCTTATCGGAGATTTCAATGCCAGATTAGCAGATCAACAGAAAGAAAGTGATACGGTTTTTGATGGTGAGCAATTCAAATTAGTAAGACACTCAAAGGATACAATTATGAATGGAAATGGTAAAAAACTTTTAGAACTATTTCAGAATTTTGATATTTTTTTGCTTAATGGGTCAACAAATGGGGACACTCTTGGGGAGTTAACTTTTATTGGAGGTCCAGGGTCATCAGTAGCTGATTATTGTGGCATCAGAGGCAAGTGGTTTGAAAAAGTATATAGCTTTAATGTTGGCACATTGACCTTCTCAGATCATATGCCAATCACAGTTGGATTGATTATAAACAATAATTCTCTAGTCGAAAAAAACATTTCTCTTTTGCCTAAGCTTTCGTGGAATGAACGTAAAAAACAAAGTTATGTTACTAGACTTAGTCAATTTATTGTACAAACTGACCTAAGTCAAGCAAACACTAGCCACCAAATTGATTCTTTCATCGAAGCGATAAAAAACTCTGTCTCCTTCTCACTAAGGGGTACCGTAGTTAAGGGTAGACAAAAGTGGTTTGACAAAAACTGCGAGAAAGCTAGAGCTAAATCCTTTAAATTACTTAAATTAGCAAGACTCAGAAACGGGGACTTTTTTCGTAAGGCTTATGTTCGAGCAAATGCAGAATACAAAAAACTTTGCCAAATAAAGCATTGTGATTACTTTTTAGGAATAGCAAGGAGTTTAAGCGAAATCAAGGATTCTCCTGAATTCTGGAAAGTAGTGAAAGAATTGAATGGGAAAAATTCAAAATCGGAAACAATCTGGATGCCCATATTCTATCTACTTATTTCAAAAATTTGCTTATCCCATCAGATAATATAGAAACTATTCAATATGCCGAAAATTTCATTGTTGTGAACTATTTAGATCAAGATATTTCTTTAGAAGAGATACAAACTGCTTTAAATAAAGCAAAAGATAACAAAGCCCCAAAAAAAACGCCCCACAACCTTTTTTGGAGAATTTAGCAAGGACATATTCGAACATACTGCACACAGCCGAAGTACCTGAAACTCTCAGAAAGTCAATAGTATTTCCAATACACAAGAAAGGGGACGTAAATAATGTCGAAAACTACAGGGGTATATCTTTTTTGAATGTAATAGCAAAAATATTCACAGGCATTATATTGAGAAGACTAGAATATTGGGTTAGCGAAAACAAACTGCTCAACGAATTTCAAGCAGGATTCAGAATGGGATATTCAACGACAGATCACATTTTCTCGATTAGTAATATTGTTGATTATTATGCAGAAAATGGGAAGAAACTGTATGCAATATTTATTGATTTCAAAGCAGCTTTCGATAGTATTGATCGAGGAGCAATGTTCTATAAATTAAATGTTATGGGTTTATCATCTAAGATTTTAAATCTACTAAGAAAATTATATGATAACACTATGTCAGCAGTTTGGGATGGGGAACAAATGTCTGAGTGGTTTGAAACTAAAAGTGGTGTTCGACAAGGATGTCTTTTATCCCCACTACTGTTTGCACTTTTTATCAACGACATAGTTGACGCTTTACCAAATGGTATTAAAATTGGAGGGCTTGTTATAAAATGTCTTCTTTATGCTGATGATGTGGTTGCTTTTGCTGAATCTCCTGCAAATCTCCAGCTCATGATAAATAAGCTTGATGAATATTGTAAATTGTGGAATCTGGTCATAAATATACCAAAATCAAGAGTTATGATATTTAAAAAAGGAAGCGGACGACTTAGCAGAAATGAAAAGTGGTTTTTAAATGGAGAAAGCATTGAGGTTGTTAATGAATTCAATTATTTGGGAATGATTCTTACACCCCAACTCAATCCAAAAAAGCATTTTCAGAGTCAGCTCAAGAAATCACTATCTGCAATAAACACAACTTGGGCAAACCTATTTAGAAATAAAAATGTTCCACATAGTTCAAAATTTCGAGTGTTTGATGCTGCTCTGAGGTCTATTATGACTTATGGGTCCCAGGTATGGGGATATCAGCAATATGATGATGTTGAGAAACTACAACGGCTATTTTTGAAGAAGACTTTTAGATTACCAGCGTCAACACCCAATTATATGCTTCATCTTGAAACTGGCCTTCCCCTATCTTTATTTATACTTTGAAAATGCACTTTGATTATATTACTAGAATCCTATCCTATGATGATACTCGGATACCAAAAATACTGGCAAAACATAGTATACAAAAAAATATTAGTTGGTTTAAGAGATGGGAGGATATATCCATGTTGAGCGGTGTTCCGATACAGTCCTGGGAGATGCATAATGAAAGTATGAGGGCAAGTTCAATGTCATCCTTGAAAAACTAGATAGCAGAATTAGATCAGATCTAATTGAAAAAGCTAAAGGCTCCTCTCGTAGATCTCTATATCCAAAGCTGGAGTTTAATCTGAACGAGTTAAATTATTTTACAGATAAAATGAGCTTAAATGAAATTTCTGTAATTTTTCGTATAAGGGGTGAACTTCTAAGCTTAAATTATAGACCATATTTTAATGGTAGAGCAACTTATTGTTCTTTATGTAATTTGCAAGAACAAGAAAACTCGTATCACTTCCTATCTATATGTCCAATTTTAAAAGAAATTAGATTTGTTTACTTTGGAGAGTCAATATTAAGCGAGACAGACTCCATAACTATTTTGAACGGACAAAATTGGAAACATCTTGCCCAATATTGCATAGAAGCCCTAAACTACAGAAACGATTTCATCAATTATTAAGATTTGGGTCCAAAAAATTTACCAGGAAACTGTATAATAAAGTTAAACCGATTATTGTAATGCAATTTATTTCACTATATTAAAGATAAAGTAAAATAAAAATAACGAAAATTCAATATGAAAAAAGAAAAAAGTATGAATTATGTATATTTGTGTATGATAAATGCAAAACAGATTGAAAAGTTTTATTTTCTTAATACTTATAAATATATTTTAGCATTTTAATAAGAAACAAAAGTTGGCATCTGGCAGACGGTTTATAACCAAGGCCATAATTTATTTTGTATACATAAAATTGTTTAAAACGTTAACATTTCTGAAAAATAAAATTATTATTATTATTATTATTATTATTATTATTATTATTATTATTATTATTATTATTATTAATGCTTACTGTCTGGGTACATTGTTTTTAGGAATGATTTTAATTCGTCCCAATTCTCGAACTTACGATTAAGACAAGCGGCCTTAGCCTTGCCTGAAATTTGAGTTTCGATATAATTTAAGAGTATGGGTTTTTGCGAGTTTGATGCAAGACTGATTGCTTTATTGCAATCCGAAATAAAAGAAGGGAGTTCATCTCTTGAACCGTAGAAGCGTTTATTGATTTTTTTCAAAAATGTGATTGGAAGTTATGTTCAGATTGGATTTCGAGTTGGTCGTTATCGTTTTCACCTAATTCTGACATTTTATTTATAGTTTTTCTTTATAAAGTAAAAAAAGAAAATCGGATATGCTATACCAAGTGATTGATTCACACTGTAAAGAATACTAAACAACAGCAATTTAATTAAAAGAACACCCTCTTATTGTCGACTCGTAGAGTAACATAAACAATATTTAGAATGCACACAAGGAAAAAAAAAAAAAAAACTGTTTAGACGAAAGATACACACAAATATATAAGTGACCAGTAGAGTACTTTAAAAATATAAATCGCGCACAGTAAACACAAATAACTCAATAATTTTCTTACTGATGAAATAATACTCACAGGTGAAAGGATAAGCACAATAGGAATAAGCGCAATATAAAAATATAATGCATCTTTACTTCTGACACCAATTTGTTAAGAACTAAATGAATTAAAGATTCAAATGATACGCGTTTTAATTTGATGACCGTCTTGTTGAAGAATTTTATTGAGACTGATTCTTAATCTAAGAACAATGAGTTAGGACGCCAAAGAAGTTGGCTACTGCAAGTTGATTTTTTTATGCACAGTATACAAAACCAAACCAAAAGATAAGAAGCAATTACTGTTTGGAAATAGATGACAAAGAAGTTGTCAACACAACTTAATTTTAAATGGAATGAAGAGTTTATCTAAGTGGTCATATAACAAAGGAATGAATACTTATGTGGGTGGTCATAACAGTGGTTAGCAAGGGCTGAAGATCTACAGTTGTTTTTTCTTTTTGTATGTATTATGTTCTTTGAATCGCGTTTCAATGTTTCTTTTGGTTTGACCGTAGTACATTTTTTCACAATCGCCGCATTGTATTGAGTATATTTCCGATTTCTTTAACATTTCCCTTCTATCTTTCGTTGAACATAGGACATTCTTTAATTAATTGTTGCTTCAAAAAAACCAATTGCATGTGGTTGCGATTGAATACACTTTTTAATTTGTTTGTCAAAACTGCAAACTTGCTAACCGCGTACTAACGAATGGCCACTTTAACATTAAAAAGGACAATTTGAAATTGGTGCGACAAGCTAACGATGCGAGACGTTTAGATGCATATGAAAGTTACTTTATCCAAAAATACCGAAAATCAATGAACGCGGATAATGGGAATATAACATCTTGTTTATTCCAATTGGTGTAAACTTAGCTTTTACTTTTCGCCAACAAGTGCATCTAAATCAAACGCACAATTTAATTTTTTGTTTTTTATTTTGTTCCGTTCGTTCGTTCGTGATGTCAAACCACCGTCGCGGTTTAATACTGCATTTTACTCAATCAAAACAATGACTTGGACCAAAAATGCTATATTCCTTTCAAGATGAAGATGACACTTTTAATCATCAGTCGTGTTCGCTGATAATGATAGACAAGTTCTATCGAAACGCGTCCAAGGTAATTTCAATTAAAAGTAAATTTATATTTCGGGTTTTTTATTTTAGATCGGAAAAGAAAGTGTGTCAATAAGGATCAACTTTATTAGTATATTTATATAATACAATTACTTCGAAAAGAAAAATCTTCGAAAGAAATTCATTTTTAAAAAACCGTGTATTCTTCTTCACCGAGTAAATAACAAAAATAAATACGAAAATTGTGAAAACTTTAGAGCGTTTTCGTAGTACTCAAAATACCCATTGAAGGAGAGTTTGGCGGAAATTGCCTATTTCGCGAGTGAATATGTTGGGCTTTAGTTCAATTAAGGGGAGTAGGAGGGAATGTCCGACAACTGTCCATCTTTTACAAGACGAAGTTGAGCTATGTTGGACACTCTGCCATAAATTGTAGCTGCACTATGACCCTTCGTAGTTTTGACGGGATTTGACGATATCTTCACAATCTTCGTGATTTCCCAAATTTTTAACAGAATCAAGCATCCATGGAGTCCAAGGTGAGAGAGAACATGTATAAATGAAAAGCCGGACAGGAAGGAAAACGACCGGGTTCTGAAAGAGTAGTTTTTGTTACGGTAAAATGTTACCGTAACAATATATTTAGATTCAACCTATTCGTGGTCGAGGTTCCCTTGTAGTTTTTGGGACGCGCTTCATATGCGTTAAAGACCCATTTTACTTTCCTTTTTTGTCTTTGTAATTGCTTTATTTTTATTTACTTCCTTTTGCCTTTTCAAATGTGTTTCCTTTGGGCCAAACGGCCATATTAAATTTGTTCAACCACCATTTATTTGAAAGCATTTGGGTTCTTAGTCCAGGGATCTTTTGTCCCAAAGTTTCCTGAAAATAAAGTTACTATTTAAACTTAAACCTCTTTCTTATTATTTCTACTATCGGTCCTTTCTCCTTTATTACCTAAATTTAGACTTGGAATTTTCTAATTCGGTTTTAGAAAAAAATTCCCATATTTTGCTTGCAACCTACTGTGCAATCATATATTTCCTTCTTTTGATAAACTATTTTGGTTGCGAAATCAATGAAGTTTGTCAAAGGGAATACAAAATTCTTCCACTGAACCCATCCCAGCTGAGCAGTCGTGTTGACAGCTATTTAATCAAGCTGTAGCTTCACTTTTTTCGCATTCTATCTTTGTGTCATTCGTTCGTGTAATTCTTTTTTTTCTTATTAAATTAATCGCCTTTTAAAAGATTGATTAAATTATTTCCGTCCCCCTATCGTGTTCGCGAAATAAAAGTGTAGCAAACTGGTGTCCAACGTTTAGGGCCCAAAGTGGTGGATTTTTTTTGTCTGTGTGTTGTTTGTTTTTATTTTTCCTGCATAATTTTGTATTAGAGGTTTAATTGATTTGTTTTCATTTTCGGTATAGAGTGTTCTTTCGTGGAAAATAAGAAAGAGGTGTTGTGGAGAATAAAAGGAGAAGCAGGTTTCTGACAGTGAACACCAAAGAACAAACCAACGTAAAAGTATCCAGCCAAAGAAGGAGGAAGTTCATCAAGGAGTTTTTTCGGTGATTTTTTTTGTTAGTGTTTTAAACTCGTTTTTAATTCTGTGGTGTCTTTTGTTTTTGTCTTTTTCCTCAATATAACTTTATTAACTTAAGTTTATTGTGTGTATTCATTTTCCTTGGTTAGGTTTTCTTATTAGGAGATATTGTTTTATTTTCTTTCGTAGGATAGTTCGCGAAACTTTTTTTTATATCGTGATCTGCAAATTCAGTTTTGTGTACATTAATTTGAGTTCGTTTCGGTGATAGCTGATACAAAGAGTAATTTTTTATTGCGTGGGGTACATAGTGACATTTTTTAATTGCGATTATAGGTACTATAAGGCAAGTTATGCATTCGTAAAAAAAATGTCTATCAATCAAACATGACATTACCCTGATAGAGAAATCGAAAAAAGTGGGTCCGACAATTCTGTCTGTCTGTCCGTCTGTCTGTCTGTCCGTCCGTCTGTATCGGCACCTACATCCTAAACGGCTTGACCGATTTGCTTCAACTTGGTACATAGTATTATGACGTCCTACAGAGGGGTTTTTGGAATGAGCATTCTAGCTTTAAAACAAAAGGTACCTGCCATACGAATTTAAGTGAAAACTTTATTTTTCTCAAAAACGGCTCCCACGAAAAATTGTGGAAGGTCAAAAAACAATCTTTATCTCGAAACTTAAACCAGCAACAAATGCTCTAGACATTAAAATTTTTATTAAATCTAAAATTGGTACATTACGTTCAACACTAGTCGAGAAAATGCTTCATCGTAACTATTCGAAATACTTTTCGTTTAAGATAAAAGCACCTGACTCAGTTTTCTATTTACTGAACTCACCGTCGTTTTGGCCAAATGGAATCATTCTACATGAGTTTCAAAACAGATCGTCGAGGAAAACTTCTCACCATTTTCCACAACACCTGACAATGCCATTCCTCAATCAGAGCAGCTAAAACAATTCTAATGTATTACCAAAATGTAAATGGACTTCGGACAAAGACCAATAAGGTCTATATGAATACTAGCAAACCCATGCCCGCTTCGCTGAGCAGATTTATAATGGGCTGTTGCCTCTAAAAAAAAAATCAGTTTAGCCAAGAGGCGTATACAATTCATTCAATTTCACAGGCTTGAGAAATGCTAAAATTCAATGGTATAGAAAGAAAACTTTGAATAAAATTTGTTTTTTAAATTCAGATTCAAATCGTTGGTACTCTGCATTCCTTCAAATCTATTGACTGTGTAACAAACGAAGATGAAGCCACTTATTATCCAACTGAGTTTTTAAACTCCTTAGATGTACCTGACTTACCACAGCACAATTCACAACTGAAGGCGGGCTCCGTAGTCATCAGCTTCGAAATCTAAAACAACCAAAACAATGCAATGGAAAGCGCTTGGTGATAAGAAAACTGATGAGTAATGTCTAACACTTTATTCTAATGCTTTCTTGTAAACAAAATTTTTTGTATTACCATCTTTTACATAAGTAAAAAGTGCGGTCAGTTTCCCTACTCTAGAACACCCAACATACAGTTGACCATGAGAAAACACCGGGTAGTCTAAATTAATACCGCAAATTTTCAAAGACTGACCTTGGGCTTTATTTATGGTGATGGCAAAAGCAAGGTGAATTGGAAATTGATAACGTTTAAAATCAAATCGCCAATCATGTGGAATCATTGGAATTCTGGGGATCAAAACATCTTCCCCTTTATATTTGCCACTAAGAATCGTAGCTTCAATTAGATTGTTAATTCCCTTTTTTACAGATAGTCTAGTACCATTGCAAAGCTGAGGTTGATTAATATTACGCAACATTATAATCGAGGCTCCAATTTTTAGAGCTAAATAATGAGGTGGCAGTCCCGGTAAATCAAGCGAATTCAAAAGTTCCGTCTGGTAGTTCACTACGTCATCCTCATTTATAATTGCATCAACTGATTTGTTGGCATCAAATTGTCCATCTATTTCTTCTAAAATAGATATTTCTATTTCTTCTAAAATAGATGCATTAATTTCAGCGACATCTTTATTTTTGCCTTTAGCTCTTTCACTTAATCAAGTACGATTTTTAGAGTTCTCCGAAGTACTTGGAAACACACTTTGAACCAATTTTTTCTTTGAATTCCTTATAATAGAAATTTGTTGGGAGTGATATTTGGCCACTTGAATTATCAACGGGTATTTTTCATTTCCAATATCCAACAGCGGCTTTGAAAATTCTGCAGCAGATGGATCATTTAAGTGAGTGTTAGTGTTTTAAGAAATCTTCACAAAGGAGAACATTTAAGGCAGGGATTGAGTTCATCCGCAGCAGGGCCCGATCCAGCTTTTTTGCCGCCCTGGGCAAAAATTTAATTTGCCGCCCTTTTGCAATGAGAACATATAAGTTATAAAATTGTTGGTGCATTTTTTGATCGACTTTTTAAAAATGGAGGTATTCATTCCAACCCGTAAAAATGTAATATTGTTGGAAATTTTCTTTTCGACAATCAAACATGACATTACGATCAAAGAGAAGCCGAAAAAATAGGTCGGACAATTCTGTCTGTCTGTCCGTCTGTTTGTTTTGGACCCTACACCCTTAACGGCTGGACCGATGTGCTTCAAACCTGGTACACAGAATTATTATAACATCTGATAGATTGATTTTTGGACCTAGAATTCTAGCTCCGAAATTAATGGTACCTGCCATGTGATTTTTATTGACAGACCCATTTAGGTATCTCAAAAACGGTTAATACGATTTTGTTAAAAAAATTTGAGTAAAATATGTGTTTTGGTTGGAATAAATTTGTCTATAAAATTCTTTATAACGGTAACTCCAATAGGGCCGAACTTCGCATATCAGATACGCTTCGAAACCAACCAATACCAATTCAATCGACATTTAAGTGGTGCGGCGGCTGGAAATAAAAACAAATAAAATGGCCGCCGAACTGATTTTAAGTGTTAAAAAAAAAAAGGAAATTAATAAAATATTAAATTCGTTTCATTAATAGTTCAGAGCGCTCTGAACACAATTGGTTCAGAGGACGTTCAGAGCGAGCTCGATAAACTCGAACTTTGCTCAGAGCTCTATTCTGAATGAAGACAGAAACACGCGTAAAGTGCTGGAAAGTGCATTCTTAAAAAAATTAAATGCGCGACTGGGTCGCACGAACTTGCTCTAATGTGAGACAGTGGTCTAGGGGCTTGAGATTTTGATAAAAATAAATTTTTCAAAATTCTTAAATAAATACTTAAACTAATTTAAGCTGAAATAAAAGTACGCCATTTTATTTCTTGGATACATTTAAATTTATGAGAATAAATTTATGAAAATCTGTGGTGCGGTTTTTGAGAAAAAAAGTTTTTTTGAAAAACTTTTTGAAAAAAATTTTCAAAAAAAAATTCAAAAACGCCAGTTAGGTGATAGGTATTCAGCAAATACATTTATTTAAAACTGTTTTTTTTCAGCCATATGATTGGTCGTACTTAAAAAGCAACACTGATTTTTACTTGCGATTATAGGTTCTATAAGGCAAGTTATGGATTCGTGCAGTAAAGAAAATTTGAGATAACAATCACACATGACATTACGATGATGGAGAAGTCGAAAAAAGTGGGTCTGGAAATTCCGTCCGTCTGTCTGTCTGTCTGTCTGTATGTCTGTTCGCGCCTCTGGAGGCTGAACGGGTGGGCCGATTTGCTTCAAATTTGGTATTTAGGATTTATTTGGCCGTCCCTCGGAACAAATTTTTTATTTTTGCTCTAGGTCCAAAAGTAACAGCACCTGCCATACAATCTTGAAGGCAAACATTGATTTTCTTAAAAACGGCTCTAACGATTTTGATAAAACTTTCAGAATGCTATTTTTGTAAGACAATCTATCTTTGGGTTAGAAATTTTTTTTTCAAAATTTGTCTAATAACGGTACGTCTCATAGAACCAATATTTTCAAATCAAATTTTCTCGTAAACTATAAATTCGATTTCAATAAAATTTTGGCCACAGGAAGTCATTCATAATTGTATTAATATGGCATTTCAAAATTTTCAAAAACTTTTTTTTTTAATTTTTTATAATTTAAAAAAAAAAATTTTTGGTTTTCGAAATATGTTGGAAACGGGTATATTGATTTTTTTTTAAATTATTTTTCAAATGTAAACTACAGATTGCCATATATTTGCATACTCAAATAAATTTCAAAATATTTTTTGAAAAAGTTTTTCAAAAATAACCTTTTACAAAAAAAAAACTGGTCGAACGATTTTCAATATTTTTTTTTGCCTAGATTGACGTATAGCTTTCAAATTTTATTGCATACTTAGTTTTTAAAAAATAAAAGAATTTTCGAAATTATTTAATTTTTTTTAATATCCAGTCGTGCATTTTATTTTAAGTCGAAATCGTTAGAGCTGTTTTTGAGAAAAATAAACTTTAACGTAACGGTTATATGGCAGGTACCGTTATTTTTCGAGCTAAAAAAAATTTAAATTTTCCTCTGTACAATATCTAAAAAACTCTATATACCAAGTTTGAAGCAATTCGGCCCACCCGTTTGGGCTGTAGGTGTCTACACATACAGACGGTCAAAATGTGTATACCATCTTTTTTCGTCTTCGCTATCATCGTACGTACATGACACAGTCAAAATTCTTTATGGCGAACCTTCATGGGAACAAAAAATACAAAAATTATAAAAATCGTTATAAAGAAATGTGAAATGTGTTTTGAAACCTCGTGTTTCTTTTTATTTTCAAAGAAAATTGGTATAAATAAGAAAATCATTTCTTTTGTTGAGAAATTCAATTTTTGATTGCGCATTTAAATTTTTTTTTTATTTTATCATACAAATCTTCCAGTTTAGAAATTAAAAAATTGCATCATCTTTAGTTTTATCACTTGTTTCAATAAAACTTCAAAAATTCTGAAATGCAGTTCTCTAATCACTATAGTAGGGCTTTTTCGTCTCGTCTGAAGTAAACTCTTTTCAAATTGCTATTGTTCTCGATTATTATTGATCATATCGCTGACAATAGACAATTTATTGTCAAAAGTACCACTGATAACTGTACATTTCTCAATACATCTATACATTCGATGGAACCTAACTAATATGGGATATTTTTTTAAGAAGAAGGGGAACAAAATGAAATATGCTTTAGAAAGGAGAGTTCGTTATAAAGTAGTTTTACTGTACCTACAATCCTACATATTTATGTATGAGGGACTTGGAAAGTAGGGAAAATGAATATAATTCTGATGGGGGATAAAATGTTTTGTGTGTTTCTTCGGTTACTTGAGAGTTGAGAGACTACATTTACTTCAGCTCCCCACACACATCACACTTGTGTGAGAAAAATCTATATTCTTTCTGATTTATATATTTTATCCCATGATGATCTTAATTAGAAGGAAACAAGTAAACATTTTTGAAAGACATAGCTTTCATAATCTTCAATTTTCAAATTTTGCCGCCCTTGAAATTTGCCGCCCCGGGCAAATGCCTGGCGCGCCCCTCCCTAGATCGGGCCCTGATCCGCAGTAATCGATTGGGGTATGGCCGGCAAAGTTTGTCTGAAGTCATCCGCCAACAATATCATGGTGCCACCAAATATTACTTGGCTAACTCGCAAATATTTCAGAGTTCGATCTAAAGCTTCAAGTGACTTTTTGCGTGCCATTCTCATCCCATACAATAATCTTACATTGTTGCAAGACTTTGGCCATTCCCGACGTTTTAGAAATATTACATGTAGGCGCATCATTAACCTGGATGTTTAAAGGCAATTTAAGTGCATAGTGTGCTATACGACCACCAGTAATTGATTGAGTGGCAAGTGCATTTGCAACATATGCCACATACTTAGCATACATTATTTTTTTTACATACAAACCTGGTGCAAATAAATATATTTTGGGCAAAAAAAACTCGAGAAATAAATGCATTTGTTGCAAATGCTATATAGTCTATATGTTGCATAATGATTCATAATTATGCATACTTTTCAGTTATGATCAATTATTGAATTTGCTGATTAGTTGATTGCATGGTGGCAAGTGCATTTGCAACATATGCAACATACGTTACATACATTGTATTATTTTTTACACAAAACCTGGTGCAAATAAATACCTTTTCAGCAAAAAAGAATCATCAAATTCGGTGTTGTTAAACTCGAGATATAAATGGTCAAACATAAATCAAACTCATTTTTATAAATATAGAAGACTAGCAAACCCGGCGAACTCCGTTTCGCCACCAGATGGCTTCGTTTTTTGTAACATTTCGTTTGGGGATTAAAAGATGAAGAAAAATAATTTTTTTTTATATTTGAAAAGGAAAAATTTTATTTCATTTCACAACAGTAATGAATTCATTTCGATTACAAAAATGAAGTGTAATTTAGTTGAACTTCTCTAAGTAAAAAATGAAAGTGAATCCAAAGTAAATACTAAATCGAAGCGTTTTACGTGTCCGCAAATTATCCGTTTCATTGAAGTGCTCTTTGGTAAACCACATTTTTTGTTTTTTGGTCTGACGTTAACACAAACAAAGCGGATGGTTTCCCAACTCGTGAACACGCAACGTATAGCTGCCTATGTGAAAAACAATGATTTTCTAAATTACTCCCGCAAACACTAAGCG
Organism: Platycheirus albimanus; assembly: GCA_916050605.2. Lineage (NCBI taxonomy): Eukaryota > Metazoa > Arthropoda > Insecta > Diptera > Syrphidae > Platycheirus > Platycheirus albimanus. The sequence goes on along the minus strand of OU696696.1, from coordinate 156,681,513 downwards.
ATTGGCCTTGCGAATTGTTAATTTTCATTGCGAACGCAAGACGAACCGGTTTGAAGTCAAACGGAAGATCAGTCGGAATCGTTGGTATTCGAGGAATACATACATTTTCACCTGCGTTCTTTCCGTTAATAATGGTTGTCTCAGTCAAATTCGGCATAAGTCTTTTCACCGCAAGTCGAGTATAGTTGCAAAGTCGCGGTGGATTCAAATTACGCAATATCATAATAACTGAACCAACTTTGAGTTGCAAGTTATGTGGTGGAAATCCTGGTAACTTCAGAGAGTTCAAAAACTCCGTTGGATAATTTACTACATCATCGGGATTTGTTATGGAATCAACGGATTTGTATGTCACCAAATCGCCATCGATTATTGATTGAATGGTGAAATTCAGTACATTACAACATTATTCTTTGCGGCGAGAATTGCTCGTTGACTAAACCAAGCATAATTCTGATAATTCTCACTAATGTTTGGGAAAACATTTTCAATAAGAGCTAATTAGGAGTCTATAAATCGGCAAAAGTCGTTGATAAGAGTAATTAATCCAGATGTCGCATCAACTGGGACTTTTCCATTTCCAACAGCTAACAATTGTTTGGAAAATTGTGCAGCACTTTGATCATTTTGAAGTTGAACTCTCATATTAGTGGTAAGCGATAATGTTTTTACGTTATTCCACAAAGGTGATGCCTTCAGGCAAGCATTCAATTCATCTGCAGGCGTTCCACTGGGAATTATTGGCAACGTCTGCCTGAAATCGCCTGCCAACAATATCATCAAGCCGCCAAAGATGTTGTTATTTCGCCGAAGATCCTTCAGTGTGAAGTTAAGTGCTTCAAGTTATTTCTTATGTGCCATTGTGCACTCATCCCAAACAATGAGCTTGCATTGCATCAACAATTTTCCCATTGCACTGGATCGGGAAATATTGCATGTTGTAGTATCAATTGTGTTTAAATTGAGTGGAAACTTAAGCGCAGAATGTGCAGTACGACCGCCATCTAGAAGAGTCGCCGCAATTCCAGATGATGCTAACGCCAAAGCTATGTCACATCTTGATCGAATAGTGGCTAAAATCAATGAAATGACAAATGTTTTCCCTGTTCCTCCAAGTTCGTCCAGGAAGAATAGACCACCAGTATTATTGTCCACCGCTTGCATTAATGTTTTGTATACTTGTTTTTGCTGTTCATTCAGCATCTGCACATTATTTCGAACGAATTCCTGCAATGTATCAACATTGTATTGCAGCTCTCGATTTAATTCTTGGTTGAATGCATCGTGCATCGATCGATTTGGCGGCGCAATCATTCCTACTTCAATCAGTAGCTTGTTTGTAATAGTCAAGCATTGATCCTCAATCACAATCAATCCTTCATTGTAGATTTCATCGGTTATTTGCATGTCGGGATTATTCGTTCGAATGCGCAAGCGATGCAAGATATCTTCACATATGCCGTCTTTGTATTTGTTCCATAACTGAATTGCTTGTGAAGGGTAACATGTGGTGATGATAATTGCGAAACAACTGAATCCGCAAGTGTTAAATCCCAAAGAGAATCGTTTTCCAGCAAACCCAATAGTTGACATGCTTCTCGATATGTTTGGCATTGGTGGCCATTCACAGTTTTCAAATGCGCAAATGATTTTGGTCCACGTACAATTTACCAACAGCAGTCGCAAATAAAAACATGCATCATTTCTAGGAAGAACAGTATACATGCGACCTAGCGCATCAGTGGAAAACACCTGTGGCCAATCTGTCAATCAGTGAAGTAAACTCTTTGTCCATTTTCCAAATGAACTGCTAAATATACAACTGTATCTTTCATGAATATGAAATGAAAATAATCGCAATACCAAACACAGCCATGTCGCTGCCTTTTGTGACGTACTAGCACAAATATATGACTGATTTGGCCGAATGACAACTCTCAATGTTCGCATGTGTTTCGAAAATTCGTGATAGCAGCGGGCAATATGGTACAATGAACTCATTTGCGATCTCAATCTCTTGATTTTGAACTTTAACTTTGATAGTTCAACCATTATCTTCTCTTGAACGTCGACGATAAACTGGATATCCATCGTTCCCTGTGACTGTTTCAGCAACTAACGGTCGCAGATATCGTTTTGTGCACTTTCCATCAGCCATGCAAGGCGATAATGGATTAAATGCACCGCATGCTCCATGCACCATCTGTGTCGTCACAATGTCGTGTAGATGGGGATCAATGACTGGATCAGGAATTTCAGCTGATATGATGTCATCCACTTCATTTAAATGTAATTTGTTCAGCAACCAAATTAGGATATGAGCATGCGGTATTCCACGCTTCTGCCATTCCACCGAGTACATATAACAACGTGTGTCACCAAAAACTCGATACGTAGTAAGCACATTCATCATAACCTTGAGTTTTTGCTGAAATACTCTGGCGATTATGTCATGGCTATCTAGCGGTTTTTGGCCCGGGTCCAACTCACGTTCAATTTCCGTCCACTTCGGATTGCATGTGAAAGTAATAAATAAATCCGGAGTTCCATAATTTCGCACGTATGTACGTCATAGCGTCTTGAGCGTATTCGTGCATGTGGCGTGGGCTTCCGATATAAGATGATGGAAGAATCGTCAGGCGTCCAATATTCTGAACATTACCATCTGAATGAATAGCATCACGCGAGTGTATATAGTCCTCAGATCGTAGCTTTGCCTGATTGAATCGGATGAACGCTAAACGTTCAGTCTCGACTTTGACATACATGTCGACAGCAAATTGCTGGAATAGCCGACGGCACTTCAGAATGACATTCTCCTCATGTGTACGAATCATCATACGATATGCATAGTAATTCATAGCGCTTAGATTTTTGTTCGTTGATACGCCTGAAAATGCCAAATTAAATGGATTGTTAATGGAAACCAATAATAGCAATAATTAGTGTGTGAATATTGTACCTGTAATTGGATCGACCATCTTTAACGTGATGTCGTATACGTCTTGCCCTTGCCAATAAATGATTGGATATTGTAACGCATCGTACAAACGATGTGTCTCGTTTACACGATGCACGATATTGCTTCTTTGCTGAACGACAATATTTCGTGATGTAGTTGGATTGCCAACAATAATTGCAGCAACATCATCTACGATGGGTGCATTGAATCTTCGCACATGTTCACCTGTTGGTGTACGATCCGATAAATTTGTGCGTATCCGATGGCATTCGTTCCAATGCTGTTTTAAACATATTAACCACAGCGTTATTAACGTGAAAAAATGCTTGCAACTGCTCAATAATTCATCTCTTTAACTGTTGTGTTCCCTGTTTATTGCACCGCACATTCAGCTGATCCACCATCGACGATATATTTGCAGAAATTGATGCGGTTCATCTGGTGTTGGCACCATTGAACTAAGCAAATGATATATTTGTCCTTGTATCTGTGATGGCAAACAATTAAGATAGAATAATAAATTTATTTATTTTTGAAGAATACGGTGTGACTTCTGATGCGGATGCGAATATAATACAAGTTGCGACAAGAAAGAAGTTGGACGGGGCTAGCGAATGCTGCGTGCCGTTCGCACGTTTATATATCATCGCGGCACGCATAATTTTTTTTTACACCGGTGACTGTGGAAAAGATTAAAGACAACATTTTGATGAAAAAATTACAAAATACTAAGAATGACTTCTTCGGTTCTCTTAATGCCAATTCCGAAGTAGCTTAAGAACGAATGATTCCACGGAAAAGTATATGGAACAACAAGGACCATGGGCATCAAGTTTCGTCAAAAAACCATGCTTAAAAAACGACCTTGCTATGATCTTAGATTCGTCAAGTGAAGATGAGAGAAGAAATACCAGAAAATGGTAGCACTGAAGCTGTACTAAAAAAGGAATTACTCTCTTACCGCACTAAAAAAAGAGCCAATGTTAATGAAAATCCTCTTAAAATGTGGAGTTTTCATTAAGTGGAATTTAAGATCTTATCACCGATAGAACGCAGATTTGTATCCCCTCCACCAGGCAGTGTTCTTAGCGAACAATTATTTAAGGTATAATTTTCGAACCTCTGCGTAACCGCTTTGAATCAGAAAAGGCGGCAATATTACTCTTTATTAAGTATAATGCTCCCATTTTTAACTTCACTTGCTTATATGAATTATATACCTAATACTTTTTTCATTAATTAAAATGTTAACAATTACTTTATCATTGTTTTAATTCTTCATTTGTATACTATATTTATATAAGATCTTAAACATCCGCATCCGCAGCCGCATCCGCGGATGTGAGAGTTAAAAAATCCGCATCCGCACACACATCCGCGGATGTGAAAAAATCGGCATCCGCAACATCCCTGGTTGTTATGTGTTGCAATTGATTGTGTTGGTGTGATTGATTTGTGTGAGTGATTGGTTGTGTGTGTTGTATCTTTTACCTTGCAAGTCGGCATGAAGCCGCCTTCTCGAATGATATTAGCTCCAAAGGAAGTCATGCAAAAGCAGTTATTGTATTCAAGGATGCGTTGAAGAAAATGGTTGGAATCGGGATAAGTTCCATCGAACAATGGTTTCAGTGGCTGTGGTGGTGTAAGTAATGGATCCACTTTGACTTTTCCACTTGCGCAGCACAATTTATCCACTTTAACGCATTGCAATATCGGCATACAGTCGTCATTGGTCCAATATCTAAATTGTCATAATCACTGTAGTTCGCAGTGGGATCATATTGGAATTTAACCTCAAATGCACGATCCACTCTCCAGCTCCTTTTGTCCAAAGAGAGCAGCATAGGGCCTGGTCCCCCAGGTTGGGGGTTGTGCGTCGGGGTAACTTCCCTACCACGTAAAAAACGTAGCTTTGGCTCGACAGTCGGAAAGCATAGCCTGCACGACAAAACTTCCGGTAACGGACACAGGCTAATCGACTTTGCTGCGGGGCGAAGTGTCATCTTAGCTAGCACATACTTCCCAAACCTCAATATACACAAGGGGACCTGGCGGTCTACTGATCAAAATACCGTCAACAAAATTGATCACATTGCGATTGAAAGCAGACATGCCTCCAGTGTCATGGATGTCCACACTTTCCGAGGGGCCAACATAGGCTCGGACCACTACCTTGTTGTAGCTAAAGTGCGAATGCAGATCTCCACCAGACCGAAGAATCGAAGATATACTGTGAGAAAGGTTGATGTTGCGAAGTTACAATCGCAAGAGACCGCCACAACCTTTGCCAATCATGTCTCCTCTTATCTCTTGACAAGCCCGGCGCCTGCACCAAACCCAGAGGCCCAGTGGCAACATTGCAAAATGGCCATCAAAACCGCTGCCACGGATGTTTTGGGTTTCATTAGGCGACCACAACGAAACACCTGGTTCGATGATGAGTACAGGCTCGCACACTTGGCCAAAGACGAAGCCTATCATGCAGTTCCGAATGCCAGAACTAGAGCTGCCTAGAGCGCTTCCCGTGCGGTATACCAGCAAAAGAGGAACATCGGCTTTTCAGAAGAAAAAAAAGAGAACTGGAAAAACGAATGGTTGAATCTATTGAGGGGTGCTACGGCAGAAGCAATGTTCGAAATTTCTACCAAACGGTAAAGCATTCGTCCGAGGGTTACAAAGCCCGAGCGGAAGCATGTAGAGACGAGGGTGGGAATGTCGTTGTAGATACACTGTCGGTGCTGAGAATTTGGAAAGAACACTTCTGCAGACTGTTAAAGGGCGATGACAACCAACTAATCGCTGTCAGGCAGAATGACCCATTCGATTTGGATGATGAAGAACAAAATTTCCGTCCTCCCGACCAAGAAGAAGTTCGGATAGCAACATCTAAACTAAAGTCCAACAAGGCTGCTGGAGCTGATGGCCTTACGGCTGAACTCTTCAAAGCAGCGGGAGATGACTTGGTGAGGAGCATACACCACCTCATCTGTACAATCTGGTCGGATGAAAGTATGCCCTATCCACAAGAAAGGAGATACTCTAAGCTGTGCCAACTACAGAGGTATAAGTCTCCTAAATGTCGCCTATAAAATCTTGTCGGCCATTCTGTGTGAACGTCTGAACCCTTTCGCACGTGAACTGATTGGCCCCTATCAGTGTGGTTTCAGGCCCGGTAAGTCAACCGTTGACCAAATTTTCACACTTCGGCAGATTTTGGAAAAGACCCAAAAATTCCAGATCGATACTCACCACCTCTTTATCGATTTTAAAGTCGCCTATGACAGCGTAAACAGGAACGAGCTATACAGATCCATGTCACTTCTTGGCATCCCTGCCAAACTCGTTCGATTGTGCAGGATGACTATGGAGAACTCGCGCTGCTCCGTCAAGGTTGGTAAGAACACCACCGACTCATTTAATGTCGAGAAAGGCTTACGACAGGGTGACGCGGTGTCATGTTACCTCTTCAACATCATTCTTGAGGCAATCGTACGCAGCTCGCATGTCAACACCAGCGGTACGATTTTTTTTAGATCCGTTCAATTACTTGGCTATGCTGATGATATTGACATTATTGGAAGAACGAAGCGCGCTGTCAGTGGAGCATTCGCAAGTATTGAAGTGGAAGCGGCTCGAATGGGTCTGGCTGTAAATGAAGATAAAACAAAGTATATGCTGTCCTCGGGTGAAGTAGATCATCACCGTAAGCTCGGACAAAACGTCACAATGGACAGATATAACTTTGATTTTGTCAAGGACTTTGTCTATTTGGGTTCCACTATAACCTCTCAGAAAAACATCGGTGAAGAGATCAGTCGAAGAATCACTCTTGCCAATCGCTGTTTCTTCGGGCTAAGAAGGCATCTTAGTAGTAAAGCCCTCTCTCAAAGGACCAAGGAGACACTATACAAGACCCTTATCATCCCAGTCCTGCTGTATGGGGCAGAAGCGTGGACACTGACACAATCGGATGAATACAGGCTGGGGTGCTTTGAGAGAAAGATTCTTCGGGTGATATTCGGGCCTGTATGTCTCAATGGAGTATGAAGGAGAAGATTCAATGACGAACTGTACGGGCTATACAGCGACATTAACTTGGTTAAGAAGCTGAAAATTCAGCGGCTTAGATGGCTGCGTCATGTGGAGCATATGGACGAAAACGCTCCTGCCCGACGAGTCTTCAATTCCAACCCGGAGGGCTGAGGCAGTTCTGGAAGACCCCATCTAAGGTGGCGCGATCAAGTGGTAAACGACCTCAACCAACTTGGTGTGCGCAACTGGAGGCCACTGGCTAGGGACCGGCCTAGCTGGCGAGGATTGTTGGTTGAGGCCGTGGTCCACAATGGACTGTCTGCGCCACCTTAAGTAAGTAAGCACGATCCAAATAATTTACACAGTTCAACTTACCACCTTAAGGACAAATGCCTGCTGTTGAAGTTGAATAAAATTTTGCACAATACGCGTGATTGATTTGATGGTTTCCAATTGAACTGTTAGGAAACGAATAACTTTAACCTCAATTTCACAATTTCACAGTGAACACAATACCGGTTAGCGTTTGAAAGGACATGCGCATTGTAAATGTCACATGAAATTAACTGAGCAGAGTACAATGAGTAGCTGTCAAACAATGTATCACGCACCGGCGCTGTCTACTTAATATTAAACGTACTTATTTTCGTGGGGGATACTCACACACCACGTACTGGCGCCGTTGTAGTACATGCTATGTATCAGAGATGGCGCTGTATGTGAAAAATGTTTTCCCTTCCTGCTTTTCTCTTGAAATTTTTCCTGAATTATCTTTGCTATAAGCCTCACGGAGCCCGATACCTTTCCAACGAATGCAAGACCGTGGAAATCGGTTCGTGTGTTCTAGAGTTATGGCGTCAGGAAGGAAAATCCGACTTTTTTTTATATTATAGACTAGCAAACCCGGCGAACTCCGTTTCGCCACCAGATGGCTTCGTTTTTTGTAAAATTTCGTTTGGGGATTAAAAGATGAAGAAAAATTATTTTTTTTTGTTTCATATTTGAAAAGGAAAATTTTTATTTCATTTCACAACAGTAATGAATTCATTTCGATTACAAAAATGAAGTGTAATTTAGTTGAACTTTTCTAATTAAAAAATTAAAGTGAATTTAAGGTAAATACTGAATCGGAGCGTTACACGTGTCCGCAAATTATCCGTTTCATTGAAGTGCTCTTTAGTAAACCACATTTTTTGTTTTTTGGTCTGACGTTAACACAAACAAATCGGATGTTTTCCCAACTCGTGAACACGCAACGTATAGCTGCCCATGTGAAAAACAATGATTTTCTAAATTTATCCACCAAACACTACGCGATTGGCCTTGCAACTTGTTAATTGTCATTGCGAAAGCAAGGCGAACCGGAAATTGCAATCGTTTGAAGTCAAACGGAAGATCAGTCGGAATCATTGGTATTCGAAATTCGAGGAATATATACATTTTCACCTGCGTACTTTCCGTTAATAATGGTTGCCTCAATCATATTCATCATAAGTCTTTTCACCGCAAGTCGAGTACCGTTGCAAAGTCGCGGTGGATTCAAATTAAGCAATATCATAATAACTTAACCAACTTTGAGTTGCAAGTTATGTGGTGGAAATCCTCTTAACTCCAGAGAGTTAAAAAACTCCGTTGGATAATTTACTACATCATCGGGATTTGTTATGGAATCAACAGATTTGTATGTCACCAAATCGCCATCGATTTTTGATTGAATGGTGCATTTACATCATTATTCTTTACGGCGAGAATTGCTCCTTGACTTAACCAAGCATAATTCTAATAATTCTCACTCATGTTTGGGAAAACATTTTCAATAAGAGCTAATTGAGAGTCTACAAATCAGCAAAAACCGTTGGTAAGAGTAATTAATCCAGATGTCGCATCAACTGGGACTTTTCGATTTCGAACAGCTAACAATTGTTTGGAAAATTGTGCAGCACTTTGATCATTTTGAAGTTGAACTCTCATATTAGTGGTTAGCGATAATGTTTTTACGTTATTTATTCTTTACATCATTATTCTTTACGGCGAGAATGGCTCGTTGACTTAACCAAGCATAATTCTGATAATTCTCACTCATGTTTGGGAAAACATTTTCAATAAGAGCTAATTGAGAGTCTACAAATCAGCAAAAGTCGTTGGTAAGAGTAATTAATCCAGATGTCGCATCAACTGGGACTTTTCCATTTCCAACAGCTAACAATTGTTTGGAAAATTGTGCAGCACTTTGATCATTTTGAAGTTGAACTCTCATATTAGTGGTTAGCGATAATGTTTTTACGTTATTCCACAAAGGTGATGCCTTCATATGCAGGCGTTCCACGGGGAATTACTGGCAACGTCTGCCTGAAATCGCCTGCCAACAATATCATCAAGCCGCCAAAGGTGTTGTTATTTCGCTGAAGATCCTTCAGTGTGAAGTTAAGTGCTTCAAGTGATTTCTTATGTGTCATTGTGCACTCATCCCAAACAATGAGCTTGCATTGCATCAACAATTTTCCTATTGCACTGGATCGGGAAATATTGAACGTTGGAGTATCAATTGTGTTTAATTGAGTGGCAACTTAAGCGCAGAATGTGCAGTGCGACCGCCATCTAGAAGAGTCACCGCAATTCTAGATGATCGAATAGTGGCTAAAATCAATGAAATGACAAATGTTTTCCCTGTTCCTCCAGGAAGAATAGACCACCAGTTTTATTGTCCACCGCTTGCATTAATGTTTCGTATACTTGTTTTTGCTGTTCATTCAGCAACGGCACATTATTTCGAACGAATTCCTGCAATGTATCAACATTGTATTGCAGCTCTCGATTTAATTCTTGGTTGAATGCATCGTGCATCGATCGATTTGGCGCAACCATTCCTACTTCAATCAGTAGCTGTTTGCAATAGTCAAACATTGATCCTCAATCAGAATCAATCCTTCATTGTAGATTTCATCGGTTATTTGCATGTCGGGATTATTCGTTCGAATGCGCAAGCGATGCAAGATATCTTCACATATGTCGTTTTTGTATTTGTTCCATAACTGAATTGGTTGTGAAGGGAAACATGTGGTGATGGTTTGTTGATCACTCCAACTTTAATTTTGCCATTCCCGAATCCCGATATCCAAAAGATGTTTCTTGAATGTTTGCGTTGACGGGTCTTGCAGCGAATGAACACGCATGTTCGTCGATATGGTTATTTTATCGACTGAAGTCCAATGGCTCACAATTTCTTAGATTTGTAAGTAATCTGGCAAAGTAAACTAAAAATTGTTACAACCCGCTTCGCTAATTTTATTTTGTCGGATGGTGTCGCACTGTTCCGCTGACGAATAGTGTCCAATAGTGCGGTTGCGTGTGCTTAAACTTTGCAGTCTACTCGCTGATGATATTTCACATTTGTTAGTTATTTGATAAAGTGCACTTAATATGCATTATTTGTTGCAAACCGCAATTTGAGCAATCATCAGATAACATTTCAAATGAATATATCCAAGATAAGTAATTTCTTTCATTGTGTTAAGGTTTTTTTTGTGGTCTTAAACTTTGCCCAACCAAAACCAAACTTACTGAATTTTAACCAAGCTTCTCATAAACCTTCGAAGGCGTCCTCAGAGGACCCTACCAAACTTTTCACAATATTATGAATGGCTTGAATCGTATTTTATTGAAGATATGAAAACTTAACAAAAATCGAAAAAAAATATAAACAAATCTTTTATTAATTAATATTTAGGGAAAATGGCATATAAATGTCAAAAAAATTTTGAAATATTAAAAATCAGATATATTTTTCAGAAATAAATTCCAATATATACTACGAATAAATATTGCTTTACAGTTAAAAAGTCTTATAAATGTGCTACAAAAAACTTCTGCTTGACGGTTTTAAAATTTTGTTTCTTCTAAACCTCACGGAGCCTGAGACCTTTCTAACGAATGCAAAACCGTGGAAATCGGTTCGTGCGTTCTGGAGTTATAGCGTCAGGAAGATAAACCCGACTTATTTTTATATTAAAGAGTAACAATACTCCCCACGATGTTATTATTCTCACAGAAACTTGGTTAAATTCATCTTTTCTGGACGCAGAGATATTTGATTCCAGCTTTCAAATTTTCCGCCGTGATCGCCATTCAGATTCTACTACAACAACCGTTGGCGGAGGCTTGTTGATAGCTGTTCGTAACCATCTTTTATGTATTCTAGTCGACGATTTTTTGAATTCCAACTTGGAAATTCTGTGCGTGAAAATAAAAATTCAGTCTGGTCATATACACAGCTTTTCAAAAAAATAGGTGCAATTATTTTTTTTATATAAACTTAATTTTTTAATATGTTTTGTTTATTTAAATATTATTTTAACATTAGTTTTCATTGGACTATCAATACTTAATGAAATATTAATATTTAAGGCTTTTAAATTAAGTAATTATAAATTTTATACAATAAAACCGACGGTGTAGACATTTGCGCTTGGACAAAAAAATAGGTGTGTCCTTCCTAAATTATGAATAATGATAGTTTGAATGCAAAATTTGTTGTATTTTATAATAATTTTCGTTTACCATTCTCTTATAACCCGAGTATACGACATTGTTATCCAAAACTTTTTAAAGTCAGCGTGGTATTAACTCTACAAACTTTTGGCATCTTTCTTGGGGTATATAATACCATTCACTCTGAACAGCATCCCACAATCGGTTCCAGTTTGGAAAATATTGGCATCCTAGTTTCCGCTTAAGCTCATTCCTCAAGTTCTCAATCGGGTTGAGATCTGGGATTGACTTGGCCATGAAACAATTGAAACTTCTTTCTCTCGATACAACTCTTTCACAAGATTTGCCATATGTTTCTGATCGTTATATCCTGCTGAAAAATCCATTGGAGAGTCATGTTTTCTTCGGCAAATGGAAGCATGATATCTTCCATAATATCCCTATAACCTTATTTGGTCAAGATGTAACTAATACGGAATATAGGAATTAGGGCCCACACCATACTAGAAAAAACGGAACCAGACCATAATATTTCCTCCTCCGTGTTTGATTGTTTTCCGGGTATAGCGAGGGTGGTAGTCCTTTCCTTTTGGTCGCCTGACATTACGCCCCGAGTCTGATGAGAACAAATTAATTTTTGTTTCGTCACTCCAGAGGATTTTTCGCCATTTTTTTGCTCCTTCAGGTCCGTTCCAACTTCTATGGTTTAAGGCAAATTCTTTTTGGGACCTTTTATTATTTGCTCTTAGTAAAGGAACTTTCCTGGCAACTCTTCCTGGTAGGTTGAAGCTCTGAAGCCTTCTGCGGATTGTGTGGGCACTGACTTCATTATTGATTTGTTCTCCTATTGTCCTTGACGAAGCAAAAGGTTTAGATTTAGCCAAAAGGAGGACACGGCGATCAGTGGTGACTGATGTTTTTTTCGGCCTCCCACGATTTTCGCGCACTAATCTGGCCTTGAGTGCATTTGTCACAAAATTTTGGGATCTTCCTAGGGCTTCTGCTATAAATTTGTAAGTCTTACCTTCATTTCTTAGATGTAAAACTACCCGTCTTTATTCCGCCGAACAGTGGACGTTTCTACCCATACTAAAAGTCTAATAAACTATTATTTATTATTATTTATTATTTTATTTATTAACAACTATCATTTATGGATAGTAAAATTATTAAAAAGAGGTTACTTTGAAATTAAGTATTTTTTTGAAATAACGAAGATATAAACTGTGGGTTTATTTGGAGACCACCTATTTTAATGACCAACTTTTTAAAAACACCAAATCCTAATGCAACAAAGAAAATAGAACAGCTCAACATAACACACACAAAATGCAGTAAGCTCAGCATCAGTGTCAACAGAATAACCGTTTTTTCTTAAAACAAGAACTTTTTGTAAGGCCTGCTATTAAAAAAACAGTTATTTTGCATCAAAGACAACAGTGGTGCGAAAAAATTTGATCACACCTATTTTTTTGACCAGCTGTGTATATGTTGTTGACTGTTACATTCCACCTTCTTCAAACTACGATACTTATACTAAGATTATTGACTGCTTGGAAACTATTCATGAAGAGGAGATTTCAATCTACCCAACCTGAGATGGACTAAATCAACTGAATGTGATGTATTTCTACCCGTCAACGCGACAAGTGATAATAATTTTTCATATAATTTTTGTTCCCTTTAAATTGTTTGGTATGCGATTTTTTACCAAAATAATTTTCCAAACACTGCACAAATTTTATTTTATTCGTCACTCTGTTAGGTTACTTAAGTTTCAATTCTTTTTTAAAAATTAAATTTCTTACAGGTTTATCCTATTTTGCCTACAAACATTCAGCACGAAAACAGCGCCACTTCTTCTTTGTGCACAATATGAACTAACTCCCACTGGTTGATGGGTTGGGCCTAGTTCATTGGGAAAAAGTTCGTAATGAACTATGTCCCAACTGAATTTTCTCCTAATATTATGAACTAAATCCCACTACAAAATTTGGTAGGAGTTAGTTCATTTTGCCTCGTGGGAGTTAGTCGATTTGGGAGCTAGGACGTAGGGCCGAAGTTTATTACAATTCACGACTTTCTGTATTGATTCATTCGAAAAATTTGATTGTGAACTTCTTCAAGAAGATCTACATAGATTTTGGAACTGGTGCAATACAAATAGTCTGTTTTTAAATATCGACAATACAAATAGTCTGTTTTTAAATATCGACAAGTGTAAAACCATGTGTTTTACGCGCAAACATATTGTATTTTCTTATAATTATATGTTGAATACGTCGCAATTGTGTAACTTGTCAAGCTTTACGGACCTTGGAGTAGTGTTAGACTCAAAGATTTCCTCTACTGATCACTATAATTACACTAGCTGACCCGGCCGCGCTTTGCTGCGGCTTTATTGTATTGCTTTTAATTATTGGATATTAAAATTGCTATGGTTAAGTGATTGGTATGGAATTGGAATGATAAAAATTTCAAGATATGTAAGTTTTAATGAATAAAAAATGTTGAATTTATTATTAATATTATTGTGATTTAATAAATATTAATTAAGAACTAAATGATGAACAATGTTTCTTGTTAATCTATCTTTCGCCAACACAAATAAATTTGACGGTTTTCCAACACGTGAGCAGGCAACATAAAGCTGTCCATGGGAGAAACACGGATTCTCCAAGTCCAAGCCACAAATCGTCATTGTCTGCCCTTGGGATTTATTTATCGTCATGGCGAAAGCCAAACGAATCGGGAATTGTAGCCTTTTGAAAGGTATTGTAGATTCGGACGGTATCATGGGTATTCGAGGTAACAGGACAACTTCTCCTTTGAACTTTCCAGTCAATATCTTTGCTTCAAGTAAGTTTCCGGTAATTTTTTTGATGACTAATCGTGTACCGTAGCATAATTTTGGTGGATTTAAGTTGCGCAAAAGAATGACTGGTGAACCAATTTTAAGACAGAGCTTGTGTGGCAGCATTCCTGGCATATCCAGAGAATTTAAAAATTCGATTGGAAAATTGACGATGTCATTCTCATCAACTATAGTGTCGATTGACTTAAAAGTCATCAAATCACCCGGCAGTAAATTTTGTATTTGACAGTTAATAACGTCAGTATCGACATTTCTTGCTGCTAAAATTGCACGATTACTGAGCCAATTATGATCTATGTAACTATTAATAATATCTGGGAATACACTGTCAATAAGTTCTGTTTTTGAATTAACAACAGAGCAGAAACTATCTGATAATTTAATAAATTGCGTATTTTGATGCAATTCAATTTTACCGTTTCCAATATCAAGTAGTTGATTTGAAAATACTTGTGCCAATGGATCATTATGCAATTGTACTCGCATGTTCATTGTCAATCGCAGTGTTTTAACGTTTTTCCATAAAAATGATTGTTTTAAGCACGCATTGATCTCATCAGCACACGTAGAGCGAGAAATGACAGGTAATATCTGCCGGAAATCACCAGATAGTAACAATATGGTTCTGTGAAATGCCTCGAGAGAATGTTTGTGACTCATAGTGCACTCATCCCAAACAACAATTGAACATTTTGTAATACTGCAGCCATGAGTTCCTTTTTTTGATATTACACATAGCGTTTGCATTGTTGTGAATATCTAATATCAGCTTTAGTGCAGAATGCGCTGTTCGTCCACCATCTAACAAAGTGGCAGCAATGACGGAAGATGCAATGGCTAATGAATTTTTTTTTGTGACCGTATCTTTGCAAGTATTAATGTTTTACCGGTCCCACCAGGTGCGTCTAAGAAAAGGAAACCACCTTGTTTTGCATCTACAGCCAACATAATTCCATCGTTAATAATTCGTTGTTCAGCTTTCAATAATGGCTCATTATATGCAATAATCGAAGCTAAGTCAACTTCGTCATACTGTTGTTATCGTTACATATCCGTGTTCACTAAGTCATTGGCTGGGCGATCAGGCGATGGCAGTCCATAGTGGTTGAGCGAAAAGTTTGTAATCAAAACACATAAATCTTCGAGTATTACCAATACTTCATTGTACATTCCCGGTGTGAAATCTTTTTCGGAGATGCTTCCGCTATTCTTACACGGTTTAAAATATCTTCCGTCATATAGTTCTTATATTTCTGCCATAATGCCAATGGCTGTGTGGGATAACATGTCGTCAGAATAATTGCGAACAGTTGACGAATATTATTTGGCGTAGATACCAAAGCTGCATCAGCAAGTGCCAAATCCCAGTGATTATCATCTTCCATTAGTTGAAGCTCACGACATGCATCTTGATATGTATTAAATATTCGACCATTAACTGTTCGCAAAAATTCAAAAGATGTTGGTCCAGGAACATTCACCAACAACAAACGCAAAAAGAAGCATTCACGTTGTTTTGGATGCACTGTGTAGAGTCGTCCCAATGTTTTCGATTTAAATATGCCTGGGATGGACGGATGTGGTACTCCTTGTTTACGTGGGTCCCATCTTTTACTCGATATGTTCCAAACGAAATACCATGGAACATCGGTATATATCAGTGTTTTGGCAAATCGGCCGAAAACGTCTAGCACAATGAAGTGAGGGTAGTTTTTGGTGGTTGTAATGCTCTTTGAATAACGTTCTGTTCAGAAAAAAATATACCCGCTGACCGTTTTCAAGATGCACTGCAAGATGCTGTACAGGTGGATGTCTTTCATGGATATGAAAACTAAAACTAATTAAAAGCAATACAATAAAGCCGCAGCAAAGCGCGGGCGGGTCAGCTAGTAAAGATATAAAAAGGTAAACTTTGAAATGAATAAAAGTTAATAATCACTTTTATTCATTTTAATTTTTACATTTTTAAAATAAATCGCTTTTTTGCATTTATTTGCAAACGCGCTTTTTTTAATCCGTTTTTGGATCATATTTCGCTATGCGGGGTGACCTCTCTCTCTCTCTCTCTCTTTCTTTCTCTCTCTCTCTCTCTCTCTCTCTCTCTCTCTCTCTCTCTCTCTCTCTCTGTGGAAATGAGTTCGTGGGAATTCTAAATTGCATACATTTTTATAGTAATTTCATGGAACATTGTATTTTAGTTCTGAACGTCGTCAATGGTGGCGCTAGTTATATTATCTACTTTACATATATTGTTGTTTTTGCTTCCCATGGAGTTTAGACAAAAACCACTCAAATAACTCTCCAATCAAAGCTTGTAAACGTCGTCTATAGATGCCGCACAAAACGTTTCGCTTCTTGGGAATACTATAAGAATGTATATACAATGACTTAATGGAATGAACAAACGTCGTTTTACGGATCCGTATTTGAAGTTCGTTTGCGAATCCAAATGGGTTCAATGGAACACAATAGAAAAACGCAGCCAGAGACGTATCGCATGCCAAATGAAAACGGACGTACCTAATTAGAACCGCTGAAGGGCAGTGTCGCTATGTGCGGTCTTACCTGTTTCCCTTATGCTATATAGTCTCTTTTAATTTATTATTTACTATTATTAATAATATATTGATTGTTAGAAAAAAAAAACAATCGAAAGTATGAAAAACTCAAACAAACGATGTTTTATTTACACTATATCAATAACATAGATATAATGTAGTAAAAAAATTTTTAGTAACATATGTAGTAAAAAAAAATGAAGTGGTAACCCTGAGGAACGCAGAGAATCGCACATAGGTTTTGTTTTGACGTTTCTTTTTTTTTTTGTTTTGGTGTAATGCAAATTTATTAAAAGTTAAATTATAAATTAAATAATAAAAATTAAGGAATTAAAAGTATCCTATCTTAGGAACGCGATTGAAAGAAAAATTATAAAAAAAAAATTGTGAAAATCGGTTCTATAGTTTCGGTGTTCATCGTGTGGAACAACGTGACACTTGCTTTATATATAAAAGATAATTAAAAAAGCTAACAAGACACTTGGTTTCATTTAAAGGTTTGCTAGCGAATTTCGTGATCCTTATGTCCTAAAGACTCTTTATGTCTCTTTTGTGAGATCAATTCTGGAATATGGGTGCATCGTATGGGCCCCTTACTACGCGTTTCATATCAACAGAATAGAGAGTATTCAAAAAAGATTTTTGAAATTTTGTTTGCGTTTTCTTCCATGGTTAGATAGAATTGTTTTGCCACGTTACTCTCAAAGACTTCAACTAATAAAACTTCCATCCCTTTTACGTCATCGTGGGTACCTACAATTCTGTTTTATTGTGCGGTTGATTAAAGGATTAATTACAGCCCCATCAGTCCTTTGTCGTATTAATTTTAATTTTAGTCGTTCCAGTTTAAGAAGGCAATTGCCTCTGTTTAACATTTTCAGTAGATCCAACTACGGCGCCAATCTCTTGATCAATATATTTAATAAAAACTATGCCATATTAAATGCCACAAATACACTGTTTTAAAAATAGATTTTTTATCCAATATTTATAATATACTCGTAGATATAAGATTTATGTATGTATAAATTTATGAATATATCTCTAGTTTTAATTTAATTTAAGAATGTACCGTTAGTATTTAACGAACTCAAATAAATAAACGATTTTGATAAAACTTACTGAATACTGTTTTATGTGCAAACTTAATGTTTGGTTAGAATAGATTTTTCAGAAAAAGTCTTATATAACGAAACCTCCCATAGGACCGGTTTCTAAAAATCTGATTTTTTCGGAAGCCACTTGACGAATTTCGACGAAATTTTTAATGTAGAAGCCCTTTTATAAAAGAAATAATACAAATTCTTAAATTTTTCAAAAAAAAGTTTTTTTGGGTTTTAAAAGTTTCAAAAGTTTTTTTTAATTTTTGTTTTTTCCAAAAATGGTTTAATCTATTTTTTTTTTTGCTTTAATTTTTCTGATAAATACTACAAAGTGCTAGAAGTTGGCATACTCAACAAAAATTTCGGAATATATTTTCGAAAAGTTTTTTAATAAAAACTGATTTTTGGTCGAACGATTTTGAAAAAAAATTTGGTAAAAATTCAAAAAAGTAAAAGAAACTTACTTCATTTTCTCCAAAAAAAACATTTTAGTTATTGATTTTTAAGTGATTTATAAAATTTCATATGATTTTTTTCAACGCTTTTTTCCCAAAATCTCAAGCCCCAAGACCATTTTAACACATTAGAGCAAGTTCGTACGACCCGGTCGTGCACTTTATTTTTTGTTGTGTTTGATTGAAAATAAACTGAGTGTTTTTATTGATAGAACATAGGAACATAATATTAGTTTTCCTTGGAGAAGGTAATTTTAGGAGGTCGCTTATGGCAATTATTTTTTTTTTTATTTTTTCATTAAATTTGAAAAAGTTCATTCGTGTTTTCGGTTGTATCAACGTTTGAAATTTTATTTTTGTTTTTGTGGACGGCTTATGTGGTAAAATATATTGTTGTTCTTTTGACCGTGGAAATCTATATTGAGTTTTTTTTTTTTTTTGAAACGTAGTTTTTTGCCTATAGTTTTTCTTTTTCTTAGCAACTTTTTTTCCCTTCGTCATAGTTTTTCCTTTTTTAAAGGAAACTTTAAAGCCGATTTACTTTCTTTATATATTCAAGTATTTAAGGCTTGCAAAGTTCTTTTAATTTTAAATATTTTTTTTCGGTTTTCTCGTGTTTTTTTTTTTTTTTTTTAATAAAAATATGAATATATTAAGATTAGCTCAAGACGAACTGGCCTATGATATAAAGGTCAGGGGCTTTAAAGTTGGTTCGGTCGATGAGATAATAAAAGCGAAAAGCATTCAGGTCATCGAGGTTGATCGTTAAGAGAAACTCAATAGAGGTTATCATGATGGTGTACCTGTTTACCTATGATGAGCATAAGGATGCTATAGAAGCGAAAATTTAGAGGATTAAGGGTCTTTTTAAGGTACCTCCAAAGAATCCAAAGTCTGCGGAGTACCTTAAGATTGTTACCAAGATTGAATGGCTTATAGGTAAATTAGCTGTTACTCCTTGTGATTCAGAAGACGAAAAAGATGCGATAAGCTCACTTCGTAACAAGGTTTTGTGTTTGTCATTAGATCTCACTGGTGATAGTGAGAATAGCGGTAGGGAAGAGGGAAGAATGTTATCTATTTTGAAGAAGAACGTAGACCCCTTTTATCAGGTGCAGATAGCGAGACCAGGTCGTTTTGCGTTACAATTGTAAGGGGCCAGTTATAGCGATACGGAAAACCAAACCGAAAAATTGTTCAGATGGAAAATTTTGTATGTTCTGATTGGATTCTTAAGACAAATGCTACACTGATCGATGGCAATCAATTCAGATAATGTTTTTTGTTCATAATAATTTTAAATGATCAAACACTTTTTGTTAAAAATGTATTTATTTATTTTTCTGTTATATGTATAAAAGAAAGATAACAAATTTCGCTTTTAACCAAAAGCACAAGTTTAATTCAAATTCTTATTTCCAAAATAAATTCTCTGAGTTGGTTACCGTGACCGATGATCTCAAAATGAATGGTTGTATGTATGAGTGAATAACTGGAATGGACGAGGGAAGAAAGTGGTAGATGAAAATTAGCTTGGAAGGCACTCTTGTGAGAGCCTAAGAAGCGAAGACAAATTTTAAAAGAAAAAAAAAATAACGGGACAAAAAATGGAGGAAAGGAGATGGGAGGCGAAATTGCTTACAGAAAGATACGTTGTATGTTTTCTTATTTGGATATGAATATATATTTGTTATTTCAAAATATATATTAAGATTCAACCCATTCGTGTAGGAGGTTCCCTTGTAGTTTTTGGAACGCGCTTCATTTGTGGTAAAGACCCATTTTACCTCCCTTTTTCAGTCTTTTTAATAGCTTTATTTTTATTTAATTCGAAAAGCCAAACGGCCATATTAAAATTGTTTAACCACTATTTATTTGAAAACATTTGGGTTTAAGTCTAGGGATCTTCTGTCCCACGGTTTCCCAAAAATAAAGTTAATATTTAAACTTAAATCTCTTTCTTTTTTTTACTACTATCGGTCCTTTATTACCTACATTTAGTTTTGAAATTTTCTATTTCAGTTTTAGAAGAAAAATTCCTGGCGCCCATATTTTGTTTCCACCCTACTGCGCAATCATATATTTCCTTCTTTTGATAAACTATTTTGATTGCGACATCAATCAAGTTTATCAAAGGAATACAAAATTCTTCCATTGAACCCATCCCAGCTGAGCAGTTGTTGTGACAGCTATTTAATCAAGCTGTAGTTACACTTTTTTCGCATTGTCTCTTTGTGTCATTCGTTCCTGGTCGATCGGTATTATCATTAGTTTATTCGTGTGGCGCATCGCCGCCGTCGGTATCGGTGCAAAACTAATTTTTTTTTTTAATTAAATTTATCGCTTTTTAAAAGATCGATTAAACTATACATTTTAATTTAATTATTCCCCTCCCCCTATCGTGTTCGCGAAATAAGAGTGTAGCAAACTGGTGCCCAACGTTTTGGGCCCAAAGTGGAACAGTTCCTTTTTGTACTGTGTGGTTTTTTTTTTCCTGCATAATTTTTTTTATTAGAGGTTTAATTGATTTGGTTTTATTTTCGGTATGAAGTGTTCTATCGTGGAAAATTAAGAAGAGATGTTGTGGAGAACGAAAGGAGAAGCAGGTTTCTGACAGTGAGTACCAAAGAACAAACCAACGTTAAAGTATCCAGCCGAAGAAGGAGGACGTTCATCAAGGAGTTTTTTTGGTGATATTTTTTTGGTTACTGTTGTAAACTCGTTTTTAATTCTGTGGTGTCTTTTGTTTTTGTCTTTTTTCTCAATATAATTTTCTTAACTTTTGCTTTTTTTTGTGTTCATTATCCTTTGTTAGTTTTTTTTATAAGGTATATATGGTTTATTTTCTTTCGTGGGATAGTTCGCGACATTTTTTTTTATATTGTGATTTGCAAATTGAATTTTATGTAAATTCATTTGAGTTCGTTACGGTGATAGCTGAAAGAGTATTTGCTTATTGCTTTTTTCTCGCGTGTGATATATCGTGAAATTTTTGTTGTTGTGTTTGAGTGAAAATAAACTGAGTTTTTCTAGTGATAGAACGTAAACACATAATATAAGTTTTCCTTGAGGAACGTTATTTTAGGAAGTCGGTTCTGGCAATTATTTTTGTTTAATTTTTTCGTTAAATTGGAAAAAGTTCATTCGTTGACATCAACGTTTGGAATTTAATTTTTTGGTTTTGAAGACGGTTTATGTGGTAAAATATATTGTAGTCCTTTTACGGTGAAAATCTTTATTGAGTTTTTTTTATTAAACATCGGTCGAGTGTGCCAATAGTCTTTCTTTTTCTTAACAAGGTCTTCTTAAGGTACCTCCGATGAATCCAAAGTCTTCGGAGTACATTAAGATTATAACCAAGATTGAATGGTGTATAGGTAGGTTAGCTAGTAGCCCTTGTGAGGCAGAAGACGAAGAAGGTGCGATTAGCTCACTTCGTAACAAGGTTTTGTGTTTGTTAGGAGATCTCACTGGTGATAGTGCGAATAGTGATAGGGAAGAAGAAGTTGAGAAGAAAAAGACTCCGATTAAAACGCAAACCCAACTTCAAGTACAAGTTGGTCAGACCCCAAGTAGTGTGCGGTCTGTGTTTGGATTGGCTGGTGGGTCATTGTCTGAACCAATGCGTGTTGGCAGTAGTCCATCAGTCAATGATATTAGTTTTAGGGTCCCATTAGGAAATAGGGTTGATAGGGGTGACACTTGTGCTGAACAGATGGTTGTTCAACAGAAGTGCACTGAACGTGTAGGGAAGTGGTGGTTAAATTTAATGGGACTCTAATGGAGCATCAGTGAATTAATTCCTGAAAAGAGTGGAGGAATGTCGTCTTGCCAGCGATGTTCCGGACTCCCATCTTTTCAAATCCGCTTCGGAGCTTTTGTCGGGTGGGCCCTTATGTGGTATAGGATGGTTAAAGAAGATTAAGGAGATTGGCAAGAACTCGCCAAGGAACTCAAAGCGGAGTTCCTTCCTGCGAATAACGATGATCTTCTATTGAAAGAAATAAATCTGCATTCGCAGGGAAAAGATGACATTTTCGGCGCGTATCTTGCCACTTTGAGGACATTGTTCCAAAGATTGTCGGAACCTTTGCCAGGGCGAAGAATGATTTCGATATTGAGGAAGCATGTAGACCCCTTTTATCAGGTGCAGATAGCGAGTTCCAAACCAAAGACGGTTAAGGAGCTTGCTGTCGTAAGTAGGGAGCTAGATACCCTTAAGGTAAATGTGGATAGTTTTACTCCACCAAGTAGAGGTAGGCATTTGTTGGAACCAGACTGCGGTTACCAACCGAGTTCGTCTGGGCAACACCGAGTTTCGGCTGTTGCTCCAGTCCCAGAGAACGTTTTGAGACAGGTCGATAAGCGTTACAATTGTAACAGAGATATGCATTTGGCATAAAACTGTTTGCAAGGAAAGTGTTTCGGTTGCGGGGCTGTAGGTGTATTACGTAGGGATTGTAGGCGGTGTTCGGAAAATGGGGAACGGGCTCTTGTGTCAGCAAGACAGGAGACCCGTTGGCGTTAGTAAGGTCGTCTGCTGACGATCAGCTGGAACGTCAAATTCATTTAAGTTTCACTTTAGCGGCAGTCGGTAGTGACACTAGACCATATTTATCCGTTAGGGTTTATGGAGTCAAGTTTTTTGGGACTTCTTGATTCAGGAGATTCTCGTACCATTGAGCTGTGACGGGTGGACAATTTTGAAAGGCCTAGAGCTTAGATTAGAGAAGAGGAGTGTTGGGTCAGAAGCGTTAGCAGATGTTACGGGTGTATTAGGAGCTGGGTCTATTTCTCTACCAGTGGAGGCTAAGAATAGATCCATTTTAATAGAATGTCTGGTAATACCGAATCTCCCACACCAATTGATCTTGCGTGCCGACTTTTGGGTACTATCGGGCATAGTCCCGGATTTGAGATCTGGTATGTGGAGTTTTTCGAGCCAGGAAATAGTGGCTTCGGTACCCGACATGGAAGCGATTAGAGAAAAATCGGATTTGGAAAATTTTGAAAGTAAGAAGTTAGAACACTTGCTTAGAGAACTTTTCAAATCAATGACCGAGGGATTAGCGTGCGCCAACTTAGTTGAACACTAAACTAGGACGTCCGCAGAACTGATTTAATAACGATCAAGAACTCAAAGAGATTTTGGAAGCTGCAGTGATCGAGAAGTCGAAGAGTCCTTGGGCATCGGCGATTCTTCTCGTCAAGAAGAAAGACGGCAGTTACCGTTTCTGCGTTGACAATAGGAAATTAAATGAGGTTACTGATAGGGATGCTTATCCACTACCGCTAATTTCTGCGATTTTGGACAAGCTTCGAAACGAGAAGTACTTTTCCTATTAAGATATAAGATCTGCTTATTGGCAAGTCCCAATGGAGGATGAATCGCGTAAATACACAGCCTTTACCGTGCCAGCGAGGGTCTTTTTTAATTTTGTAGGATGCCATTCGGACTCCATAATTCACCAGCGATATGTCAAAGGTTTACTGACGACGTTCTGGGTCCCGACTTAGAACCGTTCGTCTTTGTGTACTTAGATAGCATTATCAGTGTCAGCTATTTTTTTGAGAAATACCTAGAAGTTCTCAAAGAAGTTTTTGAAAGGTTAGGAGAAGGGGGTTTAAAAGTAGGTAGTGAAAGTGTAATTTCTGTAGGCCTTCTTTGAAATTTCTAGGTTATGTAGTTGATAGAAACGGGCTTCATGTAGACTGGGAAAAAGTGGAAAGTATGATGGGGATTCCTTCACCGAAAAATGTCAAGTAAACTAAGGGGCCAGTTATAGCGACACGGAAACCCAAACCGGAAAAATTTTGTATGTTATAAATCGATTTTAAACACAAATGCTACACTGATCGATGCTAAATAACTCAGAGAATTTTTTTTGCTAATAAAAGTTTCAATTGAACTAATATTTTTTGTTAAAAATGTATTTATTCTTTTTTATGGTTAAATTTGGTTTTTCGCCACAGCTGATTGACAATTCCACCAAAATGGAACAAATAGTCTTTGCTGTTTCAATCCAATTGTTTTCGCTTTCCACTGGAAGGTGAGCTGTCAAAACATTGTTTTCGTTGTAAATTGGGCCATGAAAAGTTTTTCGTTGCAATGTTTGAACAAAATATCATAAGTCAGACTGAGACAGAGGGACTGACCACTGACTTCTGTTTGACATTTATCAAGGAAGTTGTTTATTCACACGCACCGAGCCACCAGTGTCGCCAGCAACGCAGTGTCGTAATGATTTGTAATGTGATTTTTTTGGTAAATGCAGATTTGTGGAAAGAGAACTAATTTTGGATTCATAAATATTTTATTTTTATTTTTTTAGGAGAAACATACAAACATAATTTAATTAATTTAATTTAATTAATGAATTGATTAATGTATTTTTCCGCAAGTGAACAAATAAATGTTAATTAAAATCATTATTTTTCTTATATTTTTAAAGTTTAGATATTAAGAACGTCAAAAGAACACAAATAAAGCAATAACAAAAACAGATCAAATCAATTGTATGTGGTTTTTTCTTGGAAATGTAGATTTGATCTGATTTCCCGTCCAAAAGAAATTGTAACAGATTTGGTCTGTTTTTGTTATTGCTTTATTTGTGTTCTTTTGACGTTCTCAATATCTAAACTTTAAAAATATAAGAAAAATAATGATTTTAATTCACATTTATTTGTTCACTTGCGGAAAAATACATTAATCAATTCATAACACTCCTTTATTTATTTAAAAACTTTAATCACTTTTCTACAAAAAAAATTTTCCACAATGAATTTCACAGAATTAAAAAAAAAAAGATTTGACGCTTGAGAAATGTCAAATTATTTAAGTATATGTGCAAATGTGTGTTAAATTTGATCTGAAGTCTGATCTGAGATCAAGAAAAAATTGATCCGACGCACAAACAAAAATCACATAAGAATCGATTCACACTATAATTTCATTTAAAATCCTTTTTCTTGCTCACTCTCACTCATCCGACTTCGTTTCACCCCGAAATAATTTTTTAGTAGTTTTTTTTTTTCATATTTATTGAAAATTTAATTTGTACACAGTGCAGAAAATTAATACACTGCGTGCGTGTAGATAAACGCCTGTTTTGTGAAATGTCAGAGTAAAATATTTTTTCTGGCATCGTTTTCTTGATCGCTATAAACGCTAAAACCGAAAAAAATATTATTTTCATCTCGTTCCACCCTTTTCGGTTTGGTTTTCTGAATCGCTATAACTGGCCCCTAAGAGTTTTTTAGGGACTACTTCTTGGTATCGAAGATTCGTGCAAAATTTTGCAATTTTAGTAAGGCCCCTTAACGATCTCTTAAAGAAAGATAAGAAACTTTAGTAGACTCAAGAATAAAATGAACTACTCTACGACCGAAAATTAATGCTTAGCGGTTTTTTGGGTGATCGAAGAGTTACGGCCGTATTTTGAAGGTGTTCGATTTACTGTCGTGACTGATCATCATTCACTGGTCTGGCTCAGCAACCTTAAGGACTCGCAGGGTAGATTTGCTCGTTGGAACATTCGCCTCCAACAATTTGATTTTAAGATCATCCATCGAAAGGGCAAAGAACATGTCGTTTATTATTTGTTGTCTCTGAAGCGGATTGAGAAACCTGAGTGATCAAAATAAAATCACAGGTTGAAAAGAGTTCGTTAGAATTCCAATCCTGGCGAGTTGAAAATGGGCGGCTCTATAAACATGTTAGGGTGAACCATATTGTTGTTCACAACGAGAATGAGGAGTAGAAATTAGTTGTAGAGAAATGTGGCAGGGCAAAGATTTTGAACGATTGACATGATGCTCCGCTTTCAGGGCACATGGGCGTTAAAAAGGCGTTTGGTAGAAATATATTACTTTCCCAAAATGAGGTGTGAAATATGTAAGGATTTATAAGAAAAGTGAAGCTGGTGAATGAGAGGCCAGCTGGTCTTATGACCGAGAGGGTGGGAAATTCCCAACGGTGGGAAATGATCTGTGTGGGCTTAGTTGGTCCACTACCGAAGTTGTCGCATGGTTTTATGTATATTTTAACGGTCGTCGATTATTTAAGTAAATTTCCCCTGTTGCTCGCGTTAAGGTCTGCAACGGCGAAAGCGGTTTGTCGGGAACTATAAGAAAACGTTTTTCTTCTCTTCGGTGTTCCAAAGTTGATCGTCTGTGACAACGATCCACAGTTCCGTTGCAAAGTATTGAAGACGCTTAGTGAAGCGTACGGGTTACTACTTCGATAAACGGCGCATTACCACCCGCAAGCAATTCCTGCGGAGCGCATCAATCAAAAAATTAAGACTACTTTCCGAGCGTATGTCTCCGAAAATCAGCGGAGGTGGGATATGCAACTGGGAAAAGTGGCCTGTGCTTTCCGGATTTTGCAACATGAGATGTTAGGTGTTTCGCCATATTATGCGAATTTTGGTAGGAACATTGTGTAACTAGTTGCCATGATGAAGGGCTTAGAGATAGTGAAAGGGACCAATATAGAGGGGATACCGTTAGGCAGTTTCAGAAACTGAGACAGGAGATAGCTAGAAAGTCGGAAGGCGTGAGAAATGAGACCGCTAAAACTTATAATTTGAGGAGAAGAGAAATACAGTTTCAACCTGGTGATCTCGTTTGGCGTAGAAACTATTCTCTGTCCGAAGCGGCTAATTATTTTGCTGCTAAATAAGCAACCGAGTTTCTTCGATTATTTCTGCTATCCCACCACCAGAGGTAAGGGGCATTGATTTAAAATAATTTCTGCTATTGCTTCCCCCACCAGAGGTATGGGGCATTGGTATAAAATAAAGAACATATTCGACGATAATTCATCGGTACATAGAACCGGGTGTATTTATTACTACGGCTGGTCAAGGTCTATGTACCCTGTCCAGCAAGATATGTTGCGCAGGCGATCAATCGGTTAAACTTAAGATACAAAAATCATGCTACAGATACATTACCCGTGTCGTGGATCTTCAAACATGGTTGTATCTGTCGTTCCAAATTGGGGTGGTTGTATGATTCTTTTCATAGCATCAGGATCATACATCCATATCCAAATAAGTAGTAATAATGCCTACCTACCTGAAAAGAAAAGAAAAATGATTAAAAATGATAAAAAAAAAGAGGAATTGTCATCAGAGTCTGTCTCATGAACCACCCTTCAAAGAAGTTAGTTTCAAAGACATTCCCAGATGACAAAAATCACTTATCTCTGGATTTATAGATGCAATGATAAGTTATGTTGACCATAGGACGTAAGACTAAAAGTAATAAAGATAAATAGAATTAAATTAATGAGATATAAGAAGTTTACAAAAGATATAAAAACCTACCAGCTCTCAAAAGATGCAATGCAGATTGAACTATGTAGTTTGGGGTGTGGTGTAAGTCCAGGTGTAAATTTGTTTACGTGAATTGTCTTATACACTAGGTATTGTTTTTCCTTTTTTTGTTTTGTTCAAGTTCAATAAATATTTCATTAATATAGACTAACTTTAAACAAACGAAAAATAAAATCGCGACACGAGGAAACTTTGTTTACATTTTTATTTTTATGAACTGAGAAATGTCAAACCCCCTCAAGTTTTGACAGTTTACAGACTCGCCGCGAATAAAGTGGAAAAAAAAGAAAGAAGAATGATGGCGTCGACCCAAATTCGCCCCGGAAGTGATAAGGTTTTGTCGTCCGTTGGGTTTGTATGTGTCAAAAGTTTATTAAAAAAAATGTGGGATTTGTGCAATAATAGTAATTTTAGGTATTTATATTAGTATTTATTCTGTTTTTACTTGATGATATTAAATTATTAGGTATTATTTCCAAGTTTTGACTATCGTAACTTGAATTCGCTCCGCAACATTCGGAGTAAGCGTAGGCCTGAACCCTCACACATAGTATGTACAGTACATACACAGACCTGCCTATAATTTTTAAAACAATAATATTAGTAACTGGGGAAGTTGAACTTGAACTTGAAATTTTAGATCTGCAAAGAAAATTTGAAAAGGAAATGGCAAAAGATCATTGACCATTTAGGAATTGCATTCGAGATTCGAAAGTAGCAGCTGACTAATTATTTAGTGGCACCTGAACTAGTGGTTTCAAGAAAAAAAAAATTATTGAACCGTATACTGTGAGGAATTTTTTTTCTTACTTGTAAAAAAGTACCTAGGTGAAAATCGTGGTCATATACTGATTAATTAAAATTTAGTTAATTTATACACACAAGAGGTGAGAAATAAGATTTTTTTATTAGAAGAAGAAAATTAAGCTCAAATTAAATCATACCTATAGGTTGTTATAAAATAAAAAACTTAGAAAATACAGAGGATTATAATAGTGTACCAAATGTGGGAACAAGATTCTAGGATTTTCTCTACACAAAAGAGAGGTATGTGGTAAAAAAAAAAAAATGTTCTCTTAAGCAAAGTTCTAAAACGAATCTCCATAAATATTCAGGTGAAGATCGAATGAAAAGCAGCCCATTATCTATACATATACAGGGTGATTCACGAGCGTTGTGCCAAAAAGCTAGAGCGTGTTGGTTGAGTTGAGACAAGAAAAAAATCGTATGGGAGGGGGGGTCTATTCCACCCGTTTAGCCGGGAGGGGCAATTTTCTGAAAAATTGACTTATTTTGTAAAAAAAAATATTAAAAATCAACGGCTTCGTTTACAAGACCGTGTTATACCTTTTTGGAAAGCCAACTTCTTCTTTCATTTTGTTTTTAAATTAAATTGTTTCAACGAATAGTTTAAAAAATATAAATTTTCAAACTCAAAATTTTGAAAAAAAAAATTGAAAAAATAATTTTAAATTTCAAAATTTTACGTATTAAGTATAATTTTTGTTCTCAGAATTCAATGCTCCCATTAATCTTTAATCCACCACTGAAGTGTGAAGAAGTAGGTTCGGTTATTTGTCAATATCTTGCCAACAAAAAGTCGTAGAGCCATAAGGTTTCCAGTGTTGAATTAAAGCGTACCGTAGCTCTTCTCCAACACCAAAAGATGCCCCTGTGGCCAAACCTAGACTCGCAACAATGGCTCCCAACGGAACGAATGGTTTTCAGATCCATTGGGACTCCAAGGAGATGATTTTTGTTTGAAGGTCATCCCCTTGGACTAACAATAATCTACTCTTAATTTTGTTCACATTGTTTTTTATATTTCCTGATCCTTTAAGCACAAACTTGGAGACCGTTAAAGCTCTTTGTAAGGTGGAAGATTGAGTTTTGCTGTCCGATCTAACAAGTCTAGAACCCTAGATTAAGTGAGGTAAAACGAGGTCAGCCACCAGACAAGGAGCGGGGTAGAATTTTGATTCAGAACACTTACAGTTAACCGTGGTGTAAGACACAGTCAAACTCATAGTGTGGCGTAAGTGGGAAGTTTCGAATTCTACTCGTGTGGAGGGTTTGCTCTGGTTCCTAGCCAACCACCGTTTTGGTTCATAATCAGAAAGTTCGATGTGGTGGGAATTCTAGAGCTAGATCTGAAGCACTCGTCGGGTCACAAAGGTACCAACTACAATCTTGACAGACTCATTTACTAAGACACTTTGACGAAACAGGACAAGACAGTACACAATACCAGACAAGACCTAAATATTACCCATAATTCTTCGTTCATCGTTTGGATACTCAGTCAGAAAACCAACCTCACACACCTTGAGTATTAAATTATTTTTGAGAATTCAAACGAACCTTTTCATTTAAAATTAAATTTAAAAGCATAGTTAAATTTTAACTTATTTTATTTTATTTTTTTTTAACCTTTTTGTAAGATTCTTCTCCTTTTTTTTTTTGAATTAATTTTGTTTTGCTTTTACCTTTTATTTTTTATATTTCTTAGAATATTATTTCATTAATCTAAGTTTTATAACCTACTATTTTTTTTTTATAAATATATCGTTTTGAATTAATCTTTTATCAGTTTTTTTACTATCTCATAATTTTTTTTTTTTGAATTCAACAACTTATTATTCTTTTTTTAAAGCAAATTCAATTGGTTTTCAACTGAATTTCAAAATTTGTTTTGAATTTTTTTTTTTACTTTTTCCTTTTTTTGAATTTTATTTTGAAAAAAGTTATCATTCTATTCTTATTATAGATATATAATTTTTTTTGAAACAATCTTTTATCATTACATTTTCGTTAGATTTTTTTTTTGAATTCTACATTTTATTTTTAATTTTAAAAGCAAATTCGATAGAAGTTAAAAAATTTTGATTTTGAAAAATTTATTTTTTTAAAATTTAATTGAAAAAAAGAATGAAGTCTTCGAGGGGTGCAGGTGCTGTCCAACCGAGGCAGAGGCACTACGCGAAGGCGATTTACGCGACTTGCTCTTGCCACCGGTACTGCTACAAGCCCACCACCATTAGACTCGGAAATGAATCAAAGCCAAATGCTTAACCCTTTTGATGATCTGTTAGAGCAAAGTCTAGAGGGCCTTAGGAATCCTAGTGGGGGTGTAGATCCAGAGGGGGCAGCAGCTTCATTGCCAGGGCCAAGTTATCAACCTGGGATTGCGGAGAGAATGGCTAGGGAAGCAGTGTTTCCAACGGGAGGAGAAGAAAGAGAGACTAGGGAATCGGTCAACAGATTAACCCAAGCCCTACGATGTGAAAGTTTATTGTTAGAACAACCAGAAGAGAAAGAAAAATCAGAAAGAGATAGAGATAGGGAAGAATATGAAATAACCATTTGAGGAGAAAATTTAAAGAAGGTTATTGATAGTGCGATTTCTCGCTCAATAAACGAGACTCACAGCAAGACGATGCTTCTTCTTGCCGAACAAACCAAAAATATGGCAAAAATGCACTCAATGGTAAATGCACTCAATGGTGACGGAGAACATGACTACCATGAACGATCGGCTACGAACAGTAGAGAGTTCAACGCGTGCCCTTTATGAGAATCAAAAGCGAAGGGAGGAGGTGATTTTGGTCGACCCTGAAATAAGTCCACCTCGCGTTATTCCTCCATCCATAAACCAATCTCATGGCTATTCACAGAGATCAACAAGTGAATATGGGAAACGCGTTGATATACATAAATGGGGAGTGAAATTTGACGGTTCTTCAAGGAACATGACTGTCGAAAGTTTCATTTTTCGGGTCGAAACTTTGCAAAAGAAAAGTGGTGCCACAAGTAATGAAGTTTTTGCTAACTTCCACCATTTAGTGTCAGGAGCTACTGAAAATGGTACTGGCAGTTCATGGAAGAAAACCAGGGCGATGAATTTTTAAACCTATACGACCTCAAATCGGAACTGGTAAGACATTTTCGGAGTTCAAAAAGTGACCATGAGATTCTTCAGGAAATAATGAACAGGCGTCAGCAACCAAATGAAACATTTGACGCATTCTTTGAAGAAGTAAGAGGTCTCACTTTACAAATGAAGACCCGACCAAGTGAGAAAGATTTAATAGCGATGGTGCGGAAAAATCTCAAAGATAAAGTTTCGACGCTGATCTTCGGATGCCAAATTAAGGATATCCGAGATCTAAGAGATGAATGCAGACGAGCTGAAGAACACTTACTAACGAGAGAATACAAATTTAAAAAGCATGTGAACGAAATTGAAGACCACGAGTTGTCACTCAAGAGGCTACAATAGACGGATTCGGAAGAGGAAGAGGAACATGAAGCACATATTTCTGCAGTACAACACAACCGTACAGACAAACTTACGACTAATACAAAAACAGGTAGACGAAACGCTACCTCCAAAAACGGTGAACGAGACAAAAGGACAGAACTTACAAAGCACAAAAATTTACACTCAGCAACATGTGCATCAACTTTCCACGCGCTGACTTGTTTCAGTTGTGGACAAGGGAACCTTTCCTTCAAATGCGCGTTATGCCAGGGAAACCTGAAGGTCGGCAGTGTTCCCGGGTCCACTCCACCGGCGAAAATGTTAATCCCGGACACTCAGAGCCTGTAAAAATAAAAATTTTAAAGAGAGAACATGAAGAAAAAAATACTTACCCAAAAACACCTGTGCAATATAAAAGTCTTCATCAACGGATGATAGATTATGATGAGGCAAGAAGAAGAATCTTCAATGAGGAAATCGCCTGTGAAGAGTTTCAGAGTAGCAGAAATCTTAGAAAAAAAGCTAAGTTGAGAGAAAAATGTGCAATATTTAGAAATAGAAAAAATAAAATAGAAGCTTCAATAATAATAGACTGAGAGCCAGCAACAGAAAAAGTAACGTCATTTCATTAAGAAAATATTTGGTCTCATTGTATAGTCTGAATATAAATAAACAATAAAATAATTGTCTGCCACTTCTCCGTTGGTGGGGAGGGCGCTGGTAAGGGGTTAAAGCGGTAAAAAAACTAGGACAAAAACGTTATATCATTAAAGCTGATTTTTGGTGTGTTGATGCTAAATAATATTTTATGTAACATATCAAAAAGGCAGACAATTTGGGTGGTACGAAGATGGTGGCAGACTTAGGGGAAGGTCGAGAAAATAAGTGGCTAGTTACGTCATTTCATTAAGCTTGAAAAGGGTGTTAAAATTTTTAAAATGTTATTATAATCCTATAATCAAAAAGGCAGACAAATATTGCGAGCCGAAAACCCTGCCAGACAAAAAAATATTATTAGTAAAAAAAAATAAAACAAATGAACAAATTTAACTTTTCAAAGAAATCAGGTTTTTACTTCCACATATTTTTTTTTTTTTAAATTCAGTTTTTATTCAATTCAGTTCTTAATCTAAACTAACAGCTAGACCAAAAACCTTAAAAACTAGCTTAAATATCTACTTAGCATAACTTACTGTCCCTATGCGGGCGCTCTTAATTATCCCATAACCATTATGCTATTGCCTTTCGGCTTAAAACTAACTTATTTTAAGGAATTCATGCATATATTTATTTATTTTGAGAAAATATTATTAAAAAAACTCAAATTAAAGATCTTTTTTTTTATATAAAACTTAACACTACCCTAGTACCTAAATTAAACCTACTTAAAAATACCTAAAACTAGAACAGCCACAGCAGCGGTTTTGTGTTTTTGATATTTTTTTGTGTTTTTCGTGTTTTGTATTTTTTTTGTTTTTTTTTTGTTTTTCATTTTTAATTTTTACTTGCGATTATAGGTACTATAAGGCAAGTTATGCATTCGTAAAAAAAAAAATTTTTTTTTTGACAATCAAACATAACATTACGATGATAGAGAAGCCTAAAAAAGTGGGTCCGACAATTCTGTCTGTCTGTCTGTCTGTCTGTCTGTCCGTCTGTCTGTATCGGCACCTACAGCCTAAACGGCTGGACCGATTTGCTTCAAACTTAGTACATAGTATTATTATGACGTCCTACAGAGGGGTTTTTGGAATTAGCATTCTAGCTCCAAAACTAACGGTACCTGCCATATGATTTTTAATGAAAAACTCATTTATCTCGAAAACGGCTCCTACGATTTTGATAAAACTTTCTGAATAGTATTTTTTAAGCAAACTTTATGTTTTGGTTGGAACAGATTTTTCAGGAAAAGTCTTATAACGGTACCTCTAATAGGACCGGTTTTTTTAAATCAGATTTTCTCGTAAACTACTTCACGGGTTTTGATGAAAATTTTAATATAAAAGCTCTGTTATAAACGAAATAATATAAATTCTTCAATTTTCAAAAAAATTTTGTTTGAGTTTTTTAAAAAAAAAGTTAAAATTTTTTTTTGACTTTTGGTTTTTTCAAAAACGGTTTGATCAAAATTTTTAAAATTTTTGTTTTCTGATAAGAACTTTAAACCGCTAGATTTTGGCATACTCAAAATAAATGTGGAATATGTTTCCGAAAAGTTTAAAAAAAAAAACCGTTTTTTGAAAAAACGGCTCCAACGATTTTGAAAAAAAAATTCCTTAAAATTCAAAAAAATAAAAGAAATCTAATGGCTTACTTCATTTTCTTCAAAAAACGATTTTACGTTGATTTTTAAATGATTAATAAAATTTCATATGATTTTTTTATTGCTTTTTTTCCAAAAATCTCAAGCCCCAAGACCACTGTAACACATTAGAGCAAGTTCGTACGACCCAGTCGTGCACTTTATTTTTTATTTTTTTCTGTGCCACCATGTCTGCCCCCCCTAAAAAAACTACCTTAAACCTATGTAAGCTGACCAAGGCAATAACATTGACCAACTTTAAGAAACTCGAATTTCGTCGCTCATCGTTTAGTTATATCCCGACGGTCCCGATTGGACCGTCCCTACTGAACCGAAAATGCTCTGCTCCGTCTCCTGTGGCGACGTCTCGGTCGTACAGGAGTCGCCGATCCACAGTCTTACGGCCGACGTGGTAGATTAACGGGACCGCCAATCTATCCTGTATCAGCCCTCGACTATCTTAAAATAGTAAAGTCTCTGGTGGAATGAAGCCGCTTAAACGTGCTTTTTCAAAATATTCATCATTTGGGTAGTAAGCCCCAAAGATGAGTCCATTAGAAGAGGTCATAGCTCTCGCAACATGACCGCGAATAAGCTTCAACAAGAAGTTATCTATCCTGTTTATGTTAGCCCCATTGTATAGGACCTCGTTGGAATAGTAACGTTTGTACTCGGACTCTGGTGTTCTTTGTAATCCAAGGCAGGTCCTAAGACACTGCCTTTCAAACACCCGAATCTTTTATATTTCAGATGGGGCAACGTTGAACCACACAGGGCACCCATAGGCAATCATCGGCCGGATCAGGGCCATGTAACAAATCACCTTTACCCTGCTATCAAGACGGCTGCTATAAAACAGCCGTTTTGTCATTGCAAAAGCTTCCCTAGCTCTGGACAGAGCAGCATCTATATGTCGGTTGAAATACAGATACTGATCCAGCCAGATGCCAAGGTACTTTACCACACTTTTACTCGCCAATGGATGTCCACTTGGTCCAACGATCACTAGATTTCTCCAGTTCTTTCTCGTATCCCTAGGAGCCCTAGACAATGGGGTTCTAAACAGGATAGTTTCGCATTTCTGGAAATTGATTTTCAATTTCCAGTCATCGCTATATTGTTGAATCTTGTCGAAGTCACGCTGCAAGAGAATTCTTATGACCTCGACTTTTGGAGCCGTTCTGTACGCTACAATGTCATCGACATACGCAATCGAATGAGCAAGACAACCTATTAGATCGCTGGTGTAAATACTAAAGAGGATCGGCGAGTTTACCGCTCCTTGCTGTAAACCGTTTTTTATATCAAATGGTGTGGTAGAAGTTACATTGCCACTTTTGACAACAAACTTTCTACCATTAAGCTTGTCATAAAGAATGTATAACAATGGTTTACTTATGCCAAGTCTGGTCAGCTTCAGATAAAGACCCTCTAACCAAACGGTGTTGAAGGCCTTTTCCAAATCAACTAGAACGGCACCCGTGCATTGATTTTTAGCTTTGTTCCATTGAATATCAGAGACTAGCTTAGACGCAGCATGAATGGTGTCATGCCTCGCCTTAAAGCCAAACTGATTATCCGGAATAATATTTTTGTCCTCTGCCCACTTGGTCAGAGCTCTATAAAGAACTTTTTCGAATACCTTACTGATACTCGGAAGAAGACTTATCGACCGGAAATTAGCTGGATTGGAGCTATCCTTTCCCTTTTTCGGGAGAAGATGAACCACAGCTGTTTTCCAACGCACCGGATAATATGCATTATTCAGTGCGTTGTTAAACAGTGTGGTGTAAATGTCTACTGCTTCCTTAGGGAGATGTCGCAGTACAACGTTGGGTATACCATCGACTCCTGCTGACTTCTTTTTCTTTAATGATTCGAAGATGAGCTGGAGCTCTTCCTTCGATATGAGCAGGGAACTGGTCCCATTTAGCTTGGCGACAGTGGCGTTTGCCAAGTTGTCTTCATAAAACCTGGTGAAACCAGTGTTCTCAGATCACCATTGCGTAATGCTGTTTCGAAGGTAGAAATGGTGCACCAGAGACCTGTTCTACAGGTCGTGATTTGGGCGAATGCTAGCATTCACCTTATACACTTGCTGAAAAATAGCCCCCAATGCCAGCGCCGGATCTAGTATTTGTTCAAGGGGGGGGCAAAAGTTGAATTTGCCCCCCCCCCTCCAAGCAATTTTGTTTTGTTTTTTAAGTTTACGTACAAAACTTGAACTCGTATCGTTAACCTGTTTTTATCTTTATGCTCTAATGCTTGATGCTGTTGACAAAAGCTTATGTACGATACATGTCATAACAGTCTGTGTGACCCAACCTAAGAAAATAAGGTATGGCTAAGGGTTCTCATGTTATTGATTACTCAAAATGCAATCTTGGCGTATGTGCAAAATAAAACCTTTGGGGTATGTGCCATATCCAGATTGATTTGATAATTTTTCTATTTCAATAAATGACAGCGGAGAACCTGCTAATGTTGTTCATAAAAATTTAAAAGGCTGTATGCTTATTTGTGATTCTGTCCGATATTTTGATTGCACATTTAACTTTTACACACCGATATACAAAATCATAACTAATCCATAGAACAGCTTTAGTGAAATAGCTCAGTAGTACACAACAAAAATTCTTTTTCATTTTTACTTGCTCTATAGGGCAATAGTATTGGTTTCGTGCAAAAAAAAATCGAGGTTTTAATCAAACATGACATTACGATGATAGAGAAGCCCAAAAAAGTGGATTTCGCCCTACCGTCCGTCGGTCTGTCTGTGCGTCTGTGCGGTTGTGTTGATGTGTGCTTTTTCACGTCATGCTACAGCCTAAACGGCTTGCCAGATTTTCTTCAAACTTGGTATATAGCAGTTTGAAGAAAAATGGTTGTCGAGGTTTTTTTTGTTTTGTTTTAGCCCGGCTCAAACTGGTACCTTTCATGTTATGGTTTTTTTCATTTTGAATTTGCTCGAAAACGGCTCTTACGATTTTGATTAAACTCAGAATTTAACTTACATAAGATATTTTTAACAAACAAGTGTTTTTCGTTTTTAGCTTAAATGGTCGTAACGAAAATCAGGTTTAAAGGGCTTTTTTAATTGGCCTTAAACTCATCATACTATTGCACCCACAGAGCAAGTACGTGCGACCCAGTCGTGGATTTTATTTATTTCAAACATTTAAATATTATCTTTTGATAAAAAAAATAGGACCACTTTTGAAAAACTCGTACATTAGAAATTTTATAGTTCACTAGCTATTCCGACAGACGTTGTGCTGCCCTAACGAGCATCAGATAGCGCGATGATACAAAACATGATAGATACAAAAATGTTGAACATTGAGGGATAAGTTTGACTTCTGAATTATATTTATACCGTCCATTTAATTTGTCTAAGATATTAGAACATGGATGATTTTTTTTAAATTAAATAAACTGAGAAAAGTACGTATACGCCAGAGTGTTGTTTTTAGGTTGAGAAATGGGCAATTGCAACAAATTTTTCTTTTAAGTTCAATCCGTTCGCTAGTTAACGTTTTTCATACTAAATCAACAGCAGTTTTAAATCAAATCATAATACAAGATAATTTGCATTTGAAAATATTTCAGTTTGCTTTTTCTGATCGCTATAACTTGGCCCCTAAGTCTAATATCACTTTTTTGCTTTTAGCCCATTTCACCCTATTAACAGCTTAGCCTTGCCAAAGATTTTTATCACCTATTCCACGCGCAAATTACAACCTTTCAATCTTTGTGGTTTCTGAGTTAAGTCTTAGTAAACAAGCAAATAATATAGAAGATTTTCAAGGACTCTGCGCGTCGAACCTTTCTTCACCGTGTGGCTAAACTACATGATCAACTTTAACCAATCCTTCCAGAAAAACTGATGGAACAATACCAAAGTTTTTTTTAGATGTTTTTTAATCCATCAACATCGTAGCCATCCTTCGATAAAATTTGACTTTTTGTTGCTTGACAGACGGGGGACAAACTATATTTTGACGTGAATATAGTATTAAGTTTTAACTGACTCCCGAAAGCACTAGAATCGCACTTTTCCCAAACGAAACATAAAAACTTGAAATTTCTGAATCCGTCCACATCGTAGCCATCCTTTCGATGGAATTTGACTTTTTTTTTAACTGGACAACCGGTCTATGGTTTTAGATTTCAAGAATTCCACATAAACATCCCAAGAATGTGTCGTTTCTATGATTACTGAATTTGTATCGAAGTTGACCCTTTCGTTATTAAATTCTTATTTTTTTTTAATAACGCTCTTATTTCAGAACATCAAGGCATTGAGCCAAAAAAAAAAAACTTTTATAGATCCAGGTGCTGAAACGAGTCAAAAATATCAATCATCAACTCAAATTGAAATGATTTGTCCATTGTTCAATGCTTTAATAGCATTTAGTAAGTAATGCAGAAATAAATTATGATTTTAAGAAAGCTTCCTCATATTTGAAACTTGTTTCAGAAAATAAGATATTGAAAGTGGAATCTTACTTGTAAGGTAAATATTTGAAGACCTTTTTTTTAAATCTCATTTCTTTCTTCATCTTCCAAATTTGCGCCCCCATGAGGGGCGACGAATTTGTTTAAAGGGCGACGAAAGTGGTTCATTACATATTTCCTTCATATTTGGAACAAGAAATAAATAAACATTGCATTACTTTGGCGCCCCTTTCAATTGTTGAATACCTTTTTTTTTTGCTCTCCTATATTTCTTCATCTTCCATTTGGCGCCCCCCAAGGCCAGGCGTCCGGGGCAAGTGCCCCCCTTTGCCCCCCCCCCCCTCCTCCAGGATCCGGCGCTGCCCAATGCTTACACCTTCTCTTGAGAATCTTCAATCATAAAGAAGTCGTCATCAAGGACGGCATTCCCTGGATCTATACCTGCGATGGTAAGTACGTCTTCGTTGTCCGTATTTCTCGGAAGCTTAAGGCAAGGAAGATCGTTTTGATCATTCCTCCTAAAGATTTTATTAATTTGGGGAAACACACTTTGGTCGCTAGAATTAACGGCCCGTATCTTGTTATCCCAAAACAAATTAATAGATAATCTATAGTTCTGCTTTATAAGCAGATTGAAGTTTTTGATCGACGACTTCAGTGTCCTTATTTCCGGGTCGTTTCTGTCAGTAAACCGTCTGTATAAGAGTTTGAGTCTTGTAAGCAGTCTACTTTTGTGTTTGTGTAGTGCGTCCATTGTAGCTCTTCCTGATGTTCCATTCAACAATTACGATGAAGAATAGAATGGAGAATAAAATATTTGAAATTAAAAACCTGATTTCCTTGGAAAGTTAAATTTGTTCATTTCTTTTAATTTTTTTTACTAATAATATTTTTTTGTGTTTTTATGTCTGCCAGGGTTTTCGGCTTGCAATATTTGTCTGCCTTTTTGATTATAGGATTATAATAACATTTTAAAAATTTTAACTACTTTTTCAAGCTTAATGAAATGACGTAATTAGCCACTTATTTTCTCGACCTTCCCCTAAGTCTGCCACCATCTTCGTACCACCCAAATTGTCTGCCTTTTTGATATGTTACATAAAATATTATTTACCCCTTTAACCCCTTACCAGCGCCCTCCCCACCAACGTAGAAGTGGCAGACAATTATTTTATTGTTTATTTATATTCAGACTATACAATGAGACCAAATATTTTCTTAATGAAATGACGTTACTTTTTCTGTTGCTGGCTCTTAGACTATAACTATTAATGATGATAATAGACCCTACGCGAAGGTAGCAGTAAATGGAGAAGAAATGGTAGGTCTGTTAGATAGTGGAGCTTCAGTTAGCTGTATGGGGAAAGATGCAATAGTTTTCTTACAGAAACATAACATTCCAATCATAAAAATGAGGTTAGACATAAAAACAGCAGATGGAAAAAATCAACAGATAAGCGGGAGAATTAAGACTGACATCTCATGGGGCGGCAATTCCAAGGAGATGGAACTATATATCGTTCCAAGCCTGCAACAACAACTCTATTTGGGAGTTGACTCTTGGAGGTCGTTTAAAGTTGCTCCAAACATAATCAGTGCTCTTGACAATCTATCACCGGCGGCGGCGGAAGAGAAGGAGTCCGATCCTTTGCGAAAGCTTTCTCCAGAACAAACGGATGAGTTGGAGCGAGTCAAGCAGACATTCCCATCGTGCGCAGTGCTAGGATTGGGTAAGACAACGGTCGAAGAACATGTCATTGAGATGGACGACGACACCATTCCCATCAAGCAAAGGCATTACCCGATCTCACCTGTGGTACAAAAGCTGATGTATGCTGAGCTTGACAGGATGCTCGAGCTGGGAGTCATAGAGGAAAGCAATAGCGCATACAGCTCTCCCGTTGTTCTGGTGCGGAAGCCAGGCAAAAACAGACTTTGCTTGGATTCGAGAAAAATAAACGCTGCGACAAAGAAATTTGCGTATCCACTACCGCACATTGAAGGAATTTTGAGCCGGCTCCACGATACACACTTCATATCAAGTATCGATTTAAAGGACGCTTTTTGGCAGACACCTCTGGAGATCAAATCTAGAGAGAAGACAGCTTTCACAGTCCCTGGGAGGCCATTGTATCAGTTCAAGGTTATGCCATTCGGACTGTGCAATGCAGCCCAGAGAATGTGTAAGCAGATGGACAAAGTCATTCCCGCTCGTTTGAGAGAGAGTGTCTTTGTTTACCTGGATGATCTCTTGATTTGTTCTCCAGACTTTGAAACCCACATGAGCGTTCTCAAAGAGGTTTCCAGATGTTTGCGTGAAGCTGGACTTACGATTAACGTCGAGAAAAGCAAATTCTGTTTTAAAGAGATCAAGTACTTGGGCTTTTTCGTCGGTGATGGTTGTCTGAGGACTGACCCAGAAAAAGTTTCAGCGGTAAAGGACTTCCCTGTGCCAAAAACCCCTAAACAACTTCGTCGGTTCTTAGGTATGACAGGATGGTATAGGCGCTTTATTTCAAATTTCGCGTCTATATCAGCCCCAATGACTGACTGCCTAAAGAAAGGAAAAGATTTCGAAATGTCCACAGAAGCCTTAACGGTCTTCGAAGAACTGAAGACTATGCTGGTAACAGCACCTATCTTGTCCAATCCGGACTTTACTCGACATTTTTACCTACAGTGCGACGCATCAACTACTGGTGTATGGAGCGTTTTTTTTCAAATGGACGACGAGAAAAACGAACGACCGATAGCATTTATGTCCCAGAAGACTAATTCCGCACAACGGAATTACAGTGTGACGGAACTTGAATGCTATGCGGCCGTTTTGTCAGTAAAGAAGTTCCGAGCCTACATCGAAGGTTTACATTTCACTATAATAACTGACCGCGCAAGTCTTAAATGGCTAATGAGCCAAAAACATTTGAGTGGTAGGTTAGCTCGTTGGAGTTTTAAACTCCAAGGGTTTGATTTCAACATCGAGCATAGGAAAGGCACTCTCAATGTAGTCCCGGACACTCTCTTACGAGTATATATGGACGAGATCGATACCGGAACACAGGAAGTTGACTTCAATTCACCACATTTTCCATCTGAAGAGTATGTTTAATTGAAGAAGACAATAGAAGAGAACAAAGACATACTTCCCTACACATGCGTCTCGGACGGATTTGTGTACAAAAGAACTGACAGACGAACTGAGGACCCTATTCAAGAGGATAGGGCCTGGAAACTTTGGGTACCGAAGGAGTTGTGTAGGGGTCTTTTAGCAACAGCACACGATTCTTTTACAGCCGGCCACGGAGGAATGCACAAAACTTTGGCAAAACTTCGCCAAAGGTATTTCTGACCAAATATGACCATCCAAGTTAAGGATTATGTACGATACTGTGATATTTGCAAGTGTAATAAGCCTATGAACTCGATTTCAAGGCCACCCATGGGACAACAGACAATAACAGAACGACCTTTTCAACGACTATACATCGACTTCTTAGGACCCTACCCACGAACGAAGACCGGGCATACACACATTTTCATTGCCTAAAATCATTTTAGCAAATATGTTTTCTTAAAGCCAATAAAAAGAGCAACAGCAGCTGAGGTAGTTAAATATCTTGAAGAGAGTGTATTTCACATGTTCGGTGTACCTGAGTACATCCATTCCGACAACGGAAAACAATTTGTTTCAGAATTGTTTTCCAGCTTCTTAAACAAATATGGTGTTAAACTCATACGCACGGTCTTTTACTCACCTCAAGCCAATGCATCAGAGCGTGTAAACAGGTCTGTGTTAGCTAAAATTCGGTCCTATATCGACAGTGACCAGCGTAATTGGGATATGCATGTAAGCAACACCGCTTTCTCTATTCGAAGCGTGTTACATGATGCCATCAAGTTGGAACCATACTATGCCGTTTTTGGAACACAGATGGTTCAAAACGGAAAAACTTATGAGCTCTTAAGAAAGTTAGATATGCTTAAAGACACAGATATCGACATCGCAGTCAAAGCCGACAAACAAGCTTTATTAAGAAAACAAATATTTGAAAATTTGAACTTAGCTCATCAAAGATCTACTAAGATATATAATACGAGAAGTAAGAACGTTTCGTACAAAGTAGGGCAGATTGTATATCGAAGAAACCTTAAACCAAGTAACCTACTGGACAAATACAACGCCAAACTAGGACCTAAGTCAGAGAGAAGATACTAATAGAGAGATGCAACTTCGACGATGGCTCTCTTTTAGCCTACAAGCTGCGATTCGACGAGCAGCAACTTGCATCTGTATTAAACTCCATATAAAAAAAATGTGGGGACAATACAGATGCAAGTTGCTGTACTTATTCACCATGTCGGGAACATGTCAGATGTAGTCAGCTGTTGGGTTATGTTCAGGAAATATGAGTTTCAGAATAATTTTTATTTGCTCTATATTAAAAAAAGCGTTCCATTGGGATTTAGTATTTTAAGTTAATTTACAACAGAGATATAGAATTAATTCTAGTTTAAGCCAGATGGAGCCACATTACTTGCAGATAATAAAAACATTCGTGAAAATAAATTATGGTAGTTCTACCAACTGAGAACTCTGAGATTTTGTAAGTGGAACCATTGTATATGAAATCTATAGTAGTCTGGGGAACGAGTAAGAGATAACGGGGTTTGGAGACACATAGAAGTCGCTGATAATTATCACATATTTAAACCTTCCCACCTACATTTTCTCTCCAAAACGAGAAATTTGAAAAAAAGGTTTGGAGGCTCACGGTGTCGCCACAGTCGATCCTGCTATCCATATTACTATAGATTTCATATACAATGATGGAACAAAATCGAAAAACGTTTGTACTCGATATCTCACTCAGCTCTTTTGACAGCTGTCAGTGTTTGTTATTTGTATTCTTTAATGGCGCGAAAAAGTTGGAAATCAAAGTTGATGGTGTTTTTACACTAAGTTTTCATTAGAGCCGAAATGAGGTCATTTGGAAATTTGCTAAAAAATGTGTTTTCATCTTAGTTTGTGTATTTTGTTTGACACATGATTATCTACCTTCTTTTTCCTTATTATTTTATTTACTTTTACTATAGAAGGTATACGCTGGATGGAGATTCATATGTAGGTACATGTTATTGGACTTGACCTCTAGGTCTTTTTTTTTCTTCAGTTGGATTTCACCCATGGGTTTTAATGAAATAATTACGACCCCCAATTAAAAAAAAAAGAATAAAAATCTTTGGTAAGCTCGCAGATGAAAATAGTGATTGTATGAGATTATTTTTATTTAATAAGTAAATTATTTTGTATTAATAGATCATGGCGCCATCGGAGTATATAAACGAAGTTCTATTGGGAAAAGGGAAGAAAATTCGAATTTTCTCAGCCAAACAAGCTGAAAATCTTAAGATCTTCGCATATAACTTTAAGTTTTTTATTTGTTTTTGTTTCTATTTTTATAAATAATTTAAATGCTGTGAAGTTATTTTAAAGTTTCTTTTTTTTTTTAATTATTACATTGTGATGTCTTTGAAG
This sequence comes from Platycheirus albimanus, assembly GCA_916050605.2. Classification (NCBI taxonomy): domain Eukaryota; kingdom Metazoa; phylum Arthropoda; class Insecta; order Diptera; family Syrphidae; genus Platycheirus; species Platycheirus albimanus. The sequence goes on along the minus strand of OU696696.1, from coordinate 156,637,142 downwards.
ACTGAAGGTTTTATGTTTTTAGTTATTTCTTTTATATAATAAAAAAAATTAATTAAATCTTTAAAAAAATTTGTTTCTTTCAAAACTCCTTTATTCCAATAAAGATTGCATCAAAAGTCAACTATAATTATAACCGTTATTTTTAAAACTCTTCTTTTCCAAATTAAAAAGATTTTTTATAATTTTTAGGTCTGCCTTATAGGTTTGAAACCATAGGAAAATGGTAAAGATTATTACAAACTTATAACGTTGCCTTCAGCTTCAGACCAATAGCCAATATCATTTTAGCAACTTCTAATGTGGGCCTTACACCACGCAATATGATTGCTCAAGATATTGGCCAAAAATATTGCGTGAAAGTGCGTTGTCCTTACACGATACAATATTATTGCCTTCATACACACAAGCTGTGTGAAAATAATTTTTTTGTTTACATAGGAATCGAATTTTTAGCTACCTACTACCTGAATGTACTTCAATCTTCATCTTTCTTATTTTTGCGTTGGCCATGTTTGTATTTAATAAAAAAAAGTATGTATGTGAAGCAAATATTGATATTTGCCTTTAATTTGCCTTACACGACGCAGTATGCTGCGCAATATATTGAAGAAGTTCCAAAATATATTAAATTGTTTTAACATTCCACAATATATTGGGCAAACCGAAATTACTGCGCAATAAGGACCTTACACGGTCAATATAACTGTGCAAAACCGAGTACTGCGCAGTAATATTGCGTGGTGTAAGGCCCGCATAACAGTTTCTTTCGTTTTACTCAAAATTCTTAAAAATGGAAAAGAAGAGTTCTGAAGTTATAAATTACAAACTTTCTGAACAGAACTATCTACTTTAGAAATCTCTTGTACTTTTCTTACAACCAAGGGAAGTAGTTAGTTTTGGCGGGTTCTGGCGCTCGAAGGATTCGGGCGGATGCATGGATGTGCGGAGTAAATCGGGTGGATGCGCGGATGTGCGGAGTAAAATCATCAATAGGGATGAGACAGACCGTTCTATGCTTGCTGGGAAACGTAAAATGGAAGATTGTGTGTTTTTGGCTTGGGACAGGTACCTATTTTTTTATTGTTGGTGTTGCTTTGAATTTATAAAATGTTTGGTAGGTAGGTAATAAAAATGGATTAATTTACAGCGGTATGGACTAAAAATGCATTTTTGTTAAGTGTCCTTTTAGAATGAATGTTTTTGGTTTGAGACAGGTATCTTTTTCTTTTTTTCATTTGAAGTAGATATTTTGTCTTTATTTTTATCGTGTGATTATAGCTAGTAAAAATATATATTTTATTAAGGTTTGAAGGAGAAAAAAAAAAGTGAATATTTTTAATGAAACAGCATCTTTATTAAAAAAAAATTATACAATTTTTGTTAATCGTTTTGAGGTATAGATGTCCAAGAATTGTGTTCAGATGGGAAACCAAGCCATTTTACAAATATTTGTCCCTTTTTGGTTTTAAGTACTTTTTCTATGAGGTAGGTATCTGGAAATTTTGGTTTTTGTAATTCAAGTTCATAGAATCCTCCTTTGATGGGATGTCCTTGATAGTCCTCTAATAAATATGTAACGGGATTTGTGTGTTGAACTTTTATTATTTTGAAGATTTCGGTTTTGCAATTGGGGGTGTATCCTTTCTAAAAAACATGCTTATATTTACTTATTCTTACAAAGTCACCAATATGAAGCTTGGGTGTAATATGAATTTTGATATGATTATATGCTGTTGAAAGTATGTGTTCTTCATTACTAGAATTAACTTCAGATGGACTCATTTTAATAGTGCGATGTCTCGTGGTATTATATGATTTAGTCAGTGATTTTATCATGTCAATCCAACGATATGAGCCATTAGCGCTAAATTCTTTCCACATCATGTTTTTTAAGGTGCGATTGAATCGTTCAACAATGGATGCCTTAAGTGCACTAAATGTAGAGTAATGTTTGATTTTATATGTTTTCATGAGATGTTGAAAAATTTTATTATAAAATTCTTTTCCGTCATCTGTTTGCAGATTCTTTGGGGTGCGTCATTCATTAAATATGTTTTGCATAGCTGCAGTGACATCAACTCCTGTTTTACTTTTGAGAGCTATACTCCAAGCAAAATTTAGAAAATGTGTCTATTACCGTAAGAAGATATCGATAATTATCATTTTCTGGTGAATAGGTACCCATTTCCACCAAATCAGCTTGCCATAATTCATCAAGTCCTTTTATAATGACTCGTCTTTTTTTGAAATTTCTTCTTGCAGGTTTATGCAGCTCGTTAACAATGTTTCTCGTACTCATCTTTCAGTTGATTGAAATAAAAATGTAATGTTTTTTCTTTTTATAATAATTTTATTTATTGTAATCTTTTATATAATAACATAAGTTTTTTTATTTTTAATAGTCTATTTTCAATCATGTAGCACGCACATGTATCTGGCCCTGATTTACATTTATTGGAAGACCATGGGCAATTTATAAAGTGACACCCATGATCAGATGTTGTAGAGGATATATTTTCAAATTTCCTCAGAAAATTTATACTTGCTATGAAATACTCATAGTGTTCTTCTAGTTTAGTATGTTGATTTGTTTTAAGAAATGTTAAAATTTCATCAAAAATTATAGAAGTATTTATTCCTGCCATTATTAGGTTACTGTCCTCTCACACTGATATTCAAAATAAGACTGAAATCAAAAAAAAATTTCCTCGTTAAGTTAAATAGTAGATTTTTCTGTTTTTAGTTTTTTTTATTCAATCATTAGAATTACATTAGTAGGAAATAAGAATGTTGGGGCTGGGAAGTAGGAGAAAGAGACAGAATGTTGGTTCAAGCAGTTTGAAATTTCACCCAAGGCTTATAAATACATATTTCTTGAATTCAAAAATATAAATATTTTTCATCTTTAGAATATAAATATTCTTCAATTTTGGCAATTAAGCTAATATTACTAATTAATTTCTTGTTTAATTCTTCAATTTTTTCATCAATATAATTTTTTGTTGCAGCATCTTCCTTCTCTTGTGGGTCCTGTAGGTTTTGTAGACGCTTCCAGTTTATATTATAGTTGCCACTTTCTGTTTTGAGAAATCCCTCACCAGGTGTTCCCGGCACTCCTTGCAACCCAGGTGGTCCTGGCACTCCTTGCAACCCAGGTGGTCCTGATTCTCCTCGCTCCCCACGTGGTCCAATTGGTCCTGTTAGGCCTCTGACAGGAGTTCTATTTGAAAACCTTCCGAACTGATCTACACTCATTTTTTATTCGATAATATTAGATTCTTTTAATTCTTCGATAATTGATACAATTTCATTGGAATGATTTTTATGTCCTGCTTGATGTGATTCGACAAGAAGTCTTAATCGAACTACAAGTTCATTGGGATCATCCCAGAAGATATAGTCTTTTTCTTTCTTAGATAATTGCATTAATCCATTTCCTGTATGTGAAACTGGAGTAGTAGTATCTGTTAGCAGTTTGCTTATAATTTCTTTATATTTACTTCCACGATTTCCTAAAACTTGTTTTGTAGAATCATGTGAACGTCTATATGCATTGGTATCCTCCAATATATCCTTATATATTTTTAAGTCTTTCTCATTGTATATTTTTTGACAGGGTTTTTTCTTGAATATAAGTTCATATAAGCCGTTTGAACCTTCATAGATTTTATTTTTTATTTGTATATTTCTTCCAAGAATCTTAAACTCTCCATCCCCGATGAACCACTTGCCATTCTTTTCGTGAATACCATATATATTGTCAAAAGCACTAGATTCATTCAAAAATAAATCTAAATACTTCTGTGATATTTCATCGAATGCAGTGTCTTCTATTTGGTCGGTTAAATGACGAGCTTTGTAACGATCACGTACTCGTTGTCTGCTTTCTCTAAAATGCTTGCTTTTGGGTGTTGCTGAATAGTGTTTTGGAGTAATACTACTGATGCTAGCAGCAGGTGTAGCAAAATCATCATCAAAATTCTGTTTTGATTTAGTTACAGGGGTTTGAAAATAATTTTGCTGTTCATTTGATTTCTCAACTAACTCTTTCAGAGGATTGGTGATTGGTTTAAAGGTTTCCTCCAATTGAGTTTCGAATGCTTCTCTTCCATTCCTTAGAGCTTTATATTTCTTTCGTAGAGCATCAGTAGTTTAAATTCATCATAATGAAGCTGTGTTGTTTTTACAGCAGACTGTAAATAAGCTTCTTATATTATGAAAGAGTCTTTCAATCGGTTTGAAATTTATTTTAATGTTGAATGTACTGCTTCTGATTGATGAACATCGATTTTTAAACCGAGTTGAGCGACTTCGTACTTCTACGGACTGTGCGTTGAACTGCTTTGAGCTGCTCTCATAGAACATAACTCTACGTATGTTGTAAACGATATGGAGAAGTGCTTATTATTGTTTTCATTTATGAACTGCTTTTATACTGTTTTTTACTGCTTTCGAACTGCTTTTGAACTGCTTTTTACTGCTTTCGAACTGCTTTTTACTGCTTTTTACTGCTTTCGAACTGCTTTTTACTGCTTTAAAACAGCTTTTTACTGCTTTTGACCTGTTTCTTACTGCTTTCGAACTGCTTTTTACTGCTTTTTAAGGATTTTGACCTGTTTTTTTACTGCTTTTTACTGCTTTTGAACTGCTTTTTACTGCTTTTGAACTGCTTTCGAACTGCTTTTTACTGCTTTTGAACTGCTTTTTACTGCTTTTATACTGCTTTTTACTGCTTTTGAACTGCTTTTTACTGCTTTTGACCTGTTTTTTTACTGCTTTCGAACTGCTTTTTACTGCTTTTGAACTGCTTTTTACTGCTTTTATACTGCTTTTTACTGCTTTTGAACTTTTTTTTACTGCTTTTGACCTGTTTTTTACTGCTTTTTACTGCTTTCGAACTGCTTTTTACTGCTTTTGAACAGCTTTTTACTGCTTTAAAACAGCTTTTTACTGCTTTTGACCTGTTTTTTACTGCTTTCGAACTGCTTTTGAACTGCTTTTTACTGCTTTTGAACTGTTCTCATAGAACATTACTATACGTATGATGTAAACTGTTATGAAGAGCTGCTTTTATAGTTTAAGGAAATGATCAAAGCCCTTTCTATATCCACCTTCTTTCAAAGGACTGTCTTTATCAATAACCAAAAATCCATATTTATCATTCCAGCATTCTGCACATACATTTTGAAATATATTAAATGCCATGTCAGAATTAACATGATCATTATGAATATGTTTCAAGTTCATATCGTCCTGTTTGAAAACAATTAAAAAATTTGCATTGTCGCGTATAAGATGTTTTGGAATTCTTATATATGTTTGACATAAATAAAAACTATCAATAAGATGATGTCGTCCCATACTAAAGTAGGTTCGTATAGTATCTTGTTTTTCACAAGCAATATCATCAAAGATAAAAACCGAATTTGGTTTTGCTTCTTCAGGTGGTATAACTTCACTATTATTGGAAAACGTAAAGAAACCCATTCCTTTGATTGGTTTGACGGCTTTTCGTAAAAACTCATACTTTGGTTGATGTAATGACTTTGAATAAATATATATGTTTTCAAATTTTAAACCGTTAGGATGCTGTAGTAAACTCATCATAGCATTTGTTTTTCCGCAATTCGAGGGACCCGTAATTAAACCTCTTATGCTATTGGGTAATAGTTGACCATGTTTTCTTGACTCATTACTTTTAGTCAAATCAAAATTTTGAATTGGTAAAAGTTGTTGTTTTTTCACGAATCGCATGATGAAAGGTACTAAACAATTTCCTTTAAATGTGAAGGTTTTATTACAAAATAGTCATAACATTGTAAGCCGTCCTATTGAGTACATAACTTTATTTCTATAAAAATGTTGGATTTTTCAAAAAAACTTATCAGTCAACAAAGTACCGTGAAAGGACACGGTTTGGTAAACTCTATAATCAACAAATTACCTCTTGAACTACATCTTCCTGGTTATCAATATTGTGGACCTGGAACAAATCTAGAAAAACGATTAGCAAGAGGAGATCCAGGAATTAATTTGCTTGATTAGGCATGCAAGCAACACGATATATCTTATTCTAAATTTAAAAATACATCTGAACGTCATACAGCAGATAAAATCTTAACTGAGAAAGCTTGGAAACGAGCGACATCTAAGGACACTGGGTTAAGTGAACGAGCAAATGCTGTACTAGTTACCAATCTAATGAAAGCTAAACTAAAATTAGGTATGGGCTGCTCAAACAGTAATGAAAAAACGAAATCAAAAAACAAAAAAAAGAAAATCAAGAAGAGCATCACTTTTAGAACAATTAAAAGTCTTGGAAAAACTATTCAAAGAAAAAAACCACATAAGCTATCAAAATAGCATTGTCAGCTGCTAAGAAAACAATTCATAAAAATGGTCACAAAATTAAAACACCAAGAGTTATTTCAGTACCGAAAATTGGTGGTGTTATACCATTTCTTGTTCCTCTCTTTGCAGGGCTTTCAGCTCTCGGAGCTTTATCTGGAGGTGCTGTCGGTATTGCTAAGGCTGTCAACGATGCTAATAATGCTAAAAAAGATTTAGATGAGAAAAAACGTCATAATCGAAAATTGGAAGCTATTTCAATGGGTAACGGGCTACATTTAAAACCTTATAGAAAAGGACTCGGACTTTATTTGCATCCGCATTCAAAAAACTTATAAAGTCGTTACCCAAACGTGCCTTGAATGAGTTGGATTTGAGAGCTTTTGCCATGAGGTTTATACCTCATTTTCGGGGAGTTTTCATGCGTGATAATTTACCGAAAAGTAAACCATTAAGAAATGAATGTGCAATAGTGAATTTAGATTCCTCAAATGGACCAGGAACACATTGGGTAGCGTATTATAAGAAAGGCAGTCACATTGAATATTTCGATAGTTTTGGAAACCTTCAACCACCGAAAGAATTAATTGATTATTTAGGCGATAAGATTAAATATAATTATATTAAGTATCAAGATTATAACGCAGTAAATTGTGGCCACTTATGTTTAAAGTTTTTATATGACTACTATTATGAATAAATAACATATATTTTGTAAAATTATTTTCATTGTCTTTTTTATTGTCATGGCGTTAACACTTACACTGAGCGGAAATACTTCTTATTTGACAGCAGAATATTTTCCACCTTTAAAGTTGGATCGGGACTATGTTTGCGGTTTGATAGATTTTCAATCATATAACTCCATACCTAATGTTGATGAACGAAACAATTTGCTGCATATTGGAGCACATGTTATTGAAATTCCAACAGGCTCATATGAAACTGTAAGCAGTAAAAAACAGGTCAAAAGCAGTAAAAAGCAGTTCAAAAGCAGTAAAAAGCAGTATAAAAGCAGTAAAAAGCAATTAAAGCAGTAAAAAGCAGTTCGAAAGCAGTAAAAAGCAGTAAAAACAGATCAAAAGCAGTAAAAAGCAGTTCAAAAGCAGTAAAAAGCAGTATAAAAGCAGTAAAAAGCAGTGCAAAAGCAGTAAAAAGCAGTTCAAAAGCAGTAAAAAGCAGTTCAAAAGCAGTAAAAAGCAGTAAAAAAACAGGTCAAAAGCAGTAAAAAGCAGTATAAAAGCAGTAAAAAAACAGGTCAAAAGCAATAAAAAGCAGTAAAAAGCAGTAAAAAACAGGTCAAAAGCATTAAAAAGCTGTTTTAAAGCAGTAAAAAGCAGTTCGAAAGCAGTAAAAAGCAGTAAAAAGCAGTAGAAAGCAGTAAAAAGCAGTAAAAAGCAGTTCAAAAGCAGTTCGAAAGCAGTAAAAAGCAGTAAAAAGCAGTTCAAAAGCAGTTCAAAAGCAGTTCGAAAGCAGTAAAAAACAGTATAAAAGCAGTTCATAAATGAAAACAATAATAAGCACTTCTCCATATCGTTTACAACATACGTAGAGTTATGTTCTATGAGAGCAGCTCAAAGCAGTTCAACGCACAGTCCGTAGAAGTACGAAGTCGCTCAACTCGGTTTAAAAATCGATGTTCATCAATCAGAAGCAGTACATTCAACATTAAAATAAATTTCAAACCGATTGAAAGACTCTTTCATAATATTAGAAGCTTATTTACAGTCTGCTGTAAAAACAACACAGCTTCATTATGATGAATTTAAATAAGGAATTAACAAGTGAACTCATTAAAACTACTGATGCTCTACGAAAGAAATATAAAGCTCTAAGGAATGGAAGAGAAGCATTCGAAACTCAATTGGAGGAAACCTTTAAGCCAATCACCAATCCTCTGAAAGAGTTAGTTGAGAAATCAAATGAACAGCAAAATTATTTTCAAACCCCCTGTAACTTAATCAAAACAGAATTTTGATGATGATTTTGCTACACCTGCTGCTAGCATCAGTAGTATTACTCCAAAAAACTATTCAGCAACACCCAAAAGCAAGCATTTTAGAGAAAGCAGACAACGAGTACGTGATCGTTACAAAGCTCGTCATTTAACCGACCAAATAGAAGACACTGCATTCGATGAAATATCACAGAAGTATTTAGACTTATTTTTGAATGAATCTAGTGCTTTTGACAATATATATGGTATTCACGAAAAGAATGGCAAGTGGTTCATCGGGGATGGAGAGTTTAAGATTCTTGGAAGAAATATACAAATAAAAAATAAAATCTATGAAGGTTCAAACGGCTTATATGAACTTATATTCAAGAAAAAACCCTGTCAAAAAATATACAATGAGAAAGACTTAAAAATATATAAGGATATATTGGAGGATACCAATGCATATAGACGTTCACATGATTCTACAAAACAAGTTTTAGGAAATCGTAGAAGTAAATATGAAGAAATTATAAGCAAACTGCTAACAGATACTACTACTCCAGTTTCACATACAGGAAATGGATTAATGCAATTATCTTAGAAAGAACAAGACTATATCTTCTGGGATGATCCCAATGAACTTGTAGTTCGATTAAGACTTCTTGTCGAATCACATCAAGCAGGACATAATAATCATTCCAATGAAATTGTATCAATTATCGAAGAATTAAAAGAATCTAATATTATCGAATAAAAAATGGTAGATAAGTTCGGAAGGTTTTCAAATAGAACTCCTGTCAGAGGCCTAACAGGACCAATTGGACCACGTGGGGAGCGAGGAGAATCAGGACCACCTGGGTTGCAAGGAGTGTCAGGACCACCTGGGTTGCAAGGAGTGCCGGGAACACCTGGTGAGGGATTTCTCAAAACAGAAAGTGGCAACTATAATATAAACTGGAAGCGTCTACAAAACCTACAGGACCCACAAGAGAAGGAAGATGCTGCAACAAAAAATTATATTGATGAAAAAATTGAAGAATTAAACAAGAAATTAATTAGTAATATTAGCTTAATTGCCAAAATTGAAAAATATTTATATTCTAAAGATGAAAAATATTTATATTTTTGAATTCAAGAAATATGTATTTATAACCCTTGCGTGAAATTTCAAACTGCTTGAACCAACATTCTGTCTCTTTCTCCTACTTCCCAGCCCCAACATTCTTATTTCCTACTAATGTAATTCTAATGATTGAATAAGAAAAACTAAAAAAAGAAAAATCTACTATTTAACTTAACGAGGAAATTGTTTTTTGATTTCAGTCTTATTTTGAATATCAGTGTGAGAGGACAGTAACCTAATAATGGCAGGAATAAATACTTCTATAATTTTTGATGAAATTTTAACATTTCTTAAAACAAATCAACATACTATACTAGAAGAACACTATGAGTATTTCATAGCAAGTATAAATTTTCTGAGGAAATTTGAAAATATATCCTCTACAACATCTGATCATGGGTGTCACTTTATAAATTGCCCATGGTCTTCCAATAAATGTAAATCAGGGCCAGATACATGTACGTGCTACATGATTGAAAATAGACTATTAAAAATAAAAAAACTTATGTTATTATATATAAGATTACAATAAATAAAATTATTATAAAAAGAAAAAACATTACATTTTTATTTCAATCAACTGAAAGATGAGTAAGAGAAACATTGTTAACGAGCTGCATAAACCTTCAAGAAGAAATTTCAAAAAAAGACGAGTCATTATAAAGGGACTTGATAAATTATGGCAAGCTGATTTGGTGGAAATGGGTACCTATTCACCAGAAAATGATAATTATCGATATCTTCTAACGGTAATAGACACATTTTCTAAATTAGCTTGGAGTATAGCTATCAAAAGTAAAACAGGAGTTGATGTCACTGCAGCTATGCAAAACATATTTAATGAAGGACGCACCCCAAAGAATCTGCAAACAGATGACGGAAAAGAATTTTATAATAAAATTTTTCAACATCTCATGAAAACATATTAAATCAAACATTACTCTACATTTAGTGCACTTAAAGCATCCATTGTTGGACGATTCAATCGCACCTTAAAAATCATGATGTGGAAAGAATTTAGCGCTAATGGCTCATATCGTTGGATTGACATGATAAAATCACTGACTAAATCATATAATACCACGAGACATTGCACTATTAAAATGAGTCCATCTGAAGTTAATTCTAGAAATGAAGAACACATACTTTCAACAGCATATAATCATATCAAAATTCATATTACACCCAAGCTTCATATTGGTGACTTTGTAAGAATAAGTAAATATAAGCATGTTTTTGAGAAAGGATACTCCCCCAATTGGACAACTGAAATCTTCAAAATAATAAAAGTTCAACACACAAATCCCGTTACATATTTATTAGAGGACTATCAAGGACATCCCATCAAAGGAGGATTCTATGAACTTGAATTACAAAAAACAAAATTTCCAGATACCTACCTCATAGAAAAAGTACTTAAAACCAAAAAGGGACAAATATTTGTGAAATGGCTTGGTTTCCCATCTGAACACAATTCTTGGACATCTATACCTCAAAACGATTAACAAAAATTGTATTATTTTTTTTTAATAAAGATGCTGTTTCATTAAAAATATTCACTCTGTTTTTTTCTCCTTCAAACCTTAATAAAAAATATATTTTTACTAGCTATGATCACACGATAAAAATAAAGACAAAATATCTACTTCAAATGAAAAAAAAAGAAAAAGATACCTGTCTCAAACCAAAAATATTCATTCTAAAAGGACACTTCACATATGCACCGCAAAAATGCATTTTTAGTCCATACCGCTATAAATCAATCAATTTTCATTATACCTACCAAACATTTTAAAAATTCAAAGCAACACCAACAAAAAAAAAAGGTACCTGTCCCAAGCCAAAAACACACATTCTTCCATCTTACGTTTCCCAGCAAGCATAGCTCTGTCTCATCCCTATTGATCCTCTACTCCGCACATCCGCACGAATCTCCATACATGCCGGAAGGCACCTGGTATAGCCACATAGCTCAGCATAGCTCCGCACATAGCACCGAATCTTCATTCTCATCCCTATTGATGCTCTCATCCCTATTGATGCTATACTCCCTGTCTCATCCCTCATCCCTCGGAATCTCCATACATGCCAGAACCCGCCAAAACTAACTACTCCCATTCCTTTGATTGATTTGACGGCTTTTCGTAAAAACTCATACTTTGGTTGATGTAATGACTTTGAATAAATATATATGTTTGCAAATTTTAAACCGTTAGGATGCTGTAGTAAACTCATCATAGCATTTGTTTTTCCGGTGCCGTGAAATAACGCCGAATGCAATAACGCCGAATTTCAAAATTCTATCGCGCTATTTTTTATTTTTATTTGATGAATTTCTCAAAAAACTTGGATCTGAAAAATTTTTCTCTCAAATTCTGCAAAGCTTGGATTTTATATGTTGCACTTATATCAACGGTTTTGAATAAAAGTTGACATTTTATTTAGCTTGATATAGATAAAGAACCTAGGTGTCTACATATACATTTTAAGTTCAATAAATACTGAAACTTTTACTTCAAAAGACTTCTCTTAACAGCACTTGGTTTTAAAAATATAATGAAGTATACATTTCGTAAACTTAATAATTAAAATTTTAAATATCGAAATGTTTATGTTATGTTTATTAAGTATGTATTTTTCAACAAAAAAGAATTATTAAAAATTATTTTTTTTTTCATTAAAACGAACTTTTGGGAAGAACATATTTGCTTTGTTTTATTTTCTTACCATTCGGCTTTATTTCTCAATTGGAATTCGGCGTTATTTCACTTTCTTATAGTGAAATAAGGCCGAACGTCATAATTCGGCGTTATTTCACTTTCGCAAAGTGCAATAACGCCGAATTTTGAAATTCGGCGTTATTGCATTCGGCGTTATTTCACGGCACCGTTTTTCCGCAATTCGTGGGACCCGTAATTAAACCTCTTATGCTATTGGGTAATAGTTGACCATGTTTTCTTGACTCATTACTTTTAGTCAAATCAAAATTTTGAATTGGTAAAAGTTGTTGTTGTTTCACGAATCGCATGATGAAAGGTACTAAACAATTTCCTTTAAATGTGAAGGTTTTATTACAAAATAGTCATAACATTGTAAGCCGTCCTATTGAGTACATAACTTTATTTCTATACAAATGTTGGATTTTTCAAAAAAAACTTATCAGTCAACAAAGCACCGTGAAAGGACACGGTTTGGTAAACTCTATAATTAACAAATTACCTCTTGAACTACATCTTCCTGGTTATCAATATTGTGGACCTGGAACAAATCTAGAAAAACGATTAGCAAGAGGAGATCCAGGAATTAATTTGCTTGATCAGGCATGCAAGCAACACGATATATCTTATTCTAAATTTGAAAATACATCTGAACGTCATACAGCAGATAAAATCTTAACTGAGAAAGCTTGGAAACGAGCGACATCTAAGGACACTGGGTTAAGTGAACGAGCAAATGCTGTACTAGTTACCAATCTAATGAAAGCTAAATTAAAATTAGGTATGGGTTGCTTAAACAGTAATGAAAAAACGAAATCAAAAAACAAAAAAAAGAAAATCAAGAAGAGCATCACTTTTAGTAGAACAATTTATTAAAAGTCTTGGAAAAACTATTCAAAGAAAAAAACCACATAATATGGAAAAAGCTATCAAAATAGCATTGTCAGCTGCTAAGAAAACAATTCATAAAAATGGTCACAAAATTAAAACACCAAGAGTTATTTCAGTACCGAAAATTGGTGGTGTTATACCATTTCTTGTTCCTCTCTTTGCAGGGCTTTCAGCTCTCGGAGCTTTATCTGGAGGTGCTGCCGGTATTGCTAAGGCTGTCAACGATGCTAATAATGCTAAAAAAGATTTAGATGAGAAAAAACATCATAATCGAAAATTGGAAGCTATTTCAATGGGTAACGGGCTACATTTAAAACCGTATAGAAAAGGACTCGGACTTTATTTGCATCCGCATTCAAAAAACTTATAAAGTCGGTACCCAAACGTGCCTTGAATCAGTTGGATTTGAGAGCTTTTGCCATGAGGTTTATACCTCATTTTCGGGGAGTTTTCATGCGTGATAATTTACCGAAAAGTAAACCATTAAGAAACGAATGTGCAATAGTGAATTTAGATTCCTCAAATGGACCAGGAAAACATTGGGTAGCGTATTATAAGAAAGGCAGTCACATTGAATATTTCGATAGTTTTGGAAACCTTCAACCACCGAAAGAATTAATTGATTATTTAGGCGATAAGATTAAATATAATTATATTAAGTATCAAGATTATAACGCAGTAAATTGTGGCCATTTATGTTTAAAGTTTTTATATGACTACTATTATGAATAAATAATAACATAAATTTTGTAAAATTATTTTCATTGTCTTTTTTATTGTCATGGCGTTAACACTTACACTGAGCGGAAATACTTCTTATTTGACAGCAGAATATTTTCCACCTTTAAAGTTGGATCGGGACTATGTTTGCGGTTTGATAGATTTTCAATCATATAACTCCATACCTAATGTTGATGAACGAAACAATTTGCTGCATATTGGAGCACATGTTATTGAAATTCCAACAGGCTCATATGAAATCGATGACATTTATTCTTTTATTAACTATAAATTAAATGAAATGAATTTTCCTATCTCCATGAAATTTGAAGCTAATAATAATACATTACAATGTGAAGTGGATAGTACAGAGACTGTACATTTTGAGAAAGATCGATCTATTGGAAAATTATTGGGGTTCAGTAAACGATCTTTGAAAGCTGATTTATTGCATACTTCAGATTTACCTGTTGACATAAACAAAGTGAATGTCATACGAATTGAGTGTAATATTATTTCTGGTTCATATTTTAATAACAAACCAATGCATACAATACATGAATTTTCACCAGAAGTAGGACCTGGATATAAAATCATTGAAGTTCCAAGAAATGTCATTTATTTACCAGTGAACGTCAAAGAGTTAAGTTCTATTTCATTGAAGCTTGTTGACCAGGACGGAGATTTAATTAATTTTAGAGGAGAAACAATAACCATACGTTTACATTTAAAACCATTAGGTGATTCATAATGTTGATTTATAATAATATAATCAACCGCAAAAGTGACGATTCTGTTAGTTCTACAAGAGCAGCAAAACTGACAAGACCAAAGCTCACATCTGAAAATAAATCTTATCTTCAGTCTTTAGGATTTGTTTTAAAATAAAAATATAAAATAATAAAAATAAAATTAAAAAAAAAAATAAACATGAGTGATATATTGAATATATCCCAAACACCTGGTTATGATAATAGCATTTCCAAATTTGAATATCACAGCTACTCTCCGTTCTTACAGTCTTACAATACAAGCGACGAAATACGTATTTCTATTCAACAACAAGACCTATGTATTCTACCCAGCGAAAGTTATATTTACATTGAAGGAACCCTCAAAAAATTAGACGGAAGTAATTCTGATTCAGCTAAATTATGCAATAATGCTATGGCCTTTCTTTTTGAGGAAATTCGTTATGAATTGAATGGTGTGGATATTGAATACAATAAAAATGTGGGTATCACAACAACATTAAAAAACTATATATCTTTGAATGAGAATGAAAGCAGATATCTTCAAAATGCATCATGGTATGGAAAAGACATCATTTTGACCTCATCTGGTACTTTCAACTTTTGCGTACCCTTAAAAGTTTGTTAGGATTTGCTGAAGATTACAAAAGGATAATAGCAAACGCAAGACATGAATTGATTTTAATACGTACCTACTCGAACTGATGAGAATGCTTTTGTTTCGTCGGAAGATGTACAAATTAAAATCCTGAAAATGCAATGGAGAGTTCCTCACATCACTTTGGCCGATGCTGAAAAGCTAACCTTACTTAAACAAATACAATCAAAACCCATTCAAATGCATTTTAGAAACTGGGAAATGTATGAATATCCAACACTACTAGCTGCAACCGATCATATATGGACCATTAAAACTTCGAGTCAACTCGAAAAACCTAGATATATTATAATTGGACTACAAACAAACAGAAAAAATCAAAAAGATAAGGATGCTAGCAAATTTGATCACTGCACGTTGAGAAACGTTAAGATACATTTGAACTCTGAGTCATATCCGCGTGAAGATTTGAATGTTGATTTTACCACTGACCGATACGCTGTTCTCTATGATATGTACAGCCGATTTCAACAATCCTTTTACAGCAAACAATCGCAACCACTCTTATCACGTGAAGAATATAAGGAAACTGCTCCAATTATTGTAATTGATTGTTCCAGACAAAACGAGTCCATCAAGTTGGCTCCTGTAGATGTAAAACTTGAAATCAAAACAAACGTAGCTGTACCAGCAAATACTTCAATATATTGCATGATCATACATGATCGTATTATTGAGTACAGTCCCTTAACTGGAGAAGTTCGAAAACATACATGATTTATGAGAAACACCTGTAGCTGTTAGAAAAAGAATCTGTTTTTCTAGGAATAGAAGCACATAAAAAATATTAAGAATGAAGGAAAACAAAACACGTATAAACTTGTCCTAAGAAGGTAAAAAAAAGGAGAACGAAAAAAAAATCAATTTTCCAGAAATAGAAACACTTAAAACATGAAAAAGAAGAAACAAGCTAATAAACTTTCCCCCTAAGAAGCTAAAAAAAGAGAGAACAAAAAAAATAAAATCCGTATAAATTCAACTGTTTGAGATGAAATTTTATTAGTATAATCTGAAAAATCAATATTATTAAACCATGTCTCAAGAATTTGAAAAAGAAATTCAAGAAATTGAAGTTGAAAGCAGTTTTAATACTGTGATTAATATACAAAACTTGGAGCAAAATCATTGCTATCCAATAATAAGCACGAGAAGGATCCAATCTAAATTTGGAACGCAATTAGTTGTCGATCTGGGTACAAACGATGTAAGTAAATTATTTTTTTTTTTTTAATTTTCTATCAAATTTTAAATATGATTTTTCTTTAATAGGCATTCCTTCCAGGTTCCAGCCAGCTACAACAAATTAACTTAAAAAGGCAGTAGAAATGATCAATATGAAAACAGGATCATACTGTATCATATACAAAGGTAAGAAAAATTAGCGAATAAGAGCGAAATGAATAAAAAAAAAAAAAATTTCGTTTAAAATATAAAATTATTTTTTTATTATCGAATTAGAGGCGAATATTAATAAAAAGAGCTTTTTAATATAAAAATATTTTTTTTTATTTAATTTTTTCATCGTACTCCAAATATACATGAAAAAGATTTTACTATATTATGTGATAGACATACAGTGTAAAAAAAGAAATCCATTAAGATCGGCAGGTAAAAATATTTAAAATACTTCCTTTAAGAATTCAAAGACATACATATATGTTTTATCTCCTCTATGTGTGTGTGTTGAGGATCGATCGCTAAAATTCAAAAGGATGCTTTGGTGAATTTAGATTCCTCAAATGGACCAGGAACACATTGGGTAGCGTATTATAAGAAAGGCAGTCACATTGAATATTTCGATAGTTTTGGAAACCTTCAACCACCGAAAGAATTAATTGATTATTTAGGCGATAAGATTAAATATAATTATATTAAGTATCAAGATTATAACGCAGTAAATTGTGGCCATTTATGTTTAAAGTTTTTATATGACTACTATTATGAATAAATAATAACATAAATTTTGTAAAATTATTTTCATTGTCTTTTTTATTGTCATGGCGTTAACACTCTCACTGAGCGGAAATACTTCTTATTTGACAGCAGAATATTTTCCACCTTTAAAGTTGGATCGGGACTATGTTTGCGGTTTGATAGATTTTCAATCATATAACTCCATACCTAATGTTGATGAACGAAACAATTTGCTGCATATTGGAGCACATGTTATTGAAATTCCAACAGGCTCATATGAAATCGATGACATTTATTCTTTTATTAACTATAAATTAAATGAAATGAATTTTCCTATCTCCATGAAATTTGAAGCTAATAATAATACATTACAATGTGAAGTGGATAGTACAGAGACTGTACATTTTGAGAAAGATCGATCTATTGGAAAATTATTGGGGTTCAGTAAACGATCTTTGAAAGCTGATTTATTGCATACTTCAGATTTACCTGTTGACATAAACAAAGTGAATGTCATACGAATTGAGTGTAATATTATTTCTGGTTCATATTTTAATAACAAACCAATGCATACAATACATGAATTTTCACCAGAAGTAGGACCTGGATATAAAATCATTGAAGTTCCAAGAAATGTCATTTATTTACCAGTGAACGTCAAAGAGTTAAGTTCTATTTCATTGAAGCTTGTTGACCAGGACGGAGATTTAATTAATTTTAGAGGAGAAACAATAACCATACGTTTACATTTAAAACCATTAGGTGATTCATAATGTTGATCTATAATAATATAATCAACCGCAAAAGTGACGATTCTGTTAGTTCTACAAGAGCAGCAAAACTGACAAGACCAAAGCTCACATCTGAAAATAAATCTTATCTTCAGTCTTTAGGATTTGTTTTAAAATAAAAATATAAAATAATAAAAATAAAATTAAAAAAAAAAATAAACATGAGTGATATATTGAATATATCCCAAACACCTGGTTATGATAATAGCATTTCCAAATTTGAATATCACAGCTACTCTCCGTTCTTACAGTCTTACAATACAAGCGACGAAATACGTATTTCTATTCAACAACAAGACCTATGTATTCTACCCAGCGAAAGTTATATTTACATTGAAGGAACCCTCAAAAAATTAGACGGAAGTAATTCTGATTCAGCTAAATTATGCAATAATGCTATGGCCTTTCTTTTTGAGGAAATTCATTATGAATTGAATGGTGTGGATATTGAATACAATAAAAATGTGGGTATCACAACAACATTAAAAAACTATATATCTTTGAATGAGAATGAAAGCAGATATCTTCAAAATGCATCATGGTATGGAAAAGACATCATTTTGACCTCATCTGGTACTTTCAACTTTTGCGTACCACTTAAAAGTTTGTTAGGATTTGCTGAAGATTACAAAAGGATTATAGCAAACGCAAGACATGAATTGATTTTAATACGTACCTACTCGAACTGATGAGAATGCTTTTGTTTCGTCGGAAGATGTACAAATTAAAATCCTGAAAATGCAATGGAGAGTTCCTCACATCACTTTGGCCGATGCTGAAAAGCTAACCTTACTTAAACAAATACAATCAAAACCCATTCAAATGCATTTTAGAAACTGGGAAATGTATGAATATCCAACACTACTAGCTGCAACCGATCATATATGGACCATTAAAACTTCGAGTCAACTCGAAAAACCTAGATATATTATAATTGGACTACAAACAAACAGAAAAAATCAAAAAGATAAGGATGCTAGCAAATTTGATCACTGCACGTTGAGAAACGTTAAGATACATTTGAACTCTGAGTCATATCCGCGTGAAGATTTGAATGTTGATTTTACCACTGACCGATACGCTGTTCTCTATGATATGTACAGCCGATTTCAACAATCCTTTTACAGCAAACAATCGCAACCACTCTTATCACGTGAAGAATATAAGGAAACTGCTCCAATTATTGTAATTGATTGTTCCAGACAAAACGAGTCCATCAAGTCGGCTCCTGTAGATGTAAAACTTGAAATCAAAACAAACGTAGCTGTACCAGCAAATACTTCAATATATTGCATGATCATACATGATCGTATTATTGAGTACAGTCCCTTAACTGGAGAAGTTCGAAAACATACATGATTTATGAGAAACACCTGCAGCTGTTAGAAAAAGAATCTGTTTTTCTAGGAATAGAAGCACATAAAAAATATTAAGAATGAAGGAAAACAAAACACGTATAAACTTGTCCTAAGAAGGTAAAAAAAGGAGAACGAAAAAAAAATCAATTTTCCAGAAATAGAAACACTTAAAACATGAAAAAGAAGAAACAAACTAATAAACTTTCCCCCTAAGAAGCTAAAAAAAGAGAGAACAAAAAAAATAAAATCCGTATAAATTCAACTGTTTGAGATGAAATTTTATTAGTATAATCTGAAAAATCAATATTATTAAACCATGTCTCAAGAATTTGAAAAAGAAATTCAAGAAATTGAAGTTGAAAGCAGTTTTAATACTGTGATTAATATACAAAACTTGGAGCAAAATCATTGCTATCCAATAATAAGCACGAGAAGGATGCAATCTAAATTTGGAACGCAATTAGTTGTCGATCTGGGTACAAACGATGTAAGTAAATTATTTTTTTTTTTTTTTTTAATTTTCTATCAAATTTTAAATATGATTTTTCTTTAATAGGCATTCCTTCCAGGTTCCAGCCAGCTACAACAAATTAACTTAAAAAGGCAGTAGAAATGATCAATATGAAAACAGGATCATACTGTATCATATACAAAGGTAAGAAAAATTAGCGAATAAGAGCGAAATGAATAAAAAAAAAAAATTTTTCGTTTAAAATATAAAATTATTTTTTTAGTATCGAATTAGAGGCGAATATTAATAAAAAGAGCTTTTTAATATAAAAATATTTTTTTTTATTTAATTTTTTCATCGTACTCCAAATATACATGAAAAAGATTTTACTATATTATGTGATAGACATAAAGTGTTAAAAAAGAAATCCATTAAGATCGGCAGGTAAAAATATTTAAAATACTTCCTCTAAGAATTCAAAGACATACATATATGTTTTATCTCCTCTATGTGTGTGTGTTGAGGATCGATCGCTAAAATTCAAAAGGATGCTTTGGTATCATATACGAAGGTCCAATGGGAAGATCTGTTAAAATAGAATTAAGAAAAATTAGCGAATAAGAGCGCAATGAATACAAAATTTGGTTTTTTTCTTTTGAAATATAAAATTATTTTTTTTATTAGCCAATAAGAGACGAATATGTTTAATTGAATAAAAACAGTTTTTTATATAAATTTTTTTTTTGTTTTTTCTTTTTTTCTTATTTAATTTTTTCTTAACTCTAAAAAGGAAAAGGTGGATCTCCAAATCTTGATCCATCATAATATGATGGAAGTCCGTATCCTGCTATAGGAAACGGTGGGGTTGTGTAAACATCATACAATCCATCATATGATGAAACTCCGTATCCTGCTCCAGGAAACGGTGGGGTTGCGTAAACATCAAACAATCCATCATATGATGAAACTCCGTATCCTGCTCCAGGAAACGGTGGGGTTGAGTAAACATCATACTCTGGTGTATCATCTCCGACGATACTCATCTCCTCTTCCAGGAACTCCATCATTGGTCTTGGGAATGGAGGTGGTGATCCATCTTCCTCTACCACATCCAGAAACTCCACTTCGTCTTCGGTTTCATCTTCCTAAATCTCTTCCAGGAACTCCACTTCGTCTTCGGTTTCATCTTCCTCCATCTCTTCCAGGAACTCCACTTCGTCTTCGGTTTCATCTTCCTCCATCTCTTCCAGGAACTCCACTTCGTCTTCGTCTTCATCTTCGGTTTCATCATCGGTTTCATCTTCATCTTCTGATGAAGAAGTTAATGCTGGTCTTGGTGTGGGTTGAACCCTTTGGATAGGCCTGCTATATGATGAAACCGAAGATGATGCTGGTCTTGGAAATGGTGGTGCGTTAAATATCGGTCTTAGGGCTGGTGGTACTTCTTCCTCTTCATCTTTGATGGGCTTCCATGCCATCCTAGGTGTGGGTTGAACCCTCTGAATAGGTCTCCCATCCTCGGCTTTAATGGCCGCTAGAATTTCTACTAATTTCTCTACGTTTTTTGAAAAATTGTTCATTTTGCTCTTTTATTATAATTGCAACTAATTCTAACGATGACCATCTCATCATCTTTTATACACAAAATTTGTATAGAATACTACTACTACTACTACGAACAAAGTCTTTAAAAAAACACTGTCAAAATCAAATCTAGTTCTTATTGGCTCGAATAGTATATAAAACAATAATATAAGATAACGCCCACGAAAAATATCCTTTGAAGATTCAGAGCAATATACATGAAAAAGATTTTACTATATGTGATGTGGGTGTGTGTTGAGGATCGATCGCTTAAATTCAAAAGGATGCTTTGGTAGCTGTTTTTTTTTTTTTTTTATTAGGTAGAAACAATATAGAGACTCCTTTTTTATGTTACTTTAACGCTGACATAAATTTTTATTTTGAAGATCAAAATACGATTCTAATTGCGATTAAAAAAAAAAAAAATTAATTTTTATATTTTTTTAATACCTTGAGTTGAAATGATTTTCACTTTTAAATATGTGGTTTATTTTTATGGCCCCAAGCATATGTGTTTTTACCATCTTCACATATAAACCTCTTTGTATCATTACAACTCAAGGTTTTTTTATTTATCATTTGTGTGTACATCAAATGTTGCTTACTTCTAAATATATACATAGTTCTATAAATATCTCGTTTCTTAATTAAACAATTTCTATAGTCTCTTAATTCTAAATTATTAGTAATATATTTTTTTAATTCC
This sequence comes from Platycheirus albimanus, assembly GCA_916050605.2. NCBI lineage: Eukaryota > Metazoa > Arthropoda > Insecta > Diptera > Syrphidae > Platycheirus > Platycheirus albimanus. The sequence continues at coordinate 156,615,190 of OU696696.1, read as the reverse complement.
CTTGGCTTTTTTTGTCACTTCACCGGTATCAATCCCAAAACAATATAATTTAGCCCTTAGTCCTACAAAATCAGTCATAATCTTCGAATTTTTTTCATATTTAAAAAGCCCTATCACCTTGCCATTATTTAAAGGGAAATTATGAATGTTGTTCACCGGATACTCAGAAGTGTCAAACCTAGATCTCTCAGGATTAATTACATCATCATAGATTTTAGCATTAAAGTCGTCTGTAAATATGGAATAGATAAAAGAGTCTGTATCCATATAGTTCAAACGAATTTTATTACTAAATTTTGGCTTCATGTAATCATAATGAAAATCATACATTAACCACTTTGAGAGTTCTAAAACGGTAAAACCTAAATAAATTGGTTTATCTAGTTTAACACTTCCTTTCTTCATCTCAATAGCACACATATTCGGTGAAAATATGCTACTACTATGAAAATTGGGGTGCGCAATCAGCTTTCTTGTTGAAAATTGGTTTCAACATTTTCCATGGTTTTACCATAGACGCTATTGTTCATTAATTTGAAAAAGTCTTTCTCGAACTTATTCCTGGCAACTTTTCTTTTTTCGGTGTTCAGAGAAATATACTTTTGGAGCCAGTTCGACTGACTAAACTTCATGACTCTATGTACTTTTCTTAAAATTAATCCATGTGAAATACATTGCTGTAAATTTCTTAAATGAGTTTTGAAATTTTTCCTTGAATTCAAGTGAGCAACTGACTTGGGAATTTTACATCCTGTTATGGTTATATTTTCAGGACAAAATGGAAGATCATTATGTGAGTCATGAATACTCGATGGATAATCTAAATCTACTTCCAATACATATCCAACATTATCACCTTTAATGTTGGAGATGTATTCAGATGTATAAATCTGAGGATTATCCCACTGAAAATTACCATATGGTAAGGGTTGTGACATAGCCCATCCGTATAAGTTATTAGCATCAAGATACATTAAGTATTCCGATTCTAGGTTTGGATTATAGCTAGATATGTATTTATTATTAGCCACAGCATTGTGACTACATTGACACAAACCACCTCTAATTCCAGTTTTAAAAAAATTTTACATATCGACATCAGTTAAAAGCTCCAACTTGATATTAGTTGTTTTGAGCATAGCGTCCCATGATAACCCAGGAGCTGTAAAATAATGACAAGGATCAAGTTCGTAGAATGAAATACAAAGTTTCCTAAAACTTTCAAATATATCTGCTAATAAAAGCACATCACTCTTAAGATAGAGAACCATATAATCTTCAAGTTTTTTACACTTAAAGTGATCCCATACATTAAGAGCATGTTTATAGTCCTCAACTAAACATTCTTCATCAATCATTTTGTAATAAAATTTCGATTTCGATGGTAAAGAGGTTTCCTCAAATCGTTCCCATGAATCTAAATGATCATAAGGAAATACACCTTTTCTTTGCATTAAATTAAATGATATATTGTCTTGGAAAACACTTTTAGTATTTTTTAAATCATTAGACGATAAATTCTTTGCTAAAGATGAGATGCTCGACTGAAGAAACCTATTTGAATCTAAAAATCGTATCTCAAAAGTGTTTTTAGCATCTAAATAAATTCGTTTAGAAAGAGAAATATAATTTTCTTTGTTCAATGGAATTATTGAAATTTCTCCGTTGATATTAGAAAGACTTTTTTATAAAAAGATGACAATCATACCCCGAAAAATTATGAAAGAAGACGGGGAAAAATGTTGGTATTTGGAAATTTAAATTACACTGAACGTGAGCGGGTCCTCTATACAACCCGGTGAAGTGACAATGATCTCTTGCCCTTAAATCTGAATTCTTAAAACTACTCTTACATATATGACATGTTGGCGAATGTCTTTGTCTGAAATCTTCGGCTATGGTCAACATGGGCATCGGTTTTGGGTTTTTGATGACTTTTTTATATAAATTCGTCAATTCTTCCACCAACATTTCCACAAATTTGTCTGACGAATTCTCACCTAAAATAGAAAAATGGACAATTATTATAAATATGTTTATTGGGAAATATTATTATATTTATATTTAAATTCTTACCAACAAATGTCTTCTGTTTGTTAAACTTCTCATCAAATGTACATTTAAAAAAATAAGAAAAAGCGCAGGGCACATGCTGTTGAACATCAGTTGTTGAAGAAAAATCCGGGTTGGGCTGTTGATGGTTTATCGGCTGTAAAATGGACTCGAAGTCAGCGTAAGCTACAAATGGTACTTCCAACTTCTTTCCATGCTTTTCAAACTTTATTGAGGACTTATCTCCCTCTGGCATCAGTGTAACAATCTTGCAACATTCGTTTTTATGTTTTTTTAATGAATCTTCATCAGCAAAAGATTGTAGACAACCATTACAAAGATTCAACTTTTTTTTTTTTTTGTTAATTGAGAACTGATTAATCGTGATATGTTTTTAATAAGAACATAATGAGTAAGTCCCTCCTCATTCTCACAAAAGAGCAAATTTATATGCTTACTCTGCTCCTTTTGGGTACGATAGAATGGACCAATTATTTGTATATCATTATTTGTATTAGTCATCTCATAACCAAACACATTCACACTTATCTCAGGGTTGTTTTCCTCGAATATTTTAACATCTTTTACAGCCAGAGGGAATTGCAGGTCTTTGAAGCTTACGAGTTGATTAAATGCATCTATTGTTTCATCACCAATATTATTTTTACAAGGATATGCTGTTGTTCTTTCAGGATTAGATATTCTTCCTGCGAGAGCAGCTATAATAGACCATTTAAAACAGTACTCATCGTTGTTTTGAACGTTTATGCATGCTTTTTTGTTTATTATTTTGGCCGGCAATTCAAAATCGGATGATCCTCCAACAGGTTGGTATTTATTGATGTTAATTTCGATTCTGAGAAATGAAAGCAAAGCCCATCCGCTCTCTCTTTCCTGAAATTCTTCTAATTTCACTTTTATTTCATCAATAAATTGTTGAAGCTTTGCATCTATTTCACTTTCATTCAGCACCACACGCATTTTTGTTTGAATATTTTTCACATCCGAAATCAACTCATCAGGACTATTGTTGGACTTCACGAAATCACCGAAAAGTTCAATGTTTAGCTTCAATGCGCCTAAAATGCCCATCTCGTTTTCCAGCAACTCTTTGATAAGACATTTATTTTCGTCAAACAAAACATTCACATCTAAGATTGATTCATCGACAATCTTTATGCAATAAGTTTTAATTCGATTTTGGAAGCTCCACTTATTACACTTACATTCTCAGTCAGGAGCTGCATAGCCACTGCTCTATGTGAAGATTTTCTTTGGTGATGTGTCATTTTTCGCTCCTCGACATCCTCCTCACAGATGTAGCAATATGTAGTTTGAGGAGAATCCTCACCATCTTTTTCCGAAAGCAGCTGTTGAACTAGCGTTTTATGTGATGCTTTTTTATTATGCTCGCTCCATTCCACAACATCTTCTTCACAGATATGACAATACCTATTAGCAATTATTCTTGGTTTTTTGTTCAATATCGCTTTAGATGTTGAAGGTTGAGGAGAATGTTCCCTTTTTCTAGCGCTTCTTTCATTCGCTACAACAGCTCCTGCTGAATGCACAATTTTAATATGCCTATTAAGTATGTCCTTCCTCGACATGACTTTTTCACATATGTTACATTTAAACATTTTTCTTTCATCACCATGGATACTGATGACGTGTCTTATCAAATTCTGCTTTTTAGTGAATGATACTCCACCATTTTCACAATTCAACATTTTTAGAAATTAGTTTTTTTAATAAAATTCAAAAAAGAAAACAGAAAAACACAAAATCGAACTTGATTTTTTAATAACTAACGAAAACAGATTTTCAAAGAAAAATTCAACTAAAGCGAACTTGATTGTCTTATTCACAAAAACAGAATGCCCTGCTACATATTCAAAATTTACCTTTTATACATTTTTTTTCTGAATGTTTAAGATTTAAAAAAAAAAAAAACGAATAATCCTTAAAAACAAAACAATAAAAATTCCGATATTTCTTAACCAATCAGATCTGTGTATATATTTTTCTATAATTTTTTTTTAATAAAGATGCTGTTTCATTAAAAATATTCACTCTGTTTTTTTCTCCTTCAAACCTTAATAAAATATATATTTTTACTAGCTATGATCACACGCTAAAAATAAAGACAAAATATCGACTTCAAATGAAAAAAAGAAAAAGATAGCTGTCTCAAACCAAAAACATTCATTCTAAAAGGACACTTTACAAAAATGCATTTTTAGTCCATACCGCTATAAATTAATCCATTTTTATTACCTACCTACCAAACATTTTATAACCCAGTAGGAAATTTGCTCCTCAATGAAAAAGTCCTTGGTGAAATCATTTATGTCATTTTCATTTATGAGAAGGAGTTCACTAATTTCACACATGAATAGTCATGCAACCGCTCAGCGGTTCGCCATTTAAGATTCATCTTCTGCTTTGCTCGTCAAAACAGGTAGAGAAAACACAAAACACATCAGTATCTTATTTTGGCACCTAAACCTCAAAGGAATTCAATTATGAAAGCAATACATTTTTCCTGCACCTTTTCATCGGTTTTAGAATCCTTTTTCTAGTCTATACTCACAAAACAACCCTTATCTTTACTTCGGCAAAACAGTGCTGATATCGCTTATGAAAAGGAATGTATCTTTTCATGCACTCTGCTTGGCAAAATATTCTACCTGAGCTGAGAGGAAAGAGACTCTAAATTGAAATTCTTTTGGATTACTTTTTTCTGCCTGTTGAAAAGATTTTGACCTCCGCGTTAAAATGTTCTGATGCAAAAGTAGATGAACCCTTTTTTTTGTCTTTCCCTCGACCGGTCGTCGGCGCCGTTAATTAGGTCCTTTTTTGTTGGGAGTCATTTCTTTTGTTCTAGAGTATTTAGTTTTGATTTGGTCATTAACTACAGCAGTCGTGCGTATATTGAAAGTATCTCAGTTTTTAAAAAGTGTTCATAAAGTGTATATTCATAATATAAACAAACTTTAGACCAATCAAAAGATGAACAAGGAGAACAATTCACGGTAATCTTAATAAATTGTTTTACATGACTTGGAAGTTCATTACAGTGTTTCTTTATTCTTTAGCTCTCTTATGAACGCCAAGATGACACGCATGAAGTGATCAGCTCTACTCCGAACAGCAGCAAACTTTTTTTTTTCTTTGGCATTGTTTTAAAAAAATAATTAAAAATAAACAAACAAACAAAAACTATTTTTTTTTTTTTTTTGATTTTATTATTTTTTTTCTTTTAAGAAACTAGGTATTCCGTAGTTTTACTGCTTTTCATAACTGAAAAAACAAGTTCTAGATAAGCAGACATTTCAGCAGTGAAAAATTCATACTTTCAATGGTTCTTTCACTGAGGAAGTTCACTAAAAAATTATGCATTTTTCATGAATTAATATTCTGTGATGAAAGCATCACATCCCAAGAACCAATTTTTCACTCAAAAAAAGAACTCATGAATTCGAAGATTCCATGGGTGCAGTGATTTCATCGCAAAAGGTTCATCGAGAATGGGTGCAGGTACTTCCCTCCAATGACAAGCCCATGTTAAATTCATCACATGATTCAGTAGAAAAATCATTGATGATACTTCTTTTCCTCGAGGAAAAAGCAGCTTCTTCACTAGCGAATTTTTGGAAATTTCCTACTGGGAAATTCAAAGCAACACCAACAATAAAAAATAGGTAGATACCTGTCCCAAGCCAAAAACACACAATCTTCCATTTTACGTTTCCCAGCAAGCATAGAACGGTCTGTCTCATCCCTATTGATGATTTTACTCCGCACATGAGCACAGCTCTCCTCGTAAGATTCTCCGGTTCAAGAACTTCCTTAACTTTGCCATAGGATCCCTCGCCCAGAACACCACCTATCAGGTACTTCCCTACCATTTTTATATTCTTTTTCTTTGGCTGATAGATAATCTCGGTGCTGTTAAACGATTTTCCGAGAAGTCAGTGAACATTTTGATAGAAAATTACTCGGTAGTGGGTTACTTGGAGAAAAATGCAATTCATTTGGACTTTTTTTTCGATTCCACTTGATAACTTCTCACAATAAGTAGGTACAGCTTCGCCTTCTTCTTTTTTTATATCATAATCCACGATTTTAACATTTTTTTTTCTCGTTTCTCGATTCTTGTGCCCGTGTTTTTAATATCTTGTGATTTTCTTCACTTCACTCGCAGTTCATTTTTTTTTTGCCCGATAAGTAATTTATTATGCAAATATTTGCCAACTATAAATCGCTGAGAGATCTTATCAAGGTCTTCTTTATTGTATTTGAGTATTCCTGCAAAAAAGAAATATTTATAAAGTAAAAAGAATGCAAAAAAAAAGATTATTGTTTAAATTACAAACTTCTTCGTAATCACACATCACACTTTTCAATTTATCAACACAAATGTCAGAATCTCACCGCTGACTAGATTGATTTTTTTGTTTTGTTTTTTTTTTTTTTTCTGCTCGAGGTGAAAACATGTATACACCGATAGGAATTCAACTCGTTATAAAAAATGTAAACAAAAATCTGTGCGGGGACGGAGGCGAGGAAAGTTGTCTCTCTCTATAGTATCTTCTCTCTGCCTAAGTTCATTAAAGCAATTGTCCTGAGAACAGTAGGAAATTCTCTCTACGAATTGGGGAATTTGAAGGGTGAAAAAGTGGGAGTTTACCATGCGAAAGATATCCACATTTAATGACGCACTCAAGCTGCTGTTGCGCAATAAGTAAACTGTGATATATATGTAGTCTCATGTTCGGTTATCATAAATGATTTAATATTTATTTAAGTATAATTCTGTGATATAGTTTATAGTTTAAGGTTTTATTTATTTTATTTAGTTTATTTTATACTGTGATCTAGTTTATAGTTACTCAGAGATTCTTATATATTTAATTATTTATATATTTATTTATTAGCTTTACTGTGATATAGTATAAGGATTTATATTATATTTATTTACCTACTTATGTGTTTGTTCGTTATATAGAGAGTTATTTATTTATTTATATTTATTTGCATAGCTTTATTTATTATTGATGTATTTATTTTATTTATTTATAAGCTATTTATTTAAGTATAATATGTTTGTCTGTCACAGAGATTTTTTTTTATATTTATTTTAACTATGTATCTTTATGTATGGTTATTTAACTTATCCATGAGACTGATAGACTGGTTAGAGAGATAAAGACTTAGTAGGTTAATTATTTTATTCTGCAGATTCAGTAGATAAAGGTGATTAGACAACCTCTTTCAATACTTTATATGGTTTACTATTAAGGAACATTAATAGTTATAGAAAATAAAATGCCCGACAAAAAATCCTAAAGATGATTCAGGGCGTGGGACGTACCACACGTTGAGAACGGCTGATAAATGGCTCTACAAGTCAATGAAAAAATCGGAAATAATAAAACTAAATATTGATCCACTGCATTTTTACGAGGCCAGTTTACTCACGACCACTCATAAACCGTCGTCGAGCTTGTTGCGCAGGCGATCAATCGGTTAAACTTAAGATACAAAAATCATGCTACAGATACATTACCCGTGTCGTGGATCTTCAAACATGGTTGTATCTGTCGTTCCAAATTGGGGTGGTTGTATGATTCTTTTCATAGCATCAGGATCATACATCCATATCCAAATAAGTAGTAATAATGCCTACCTACCTGAAAAGAAAAATGATTCAAAATGATAAAAAAAAAGAGGAATTGTCATCAGAGTCTGTCTCATGAACCACCCTTCAAAGAAGTTAGTTTCAAAGACATTCCCAGATGACAAAAATCACTTATCTCTGGAATTATAGATGCAATGATAAGTTATGTTGACCATAGGACGTAAGACTTAAAGTAATAAAGATAAATAGAATTAAATTAATGAGATGTAAGAAGTTTACAAAAGATATAAAAACCTACCAGCTCTCAAAAGATGCAATGCAGATTGAATTATGTAGTTTGGGGTGTGGTGTAAGTCCAGGTGTAAATTTGTTTACGTGAATTGTCTTATACACTAGGTATTGTTTTTCCTTTTTTTGTTTTGTTCAAGTTTAATAAATATTTCATTAATAAACACTAACTTTAAACAAACGAAAAATAAAATCGCGACACGAGGAAACTTTGTTTACATTTTTATTTTTATGAACTGAGAAATGTCAAACCCCCTCAAGTTTTGACAGTTTACAGACTCACCTCGAATAAAGTGGAAAAAAAAAAAGAAAGAAGAATGATGGCGTCGAACCAAATTCGCCCCGGAAGTGATAAGGTTTTGTCGTCCGTTGGGTTTGAATGTGTCAAAAGTTTATTAAAAAAAATGTGGGATTTGTTCAATAATAGTAATTTTAGGTATTTATATTAGTATGTATTCTGTTTTTACTTGATGATATTAAATTATTAGGTATTATTTCCAAGTTTTGACTATCGTAACTTGAATTCGCTCCGCAACATTCGGAGTAAGCGTAGGCCTGAACCCTCACACATATAGATCATTTAGGAATTGCATTCGAGATTTTTAAAAGAAAGTAGCAGCTGACTTAATCGTATAGTGGCACCTGAACTAGTGGTTTCAAGAAAAAAAAAAAAAAAAATTATTGAACCGTATACTGTGCGGAATTTTTTTTCTTACTTATAAAAAGTACCTAGGTGAAAATCGTGGTCATATACTCATTAATTAAAATTTAGTTAATTTATACACACAAGTGGTGAGAAATAAGAATTTTTTTATTAGAAGAAGAAAATTAAGCTCAAATTAAATCACACCTATAGATTGTTATAAAAAAAAAACTTAGAAAATACAGAGGATTATAATAGTGTACCAAACGTGGGAAGAAGATTCGAGGATTTTCTCTACACAGATCCATCAAAAGGCAGAGGTATGTGGTAAAAAAAAAAATGTTCTTTTAAGGAAAGTTCAAAAACGAATCTCCATAAATATTCAGGTGAAGATCGAATGAAAAGCAACCCATTATCTATACATTATACAGGGTGATTCACGAGCGTTGTGCCAAAAAGCTAGAGCGTGTTGGTTGAATTGAGACAAGAAAAAAATCGTATGGGAGGGGGGTTCTATTCCACCCCGTTTAGCCGGGAGGGGCAATTTTCTGAAAAAATGACTTATTTTGTAAAAAAAAATATTAAAAATCAACGGCTTCGTTTACAAAACCGTGTTATACCCTTTTGGAAAGCCAAAAACTACTTCTTTCATTTTGTTTTTAAAATAAATTGTTTCAACGAATAGTTTAAGAAATATAAATTTTCAAACTCAAAATTTTGTAAAAAAATTTGAAAAAATAATTTTAAAACTAATTTTTTTCAAAATTTTACGTAATTAAGTATAACTTTTGTTCTCAGAATTCAATGCTACTATTAATTTTTAATCACCACTGAAAACCGTATGGCTCTACAAATTTTTGTTGCCAAGGTATTCAAAAATAACCGAACCTACTTCTTCACAAAAACACGAAAAAATTGGCTAAATGATCACTTGTGCCATCCCGTAAGGCTAGATTTTCTCGTTTTTGTGAAGAAGTAGGTTCGGTTATTTGTCAATATCTTGGCAACAAAGAGCCATAAGGTTTCCAGTGTTGAATTAAAGATTAATGAGAGCATTGAATTTTGAGAACAAAAATTAAACTTAATTACGTAAAACTTTGAAAAAAATTAGTTTTAAAATTATTTTTTCAAATTTTTTTTCAAAATTTTGAGTTTGAAAATTTATATTTTTTAAACTATTTGTTAAAACAATTTAATTTAAAAACAAAATGAAAGAAGACGTTTTTGGCTTTCCAAAAAGGTATAACACAGTGTTGTAAACGAAGCCGTTGATTTAAATATTTTTTTTTACAAAATAGTTCAACTTTTCAGAAAATTGCCCCTCCCGACTAAACGGGGGGGGGAATAGACCCCCCCCTCCCATACAATTTTTGTTTGTCTCAACTCAACCTTCACGCTCAAGCTTTTTGGCACAACGCTCGTGAATCACCCTGTATATATATAGATACCTTGCGACAAGGCAACCAAGAGGACTTTTAAGAGCTTCATCCAAGTACATTTCAATCTGAGCCTCTGCCAAATTTTATTCCCAGAACAAGGTCGAATCCTTAAGGGATATACTGCGAAGTGGTGGTACGACCGGTGGCAAGTCAAGGGTGTCAACCTTAACCCCTGGTGAAGGACACCTGAAGGGCACCGACACATAGTGCGGCAGGGTGCTCCATCTACACTTTTTTTTTGTGTGGTCCCTTAAGGACGAAGCTTAAATTTGGTAGAGATTTTTTTTATAAGTTTTTTTATTAATTTTGAATTTTATTAATTTAGAATTTTTTTGGTGTTAAAAAGAAAGAAAATTAGTTTCTGATCAATTTTTTTAGTATTTCCAAAGTAAAGATACAAAAAAAAAGAAAGTGCAAAAGTGAGTGAAGAGTCAGACTTTCCAACCCCTATCTATATATATATATATAAAAGTAATTAACCTGAATAAAGCCAGTTAAAAGCAACAAATGTATCCTGGAACGTGCTGCCGGCAGGACCTCGAGGGACATTCAAAGTAAGTGACCTTTAACATTCATTTAAATATATACAATTACATATACATATATATATATATATACATAACCACTAATATTTGAAAGGAGGAAGGAAGATAAGGCACTCGCGTCATCTGAAATAAGCCATTTTTTTTTATAAGTTCTACTGTTTTTCCTTGAACCATAATTGAATTTAAACCAATTGAAAAATAACAAGAAAAGACAGTTTTTTTTGTATTCTCTATTAATTTTCTTTCTTTCTTTTCAATCAATCATATTATAAACATATATTGAATTATAATCTTCTAGTGTTAAGTTATGCTAATAATAAATTTTGACCCAAAATTTCAACTGAAATAGTTTTTAGATTTAAAAAAAAATGGAGTGCTAAGTCTTTATCAAGAGGCATGATTTCGGCGTAATGTATAGAACACCTTACGAAGACTTCAACAATGACGTACTTACATAGATTCTTACATTACCAACTTACTTACCTACAAATTAAGATACTTACTTACCTACATACTACATACATACTTCATTACAATTACGTACTTACATATCTACATACTCACATAATGATACATGCATTCATAACAATTTTTACTTTACTTTACGTACCTACTACTACTTACTTACATATAAGATTGTAGCTGGATGAAGTTTACATCAGGGGTCATCTCCAAACTTCTGGCCACGGAGATGACAATGGTTGTATCTTTGATACAAGGGTGGGGTAGGCCATTCTTCTGCCAACAACATCTGGCAGGGCTTTTGACGGCTCGGCGAACCATTGTGTTGGTGAGAAAGTGGGGTCGATGGTGGATTTTGGTGGGAAATATAAAACAAAATTACTTACTCTTAGGCTTAGTATAGGATTAGATAGGCTTAGATTATATCTCTAGTGATATAAAAAAGTTATAATATTAAGGGCTTAGCGTTTAGATTAGTTTTAGAACTTCGAATTTTTATATTCCAACCACCAGGAATCATTACATTGACGCCATCCTTTTACCAATGCAGTGGCATAGGTAACTAAGTCTGTGCGATTCCTTCACTTCCTTTTCCAGATCTTTATTCCAACTCCTATTTTCACTTTTCCTTTCCCATCCTTATTCGGTACGAGATTAATTTTGTTTGCTGAGTAGGTGGAAAAGGGCACAATCCACACCCAATCCTTCGAGCTTAGCCGAGCAAGAGCAAGCGTACCGTAGCTCTTCTCCAACACCAAAAGATGCCCCTGTGGCCAAACCTAGACTCGCAACAGATAATACAAAAGAGTATTACCTTTAAACATTGGTGACCCCGACGTGATTTCTACGTCAAACTTCGAGGAAGTGAATCGTGAATCGTGGGTGCGTTGCCAGGGCTTTAACACTGGCTGTCAGCGAAGCGTTACCAGGGCTTTTTAACACTGGTATAAGCAATCAAGGTTCCTGAGTTGCAGAGTTCCAGCTCGAAGTGTAGCAGCGTTCCAGGTCGCAGAGTTCCAGGTTGCAGTACTCCAGGAAGAAGCGTTCCAGTACCAAACATTCACTATACCTACCAAGTGGCCAGGGTCCACAGCAGTGCATTGATTCACCGCTAATTATTTGAACCAACCATTTGAACCACCTTAAAAATGACCATGGATGAGATGCAGGTTTTTAAAATAATAGCCCGGCAGAAGGCTATCGCTGAGGAACTTCAGAAACTGAAAACAAACATGAGCAAAGACAGTGCTGACTGCAATATAAGCAAAAAAGATTGCAAATTCTGGAAGCACTATGGGTGGAATTCCACCAAAACCATGAATCTGTAAAGAGTTTTGTTAAGGCGGATACGCCCTATATTCAAGGAAAAACGTATGAAAATTTCCAAAGAATTTACCTCGAATTAAAACAAACTCTCCATTTAATTTTGCCTGAGCCAACTGAAGACAAGCACTGGAACCATTCCTAAGGCTCCAGCTCAATCTAAGCCCACATTGCCTGAGCTTACAGAAAAAACAAAATGGTCGTCCGACATGCCTGTTGCCTCTGTGGAATTATTAAGGCTGCTAAAAAAACAGTCATCAATGATCGTAATGGTCGAAAACTTAATTTAGCGCCTGATTCAAGACCAAGAACAACATTCTGAGGAGTTCTACTTGATAAGGCTTAAAACGATTGAGCAGGACTGGGCGGCAATACGAGGCTTCCATCATAAAATATGGGAACTACTAGATGAGCCGAATTCTTCAGTCTATGATGTCGAACAATTTCTATCCATAGAAGATGAAATGCATACTGCACTTACGACACTTTATAACCGATCAAGATTGAATTCTGGATCCAACAACTATAAAACAAAATCAGGGGACGAAATTACCAAAAGTAGTATTGCCAAAATTCGATGGTGACTACTCAAAGTTCATAAAGTTACGTGAAGAAGTAGGTTCGGTTATTTGTCAATATCTTGGCAACAAAAAGTCGTAGAGCCATAAGGTTTCCAGTGTTGAATTAAAGATTAATAAGAACATTGAATTTTGAGAACAAAAATTAAACTTAATTACGTAAAACTTTGAAAAAAATTGGTTTTAAAATTATTTTTTCTAATTTTTTTTCAAAATTTTGAGTTTGAAAATTTATATTTTTTAAACTATTCGTTAAAACAATTTAATTTAAAAACAAAATGAAAGAAGACGTTTTTGGCTTTCCAAAAAGGTATAACACAGTGTTGTAAACGAAGCCGTTGATTTTTAATATTTTTTTTTACAAAATAATTCAACTTTTCAGAAAATTGCCCCTCCCGGCTAAACGGGGGGGGGGGAATAGACCCCCCTCCCATACGATTTTTGTTTGTCTCAACTCAACCTTCACGCTCAAGCTTTTTGGCACAACGCTCGTGAATCACCTTGTATATATATAGATACCTTGCGACAAGGCAACCAAGAGGACTTTTAAGAGCTTCATTCAATTACATTTCAATCTGAGCCTCTGCCAAATTTTATTCCCAGAACAAGGTCGAATCCTTAAGGCATATACTGCGAAGTGGTGGTACGACCGGTGGCAAGTAAAGGGTGTCAACCTTAACCCCCACCTGAAGGGCACCGACACATAGTGCGGCAGGGTGCTCCATCTACACTTTTTTTTTGTGTGGTCCCTTAAGGACGAAGCTTAAATTTGGTAGAGATTTTTTTTTATAAGTTTTTTTATTAATTTTGAATTTTATTAATTTAGAATTTTTTTTGGTGTTAAAAAGAAAGAAAATTAGTTTCTGATCAATTTTTTTAGTATTTCCAAAGTAAAGATACAAAAAAAAAAAAGAAAGTGCAAAAGTGAGTGAAGAGTCAGACTTTCCAACCCCTATCTATATATATATATATAAAAGTAATTAACCTGAATAAAGCCAGTTAAAAGCAACAAATGTATCCTGGAACGTGCTGCCGGCAGGACCTCGAGGGACATTCAAAGTAAGTGACCTTTAACATTCATTTAAATATATACAATTACATATACATATATATATATACATAACGACTAATATTTGAGTGGAGGAAGGAAGATAAGACACTCGCGTCATCTGAAATAAGCCATTTTTTTTTATAAGTTCTACTGTTTTTCCTTGAACCATAATTGAATTTAAACCAATTGAAAAATAACAAGAAAAGACAGTTTTTTCTGTATTCTCTATTAATTTTCTTTCTTTCTTTTCAATCAATCATATTATAAACATATATTGAATTATAATCTTCTAGTGTTAAGTTATGTTAATAATAAATTTTGACCCAAAATTTCAACTGAAATAGTTTTTAGATTTAAAAAAAAATGGAGTGCTAAGTCTTTATCAAGAGGCATGATTTCGGCGTAATGTATAGAACACCTTACGAAGACTTCAACAATGACGTACTTACATAGCATCTTACATTACCAACTTACTTACCTACAAATTAAGATACTTACTTACCTACATACTACATACATACTTCATTACAATTACGTACTTACATATCTACATACTCACATAACGATACATGCATTCATAACAATTTTTACTTTACTTTACGTACCTACTACTACTTACTTACATATAAGATTGTAGCTGGGGGAAGTTTACATCAGGGGTCATCTCCAAACTTCTGGCCACGGAGATGACAATGGTTGTATCTTTGATACAAGGGTGGGGTAGGCCATTCTTCTGCCAACAACATCTGGCAGGGCTTTTGACGGCTCGGCGAACCATTGTGTTGGTGAGACAGTGGGGTCGATGGTGGATTTTGGTGGGAAATATAAAACAAAATTACTTACTCTTAGGCTTAGTATAGGATTAGATAGGCTTAGATTATATCTCTAGTGATATAAAAAAGTTATAATATTAAGGGCTTAGCGTTTAGATTAGATTTAGAACTTCGAATTTTTATATTCCAACCACCAGGAATCATTACATTGACGCCATCCTTTTACCAATGCAGTGGCATAGGTAACTAAGTCTGTGCGATTCCTTCACTTCCTTTTCCAGATCTTTATTCCAACTCCTATTTTCACTTTTCCTTTCCCATCCTTATTCGGTACGAGATTAATTTTGTTTGCTGAGTAGGTGGAGAAGGGCACAATCCACACCCAATCCTTCGAGCTTAGCCGAGCAAGAGCAAGCGTACCGTAGCTCTTCTCCAACACCAAAAGATGCCCCTGTGGCCAAACCTAGACTCGCAACAGATAATTCAAAAGAGTATTACCTTTAAACATTGGTGACCCCGACGTGATTTCTACGTCAAACTTCGAGGAAGTGAATCGCGAATCGTGAGTGCGTTGCCAGGGCTTTAACACTGGCTGTCAGCGAAGCGTTACCAGGGCTTTTTAACACTGGTATAAGCAATCAAGGTTCCTGAGTTGCAGAGTTCCAGCTCGAAGTGTAGCAGCGGTCCAGGTCGCAGAGTTCCAGGTTGCAGTACTCCAGGAAGCAGCGTTCCAGTATCAAACATTCACTATGCCTACCAAGTGGCCAGGGTCCACAGCAGTGCATTGATTCACCGCTAATTATTTGAACCAACCATTTGAACCACCTTAAAAATTACCATGGATGAGATGCAGGTTTTTAAAATAATAGCCCGGCAGAAGGCTATCGCTGAGGAACTTCAGAAACTGAAAACAAACATGAGCAAAGAGAGTGCTGACTGCAAAACACTGCAATATAAGCAAAAAAAATTGCAAATTCTGGAAGCACTATGGGTGGAATTCCACCAAAACCATGAATCTGTAAAGAGTTTTGTTAAGGCGGATACGCCCTATATTCAAGGAAAAACGTATGAAAATTTCCAAAGAATTTACCTCGAATTAAAACAAACTCTCCATTTAATTTTGCCTGAGCCAACTGAAGATGATGCCAATGGAACAGCTGGTGGTGCAATCCAGACAAGCACTGGAACCATTCCTAATTCTCCAGCTCAATCTAAGCCCACATTGCCTGAGCTTACAGAAAAAACAAAATGGTCGTCCGACATGCCTGTTGCCTCTGTGGAATTATTAAGGCTGCTAAAAAAACAGTCATCAATGATCGTAATGGTCGAAAACTTAATTTAGCGCCTGATTCAAGACCAAGAACAACATTCTGAGGAGTTCTACTTGATAAGGCTTAAATCGATTGAGCAGGACTGGGCGGCAATACGAGGCTTCCATCATAAAATATGGGAACTACTAGATGAGCCGAATTCTTCAGTCTATGATGTCGAACAATTTCTATCCATAGAAGATGAAATGCATACTGCACTTACGACACTTTATAACCGATCAAGATTGAATTCTGGATCCAACAACTATAACCCAAAATCAGGGGACGAAATTACCAAAAGTAGTATTGCCAAAATTCGATATTGACTACTCAAAGTTCATAAAGTTACGTGAAGAAGTAGGTTCGGTTATTTGTCAATATCTTGGCAACAAAAAGTCGTAGATCCATAAGGTTTCCAGTGTTGAATTAAAGATTAATAAGAACATTGAATTTTGAGAACAAAAATTAAACTTAATTACGTAAAACTTTGAAAAAAATTAGTTTTAAAATTATTTTTTCAAATTTTTTTTCAAAATTTTGAGTTTGAAAATTTATATTTCTTAAACTATTTGTTAAAACAATTTAATTTAAAAACAAAATGAAAGAAGACGTTTTTGGCTTTCCAAAAAGGTATAACACAGTGTTGTAAACGAAGCCGTTGATTTTAAATATTTTTTTTACAAAATAATTCAACTTTTCAGAAAATTTTCCCTCCCGGCTAAACGGGGGAGGGGGGGAATAGACCCCCCTCCCATACGATTTTTGTTTGTCTCAACTCAACCTTCACGCTCAAGCTTTTTGGCACAACGCTCGTGAATCACCTTGTATATATATAGATACCTTGCGACAAGGCAACCAAGAGGACTTTTAAGAGCTTCATTCAAGTACATTTCAATCTGAGCCTCTGCCAAATTTTATTCCCAGAACAAGGTCGAATCCTTAAGGGATATACTGCGAAGTGGTGGTACGACCGGTGGCAAGTCAGGGGTGTCAACCTTAACCCCTGGTGAAGGACACCTGAAGGGCACCGACACATAGTGCGGCAGGGTGCTCCATCTACACTTTTTTTTTTGTGTGGTCCCTTAAGGACGAAGCTTAAATTTGGTAGAGATTTTTTTTTATAAGTTTTTTTATTAGTTTTGAATTTTATTAATTTAGAATTTTTTTTTGGTGTCAAAAAGAAAGAAAATTAGTTTCTGATCAATTTTTTTAGTATTTCCAAAGTAAAGATACAAAAAAAAAGAAAGTGCAAAAGTGAGTGAAGAGTCAGACTTTCCAACCCCTATCTATATACAGGGTGTCCCGAAACTCAACGTCAAGCGGGCACCGGGTGAAAGGGTATGTTATGTCCGTACTGGGAAAGGTAAGGAAAAAAATCCATCTCGCTTTGTTTAGTAAAAATAGTAATATTTATAAAAATTATAAAAATCGTTACACTAGACCACACTTTTAGGTACTGTGGTCACAAATTTTCATATTTTGCGGTGTTTATTTTTTTATGTAATCCTTACTAACTATGCTATTATTCCCAATTAAAAATCCAAACATAAATATCGTAGTTTTCGTAAGAAAAATAAAATTTGACTGAGTCATGGTGAAATTTTTTTTTTAAACTTAACTTTGATACTTCATACTTTAAAAAAAATTTGCAGCACTACCCTCGGCAAGTTATTTAAAAAGTTGGCCCATCTTACAAAGATTTTAAAATGGTACAACACTTGCTAATTATTCACCCATAAAAAATATTATTAAAATTTAAACCGCTGTAGAGCATTATAAATTAGGACTAAAAAATTGGAAAATTCTACCCTTGTTAAGAAAAACACTGGCCAACACAACAACAAAAGATGCAACTTCCTGGCAATATCCATCAAATTCCTGAAAACAGAACAAACTAACGGATTGCAGCTGCATACAGATCATTCTAAAGTGAAAATCACAAAAAAGCAGCAGACTTAAAATTTCTGTTTACACGATCTGCTTTCAGTACAGAACGCTCTTACTTTTGTTCGCAATTTCTAATAATCGTTGGCTTTTTTATTAGCATAATCGTTTGCTTTTGTTTTCCCCTGGATTCGATTAGTGTTGTGTTAATTATTATCTAAAAATTGTGTTATAATTATAATCTAGTAATAGAGAATAAAAAAACATGTGTGGTTTTATGAAACCACCGTAAAAGTGAAACTATAGGCGCCGCCATATTGGTCTCGGCTGCTCTGACGAGCGCCTTTCACTTTATCCCTACTCCGCGGCCGACCGTTACGCGACATGCAACACACAGACGAAAAAGTTTGAGACGATGTAATAAAAGTTTCACTTTAAAAACCTTACGTGAAATGCCGTATTCCTACACAGCTGAGGAATATGCAAACATGCACATTATTGCGGGTGGCAATGGTACAGTGGATGTAGTGCTTGGTTGCTCAACCCGAGAGCTTGGAGTTCAAACCCAGCCTGGGCAGCAATTTTTATTTATTTCCCAAGTTTCAACTGGATGCCACCCGTGGAATTTCCATGAGATAATTATCACCTAAAATCTCAAACCACTGTACCACCTTTCTTTCCTATCTTTCTATTCCTTCTCTTTTCTCGCTCGCACATGTTAATTCATTATAAAGGTATTAATAACCCTTTGAGTGCGAGCGCATTATAAAAAAAAAAAAAAAAAATTTACGGTGAATGCGGTTGTAATGCCTCTGCTGCCGCCAGATTGTATCGCGAAAGGAACCCAAATGTGGCGCGTCACCCAGACCACCGTGTGTTCATCTATGTACACATTTCATATTCCCAAGGACGATTGCCTAGTACTTGTATGGCCGGCGCCGCAGGCGGGAAACCTCGAGGACACAACGACGACGTAGTTATGAGTGAAATTATAAATGATCCCAGCACTTCAGCACGTGCAATTGAAAAGTCAACTGGAGTTCCGAAGAGCATTGCTCATAGAATCTTAAAAGAAAACAGCTACCACCCGTACCATGTACAACGAGTACAAAGTTTGTTACCTCGTGACTACGCTCCTAGAGTCAATTTTTGCAGAACAATGTTGGCCAAAAATAGTGAAGACCCGCAATTTCTCAACCATATTTTATGGACCGATGAATCGACATTTAAAAAAGACGGTTATTTGAACTTGCATAATTTACATGAGTGGCACAGAGAGAATCCACATTTTATGCGTGAAGACCGCTCTCAATATCAATTTAAAATAGATATTTGGACCGGAATTTTAAATGGATAAATAATAGGACCATATGAGCTGCCAGAAAATCTAAATGGCGAAAACTACCTGCATTTTTTACAAAATGAACTGCCGAATTTGTTAGAAAATGTACCATTGAACATCTATCGAGACATTTGGTTTCAACAAGATGGTTGCCCAGCACATTATGCTCGTCTAGTACGGGATTACCTGAGTACTAAGTATCCCGATAGGTGGATTGGGCGCCTTGGATCAATTTTGTGGCCTCCTCGTTCTCCGGACCTAAACCCGCTCGATTTCTTTTACTGGGGCTGCATAAAAGAAAAAGTTTATGATAAACCAATTGTAAATAGAGACGAACTACGCCAAAAAATTCTTGAAGCAGGAGAAGATATTAATGCAAGGAGATTTGGACGTCTGATGAACAGATCTTTTCTGCGGCGATGCAGAGCCTGTATTCGTGCCGAGGGTAAACAATTTGAACATTTGCCTTAGTGTAAAGTGCTTTTAGATAAAATAAATGTATTAAATTTTTTTTCATTTCTTTCATTAAGATTTATGAATAGATAAAGTTTTCAGTAATACATCAATAGGGAACAATACAATACTTTCCAATTTTTTAGTCCTAATTTATAATGCTCCACAGCGGTTTAAATTTTGATAATATTTTTTATGGGTGAATAATTAGCAAGTGTTGTACCATTTTGAAATCTTGGTAAAATGGGCCAACTTTTTAAATAACTTGCCGAGGGTAGTGCGGTAAATTTTTTTTAAAGTATGAAGTATCAAAGTTAAGTTTAAAAAAAAATTTCACCATGACTCAGTCAAATTTTATTTTTCTTGCGAAAACTACGATATTTATTTTTGGATTTTTAATTGGGAACAATAGCATAGTTAGCAAGGATTACATAAAAAAATAAACACCGTAAGATATGAAAATTTGTGACCACAGTACCTAAAAGTGTGGTCTAGTGTAACGATTTTTATAATTTTTATAAATATTACTATTTTTACTAAACAAAGCGAGATGGATTTTTTTCCTTACTTTTCCCAGTACGGACATAACCTACCCTTTCACCCGGTGCCCGCTTGACGTTGAGTTTCGGGACACCCTGTATATCTTCTATATATATAAAAATGAATTGGTGTCTGTTTGTACGCGCCTAACTCGGCTGAATATCATCCGATTTGCATTGGGATTTTTTTGTTGGGTTTGTATTAAACAAGGTAAACAGATAGCGGAGCCGAATTTTTCAAATTTTGGACGGTAAGTTTTAGAAATCGTTAAAACACAAAATTGCAGAACAAATATCGACAGATTATGACTTTGTTCTTTGTACAAGCATAACTTGGCTAAATATTATCCGATTTGCATGAGGATTTTTTTGTTGGATTTGTCTTGAACCAGGTAAACACACAACGGAGCCGGTTTTTTTTTTTTTTTTTTATTTTTTTATTTTTTTTTTTTTAACGAGTTTCTTCTCCACATGTGCAAGTGACCCGTTAGTTATAGCTGCTCTACTCGAAAATGCTTTGCTATTATATTTGGATGTTCCCGATCTACCACCACACAATTTACAACTCAAAGTCGGCTCTGTCATCATAATGCTGCGCAATCTGAACCAACCAAAACTATGCAATGGAACTAAGTTTACAGTCATCCAAGTAACAATAATCAAAGGCAAGTTCAAAGGCGAAGAAGTTCTCATTCCAAGAATTCCTTTGATACCAACCGACTTGCCATTCGAGTTTAAGCGGATTCAGTTTCAAGTTCGACCCGCATTTGCCATGACAATTAACAAATCGCAAGGCCAATCGTTACAAGTGTGTGGCCTTAATCTTGAATTCCCTTGCTTTTCACATATACAACTGTACGTGGCGTGTTCGCATGTCGGAAAGCCATCTGCATTGTTAGTTTATGCACCGGACAACAAAACAAACAACGTTGTTTATCACAAAGCGTTGCAGTGACCTAATCATTTCTGTTTAAATAAAAGTAATTTTAATCAATTTAATATCAATTGTTTAATTCTTTCTTAAGAGAGGCTCGACTTTCGAAAGGGACATTTAGTCAATTTAAGGCAGAACGAAGTTCGCCGGGTCAGCATGGGGATTTTTTTGTTGGGTTTGTATTAAACCAGGTAAACGAATAGCGGAGCCGAATTTTTCAATTTTTGAACGGTATTTTTTAAAAATCGTTAAAACAAAAAATTGCGGAACAAATATCGCCAAGTAATGACTTTGTTCTTTGTACAAGCATTACTTGGCTAAATATTATCCGATTTGCATGAGGATTTTTTTTGTTGGATTAGTTTTGAACCAGGTAAACACACAACGGAGCCGGTTTTTTTTTTTTAATTTCAATTTTTTTTTTCACTAGCAAAAACAATAAAAATAAGCTAAAAAAATATAAATTGACAAATTTTTCGATCTATAATTCAAAAAAAATTAAATAAACGTAAAATTAGTTGAACTGCAATATAGTCCGTAAATTAATTTAACTTTTTAACTTTTAAATAGTATTTTGTTTGGTGACCAACACAGTGTATAAAGGTATCTACTAAGTTACCAAGTGCGAAGTGAAATTTAATGGATTAGTGTTAATTTTTTTCTTTTTTTTAAGAACATTGTGATGACTAAAATTGAGGCTTTAATTTTATCGATAACGAATTTTAATAAGGTATTTTGTGAACGACCTATTTGTGTGTAATGCAATTGATATAGATGGTTATGCTAATGATATTGTCCCTGCAGGATTTTTCTATAAGTGTCATTATGCCGCCAATAAGACGATCAAACATTGGAGCGCGCAATAAAAACACGAGACGAGTGGCTATTCTGCGTGCGAATGCGAATCAAGAATCACAAGAGGAGATAGCCGATCATATGGAAGCAGATCGCGTAGGTGTCATTATGCCACCAATAAGGCAATCAAACATTGGAGCGCGCAATAAAAATACGAGACGAGTGGCTAATCTACGTGCGAATCAAATGGATGAACAGCATGCACATCGCAATGAACAAGTCCGTTTACGAATGACTAACATGCGTGACGCATTTTCACAAGAGGATATAGCCAATCATATGGAAGCAGATCGTGTAGCAAGAGCCACCCGTCGTACAAATGATGATCTAGATGAACATAACTTTAATCGACGTAAAGAGCGAAGGACACGAGCGCCACCTTATAATTTAAATCGGGCTGCATTCAGATATGATTCCACACTAACGTACAATGATCTTCCGTGCGTTAATATTTGGCCATTGAATGTCGTCTGTCAGCATTGCAATGCATTGAAGTTCTCGGCGGAAACGCCTGGGTTGTGTTGTGCAGGAGGAAAAGTAAAATTACCTGTTTTGGCCCCGCCACCGCAGCCATTGCGATCACTTCTGTATAAAGATACAACGCAATCACGGCATTTCCTCGCGCACATTCAACAATACAACGGCTGCTTCCAAATTACGTCTTTTGGAGCCACTGTTATCCAAGAACTCGTGGTAACAATCCCACCTTTAAGGTAATGTCGTCAGAAGAACTTTAACATTATGTCCAGTGTGGATAAATTGTCACATTATCCTTCTACTATTCAGATCCAAGGACAAATCCACCATCGTGTGGGAGCTCTTTTGCCGCAATTGATCGAGCATCATAAGTTCCTTCAGATTTATTTTCTTGGAAATTCAAATGAGGAACTCGATCAGCGTTGTGCTATTTTTCGTGCTATGAAACCTGAGATCATCGAACAATTGCAACAACTCCTACACGAACGCAATGCGTTGGTTAAAGTATTCAAAACTGCATTGGAAGCGATGCCTTCTGATCATTATAAGATTATTATCAGCGCAGACAAAAGACCAAGTGGTACCCATGCACGACAATTTAATGCTCCAACAATTGACTAGGTAGCGGTGCTAATTGCTGGCGAAAATGTTCAATCACGCGACATAGTCCTCAAGCGAAGTGATAATGGACAGTTTCAACGCGTGATGGAGACCCACCGGTCATACGACACATTACAATATCCGTTTATGTTTTCGGAAGGCGATGCTGGCTACCATTTTCAAATTAAAATGGTAAGCCCACTCTTCGGTTAGTTCCTCAGTTTTCCGAGATATCTTTTTCATCAACTATTAATGGGATTATCTTTCAGGGCATGATACAAATAAGAAAGTCAGCAGCATGAGCTTCTACGCATATCGCTTCATGATTCGCCAGGATGTCGACAACCATCTGTTAAGATATCGCCGATTGTTTCAACAGTATTGCGTCGACATGTACGTTAAGATAGAAACAGAACGCCTAAATTTGATCCGATTAAATCAAAATAAATTGCATTCGGAAGAATACATTAACTTAAGAGATGCCATACATTTCGATGGAGATGCAGCAGCAGCAAACATCGGCCGGTTGACTATTCTCCCAGCAACATATGTTGGAAGCCCGAGGCATATGCACGAATATGCGCAAGATGCAATGACATATGTGCGGCATTACGGACGCCCCGACTTATTCATAACATTCACCTGCAATCCAAAATGGCCAGAAATTACGCAACTCTTACTTTGCGGACAAACTTCGAGCGAACGCCACGACATCACTGCACGAGTTTTCAAACAAAAACTATTAATGATCATTGACTTCATCACGAAACACAATATTTTTGGACAGCCGCATTGTTGGATGTATTCGGTGGAATGGCAGAAGCGACCAGACCAGGTCGATTCAATCATTAGCACCGAAATACCCAGTAAAGAAGCCGACCCGGAATTGTGTGAAGTCGTAACTACGCAGATGATTCATGGGCCTTGCGGAAATCACAATCCAGATTCGCCTTGCATGGTCGCAAATAAATGTTCTAAGCGATATCCACATTCCCTCCTGGCAGAGACAATCACTATCAACGATGGATACCCATTGTATAGGCGGCGATCACCAGATGACAATGGCAGAACAGTCGCAATGAAAGTGAAAGGGAAAGATGTCTTGGTGGACAACACTTGAATTGTTCCATATTGTCCTCTTCTCTCTAAAGTATTTAAAACGCACATAAACGTTGAATACTGCAATTCGGTGAAGTCCATCAAGTACGTTTGCAAGTACGTCAACAAAGGAAGCGTGCTATCAATTAGGGCGTTATGTGAGTTGCAATGAGGCAATTTGGAGAATATTTTCCTTTCCGATACACGAACGCCATCCGACCGTTCAACATTTGGCGGTTCACTTGGAGAATGGTCAGCGCGTATATTTCAGGGAAGAGAATGCAGCTCAGCGAGCTGAACAGGCACCAGCAACAACGTTAACGAGTTTCTTCTCCACCTGCGCAAGTGACCCGTTCGCTAGAACGCTGCTCTACTCGGAAATGCCTCGCTATTATATTTGGAATGCGTCGTACAAAAAATTTCAACGTCGAAAACAAGGGCAAGCTGTTGCTGGATATGCGGATGTGTACTCAACTGATGCACTTGGTCGTATCTATACTGTTCATCCAAAAAATAACGACTGCTTCTATCTGCGATTGCTTTTGGTCAATGTGCCTGGTCCAACTTCGTACGAGAACCTGCGGACTGTTGATGGTGTGCTGTGTGCCACATTTATAGAAGCCTGTCAGCGGATGAATTTGCTTGCCAACGACAATCATTGGGACGCAACACTTGCCGATGCTACAGTTTCTGCGCCTGCGACTCAAATTCGTACATTGTTTGCCATCATCATCTCGACATGTTTTCCATCGAACCCCCTCATATTGTGGGACAAGTACAAGGACAACATGGCTGACGATATTTTGCATCGAGTTCGAAGAACAACATCAAATCCCGAACTTCAAATGCACGATGAGATCCGCAACGAGGCGCTGATATTGATCGAAGACATGTGTATGCTCATGTGCAGCAACCTGTTGAGTAAACTGGGAATGCCAACTCCCAATCGCTCAATGAACGATGCATTTAATAGAGAATTGCAACGCGAGCGAGAATTCGATCAAGACGCTTTGACAGAAACAGTTCGCACCAATGTCCCACTGCTCAATCCCGAGCAAAAGAACGGTAACGGTGGCATATTCTTCCTGGATGCACCTGGTGGAACTGGCAAAACGTTTCTCCTTTCCTTGATTTTGGCTTCAATTCGGTCAAGATCCCACATCGCACTTGCGGTTGCCTCTTCTGGAATAGCGGCCACGTTGTTGGAAGGTGGTCGCACAGCACATTCAGCGTTAAAATTGCCACTGAATCTGCAGTTGAATGAGGAACCAACATGCAATATTTCAAGAAATTCAGCTATGGCACAAGTGTTGAAAACTTGCAAAATTATCATCTGGGATGAATAACCAATGGCACACAAACGAGCATTGGAGGCTCTTGATTAAACAATGAAAGATTTACGGAACAATGTGAGACGCTTTGGAGGAGCAATGATATTGCTAGCCGGTGATTTCCGTCAAATTTTACCAGTAATCCCGCGATCAACGCCTGCAGATGAACTCAACGCTTGCCTGAAATTATCTTAATTCTGGCGATACGTAAAGAAGCTGCAGTTGACGACGAACATGCGAGTTGCGTTGCAGAACGATCCATCAGCCGATGATTTTGCAAAACAACTGTTTACAATTGGAAATGGTCAAATTACTGTTGATGCTGCAACTGGCCTGATTTCGTTCCCGCTGAATTTTTGTGAATTCACATCATCGAAGGAAGAGCTCATCAGTAAAGAGTTCCCTAACATCGGTCACAATTATTTAAACCACGATTGGCTCAGTGAACGCGCGATATTAGCTGCGAAAAATAAGGACGTCGATGATTTGAATTTCATCATTCAAAATAAAATCGCATTCGTTTTAATCGGTGGATCGCATAATAAATGATGATGAAGCAACAAACTATCCAATTGAATTTTTGAATTCGTTGGATGTTCCTGGTCTACCACCACACAACTTGCAACTCAAAGTCGGCTCTGTCATCATAATGCTGCGAAATCTGAACCAACCAAAATTATGCAATGGAACTAGGTTGACAGTGAAGAAACTCATGAACAACGTCATCCAAGCAACAATAATCAAAGGCAAGCTCAAAGGCAAAGAAGTTCTCATTCCAAGAATTCCTATGTTACAGAACGACTTGCCGTTCGAGTTAAAGCGGATTCAGTTTCCCGTTCGAATCGCATTCGCCATGACAATTAACAAATCGCAAGGCCAATCGTTACAAGTGTGTGGCCTTAATTTTGAATTCCCTTGCTTTTCACATGGACAACTGTACGTGGCGTGTTCGCGTGTCGGAAAGCCATCTGCATTGTTTGTTTATGCACCGGACAACAAAACAAACAACGTTGTTATCACAAAGCGTTGCAGTGCCCTAATCATTTCTGTTTAAATAAAAGTAATTTTAATCAATTTAATATCAATTGTTTAATTCTTTCTTAAGAGAGGCTCGACTTTGGAAAGGGACATTTAATCAATTTAAGGCGGAAAGAAGTTCGCCGGGTCAGCTAGTATATATATATATATAAAAGTAAGTAACCTGAATAAAGCCAGTTAAAAGCAACAAATGTATCCTGGAACGTGCTGCCGGCAGGACCTCGAGGGACATTCAAAATAAGTGACCTTTAACATTCATTTAAATATATACAATTACATATACATATATATATATACATAACCACTAATATTTGAGTGGAGGAAGGAAGATAAGACACTCGCGTCATCTGAAATAAGCCATTTTTTTTTATAAGTTCTACTGTTTTTCCTTGAACCATAATTGAATTTAAACCAATTGAAAAATAACAAGAAAAGACAGTTTTTTTTGTATTCTCTATTAATTTTCTTTCTTTCTTTTCAATCAATCATATTATAAACATATATTGAATTATAATCTTCTAGTGTTAAGTTATGTTAATAATAAATTTTTACCCAAAATTTCAACTGAAATAGTTTTTAGATTTAAAAAAAAATGGAGTGCTAAGTCTTTATCAAGAGGCATGATTTCGGCGTAATGTATAGAACACCTTACGAAGACTTCGACAATGACGTACTTACATTGATTCTTACATTACCAACTTACTTACCTACAAATTAAGATACTTACTTACCTACATACTACATACATACTTCATTACAATTACGTACTTACATATCTACATACTCACATAACGATACATGCATTCATAACAATTTTTACTTTACTTTACGTACCTACTACTACTTACTTACATATAAGATTGTAGCTGGGGGAAGTTTACATCAGGGGTCATCTCCAAACTTCTGGCCACGGAGATGACAATGGTTGTATCTTTGATACAAGGGTGGGGTAGGCCATTCTTCTGCCAACAACATCTGGCAGGGCTTTTGACGGCTCGGCGAACCATTGTGTTGGTGAGACAGTGGGGTCGATGGTGGATTTTGGTGGGAAATATAAAACAAAATTACTTACTCTTAGGCTTAGTATAGGATTAGATAGGCTTAGATTATATCTCTAGCGATATAAAAAAGTTATAATATTAAGGGCTTAGCGTTTAGATTAAATTTAGAACTTCGAATTTTTATATTCCAACCACCAGGAATCATTACATTGACGCCATCCTTTTACCAATGCAGTGGCATAGGTAACTAAGTCTGTGCGATTCCTTCACGTCCTTTTCCAGATCTTAATTCCAACTCCTATTTTCACTTTTCCTTTCCCATCCTTATTCGGTACGAGATTAATTTTGTTTGCTGAGTAGGTGGAGAAGGGCACAATCCACACCCAATCCTTCGAGCTTAGCCGAGCAAGAGCAAGCGTACCGTAGCTCTTCTCCAACACCAAAAGATGCCCCTGTGGCCAAACCTAGACTCGCAACAGATAATACAAAAGAGTATTACCTTTAAACATTGGTGACCCCGACGTGATTTCTACGTCAAACTTCGAGGAAGTGAATCGTGAATCGTGAGTGCGTTGCCAGGGCTTTAACACTGGCTGTCAGCGAAGCGTTACCAGGGCTTTTTAACACTGGTATAAGCAATCAAGGTTCCTGAGTTGCAGAGTTCCAGCTCGAAGTGTAGCAGCGTTCCAGGTCGCAGAGTTCCAGGTTGCAGTACTCCAGGAAGCAGCGTTCCAGTACCAAACATTCACTATACCTACCAAGTGGCCAGGGTCCACAGCAGTGCATTGATTCACCGCTAATTATTTGAACCAACCATTTGAACCACCGTTAAAATTACCATGGATGAGATGCAGGTTTTTAAAATAATAGCCCGGCAGAAGGCTATCGCTGAGGAACTTCAGAAACTGAAAACAAACATGAGCAAAGACAGTGCTGACCGCAAAACACTGCAATATAAGCAAAAAAGATTGCAAATTCTGGAAGCACTATGGGTGGAATTCCACCAAAACCATGAATGTGTAAAGAGTTTTGTTAAGGCGGATACGCCCTATATTCAAGGAAAAACGTATGAAAATTTCCAAAGAATTTACCTCGAATTAAAACAAACTCTCCATTTAATTTTGCCTGAGCCAACTGAAGATGATGCCAATGGAACAGCTGGTGGTGCAATCCAGACAAGCACTGGAACCATTCCTAAGGCTCCAGCTCAATCTAAGCCCACATTGCCTGAGCTTACAGAAAAAACAAAATGGTCGTCCGACATGCCTGTTGCCTCTGTGGAATTATTAAGGCTGCTAAAAAAACAGTCATCAATGATCGTAATGGTCGAAAACTTAATTTAGCGCCTGATTCAAGACCAAGAACAACATTCTGAGGAGTTCTACTTGATAAGGCTTAAATCGATTGAGCAGGACTGGGCGGCAATACGAGGCTTCCATCATAAAATATGGGAACTACTAGATGAGCCGAATTCTTCAGTCTATGATGTCGAACATTTTCTCTCCATAGAAGATGAAATGCATACTGCACTTACGACACTTTATAACCGATCAAGATCGAATTCTGGATCCGGGACAACTATAACCCAAAATCAGGGGACGAAATTACCAAAAGTAGTATTGCCAAAATTCGATGGTGACTACTCAAAGTTCATAAAGTTTCGAGATCTATATACGGAGCTTATCCACAATCAACCCATTTCACCATGCCAGAAGATGTGGTATCTGAATACCACAATCATAGGATAAGCTGAGAGGCTTATTCAGCACGTTTCCATATCTGACGCCAACTACATTGCTGCTTGGGAAACGATCACAAGCCGTTATGAAAACATGAGACTTATGGTAACAGCCTTACTTAACAAATTAATGGCAAAACCTAAAAGTCAAAACGAAAGTTCTTCAGCCATAAAGTCACTGCATGACACTGCGCAAGAATGCCTCCGCAGCCTGCAAAACTTTGGCATAGAGACAACCAATTGGGATCCACTACTCTTGCACATTCTCATCAAGCGGTTGGGTCGAAATTCTCTCACTCTTTGGGAACAATCATAAAAAACCCCAAAACTCTTGCCCACATTTAAGGAGTTCCTATCATTCTTGGAGCTCCGGTTCCAATCGTTGGAGGCATTATCAACAACCACAAGGGAAGGTTCGGATGAACAACGAAGAAGATTAAGGCCCAATAAGGCATTAACCACGGTCGCAGCGGGACCCAAATGTATTTCCTGCAAGGGCAATCATCAGCTGTTCGCCTGCCAGAAATTTCTACAGTTAAGTCCAAAACACCGATTGCGCCTAGTTCAAAGATCAATACACTGTGCAAATTGTCTGAAATCAGGGCACTTCACTAAAGATTGCTCGGTCGGAGGGTGCGCCAATTGCCAAAAGGGGCACAATACACTCCATCATTTGGATTACCCCGAAAAACCAGAGGGTTCAAAAACATCTACGCTAGCAGGTACCCCAACTTCTGTCGGTGACTCGCCAAAAATCTGCACTTCGGCGACAGAGCCCACACCTCATAGCACAAACACTGCATTCAAAACTAAAAGTGTGCTGTTAAGTACAGCTATTGTTCACCTGAAAAATTAATCGGGAGAACAAATATCATGTCGAGCTTCTTGGACTCTGTATCGCAGGTTAATTTAATAACTAAAAGGCTGGCCAAAACCTTAGGACCAAATGCACGAGACGCTGCTTGTTGAGGGGATCGGTCAAAGCAAGAGGTCATCTCATCGAAGAATCAATTTGGAGATTGGTTCCAAAATAAATGGATTCTCCACGAGAATTGAAGCACACGTATTGTCAAAAATTGTCTCACCGCAACCATTACGAGCAATTATAACTTCGAATTGTTCGATTCCGAGGAATTTCGTTTTGGCTGATTCGCAATTTAATCAGCCAGGGCCAATCGATCTTCTCATTGGTGCGGAAATTTTCTATGCAACCTTATCTGTTGGTCAAATCAACTTAGGTGAAGATCTACCAACACTTCAAAAAACTGTGTTTGGATGGACAGTAGCAGGCAAGGTGCCCTTTACTAATGATGGACTTTTAGCATCGTGCGGAATATACACTGAGGATGAAGCCCTTGATCAGCAGATTGAGAAATTTTGGCGCTTAGAAGAAACCACCCCCTCTCCAGATAATTTCACCCAAGCAGAAAGACGTTGTGAAGCTCATTTTGTCCAAACATCAACAAAGGACTCGAATGGCCAATTTGTAGTTCGCTTACCATTCAAGGAAGCCCCAACTTGCTTAGGTGAATCAAAAGACATTGCTTTCCGGAGGTTTATATCTCTTGAACGAAGGTTAGCCAATTCAAAAGAACTGAAAAAACTCTACACAGAGTTTATGGTGGAATACCAGAAATTAAAACACATGCAGGAAGTTAATTTCCATCATATAACAAAGCCCTACTATTTCTTGCCCCATCATTGCGTCCAAAAGCTCGATAGTAGCACTACAAAGCTAAGGGTAGTTTTTGATGGTTCTGCAAAATCCTCATCAAATATATCACTGAACGACATCCTCTCCACGGGCCCAACAAGACAAGATGACGTTTTTACGATGCTATTGCGATTCCGTATACCAAGATTTGTATTTACCGCGCACATAGAGAAAATGTACCGTCAAATACTTGTAAACGATGAGGACCGAAAGTTCCAACTAATATGGTGCAGGAACAGTCCAAATGACCTGTTAAACTGCTTCCAGCTCAACACCGTCACCTACGGCACAACATCTGCATCGTACTTGGCAACAAAGTGCCTCCAAGTTTTGGCGCAAAATAACGAGGATCGTTACCCATCGGGGTCAAAGGTATTATCTCGTGACTTCTACGTAGACGATGTTTTAACCGGTGCAGATAAGTTGACGGAACTTTTGAATACCCAAACTGAGCTCCTGACTATCTTCACAATAGCGGCTTCGAGCTAAGGAAATGGTGCGCTAATCATGAATCCTTATTAAAAGGAGTACCACTCGAGGACCGATAAACAGAATTGGACTTCAACACTAACATTGAAGATCA
Source organism: Platycheirus albimanus (assembly GCA_916050605.2). Taxonomy (NCBI): domain Eukaryota; kingdom Metazoa; phylum Arthropoda; class Insecta; order Diptera; family Syrphidae; genus Platycheirus; species Platycheirus albimanus. The sequence continues at coordinate 156,583,495 of OU696696.1, read as the reverse complement.
TGTGAAAACAATTGGTCTTACGTGGATGCCGAAATCTGACCAACTCTGTGTTAAAACATATTGGCTAAAAAGAGATCGAGTGATCAAACGAACAGCTTACAGTGACATAGCACATCTATTTGACCCCCTCGGTATCATGGCACCTGTCGTTGTAGTGGCAAAAATATTCTTACAAAGGTTGTGGGAATTGACGCTTGATTGGGATGCTGCATTACCTCAGGAAATGCAAACAACTTGGATAAAATTTCGCGAAGGACTGAGTCACTAAACAACATAAAGATTGCTAGGCATATATTTTCACACAAAACACCAAAAAAGATTCAGTATCACGTATTTGCCGATGCTTCAGAAAAGGCTTATGGTGCTGCGGCCTACCTCCGTTCCATCAGTAGTGACAACGTCATAACGGTGCGACTACTTTGCGCTAAATCAAGAGTAGCACCATCGAAGAAAACAAAGACATCTTTACAGGCAACTATTCCCAGGCTGAAGCTTTGCGCCTGCTGCCTTGCTGTCGAGCTTCTAGGGCGCTTACAAAAAGACCTAAACATTAATAATGATGCGACATTCTTCTGGACGGATTCGGAAATTGCACTTGCATCCTCGACAACTCTTCCCATCTTTATCGCAAGTAGGGTATCAAAAATACAAGATCATACAATTTCTGCGCAGTGGAGGCATGTGCCTTCAAAAGAAAATCCTGCAGATATACTTTCGCGTGGAATAGCTCCAGATAGCCTTGAGAATTGCAACATTTGGTTCTATGGACCGAAATTCTTACATGGTTCAACTTCAATCTGGCCACCTATATACGACGCTTAAACAATTAAGAGCAACAATAAAAATGAGCATATATCTTTGGGAGCCGCAATCCCTGATTCCCAAGATGATCTTCCTTTAAGTATCATCAATCATAAAAACTCATTCAAAAGAGTTCAAAGAATTATTGCGTACGCCTTACGATTTATCAACAATTTTAAAGAAAAATACCTTAATTCGAGAAAGGACTTAAAAATGAGAAGAGGCCCCTTAACTGTTTCCGAATTGAGCCAATTGAAGAAGGCAGTATTTAGCAAATGCAGCAATTGGAGATGGAAGAAGACATCCTGAATTTAAGAGATAACAGTGTTGTTTCAGATAAAAGTTCACTCAAGAGACTAACCCCATTTCTCGATGCGGAAGATATCATTAGAGTCGGTGGGTTTCGAAAGAAACTTAAGCCTACCTTTAGATATGCAGTTGTAACTTTACTGCTAGTTTGCTGCCTCGTTCAAGCTATTAAATGTACGCCGATAAACATTCGCACATTTAAATCGCAACCAGGAATATATTTTGAGAATCCGGGGACCTCTTCACATCATCATCGCCTATAACGACATGAACTCCTATTGGACGGAGTGTCAAACTTTAAGGAACTACAGCGAGAGACTTGTAAACATCTGCCATCTGTTACCAAACAAAACCGAAACCTGCAAGGAAACGATATCCCATTTCAACAGAAAAAATGAGGACTTCAAGAAAGGAAATGAGTTGTTAGCTGACACATCCACCAATCGGAGAATTCGCCGTGGAGCGCTCAATGTCGTAGGAAATGTAGTTAATGCCCTATTTGGAGTTTTGGACTCTGAATACGCTGATTAAATGTCCGCCTCAATTAATAAAATTCAGGAGGATGAAGGACATCTCATCAACCTAATTCGAAACCAAGCATCAGTAATTGACTCCACCCTTAACATAATAAGGCGAAATGAACAGGAAACAAGCTCTAGGTTTCAAGAAATTTACGTAAATCTTCAACAATTAGCAGCGTTGATTAACGGCATTAAGCTAGAGCATCATGAAGAAAAACTGCGCCAGCTATTTAATTCACTAGCACTGCAATTGATCTTAGCCTTGCCGCAGATACAAAAAACACAAGCTTCCTTAATAGATGTTCTAATCGACACCTACCATGGAAAGATAAATCCACAACTCATATCACCTGATAAGTTACGTGATGAACTTCTGCGAATTAAAGCCAATTTACCCACAGCCCTTAGGCTTCCAGTAGCACAAGATGATATACTTAAATTGTATCAACTCATGAGCATTCACGGCAGGGTACTCTCCGATCATATCATATTTAAGCTCACACTGCCATTACTAAGCCTTGATAAATTTGACCTATTCAAGTCGACGCCAGTTCCAGTATCTGTAAATGGTACATTTTTCACCATAAGTCGATCCACGGAGTATATCATGGTAACATTGCACCATGATCAGTACTATCCGCTTTCAGAAGGATCAGAAATAAGTTCTTGCGAAATCCATTACCTGAGCCATAATCAACAATCTCCATCATGCAAGATAACGAAGACCATCGAAGGACCTCATTGGATTCAGCTTTGCGCTCCAAATGAATGGATTTACGTACTAAAGAAAAGAATTACTTAAAGCGTCGTCTGCATCGGAACTGCAACACCGAGCATTTTAGAGGGCTCAGGAATACTTCAAATTCAACCCAACTGTGTAATCAAGGATGACCTAATGACGCTGCGCAATACACTCCATCATCCATCCATCATACATTCAACTTACTCAAGAATGTCACTGTCACCCCTAGCAAACCTTTCGGATTATGCTATTCCAGACGAATTCAATCCGGTAGTTCACCAATCTTCGAGCTACACAAACCATCTGCTAGAGCTTGATGAGCTAAGCAGCAACTGTTAAACATAACCAATAATTTGTCGTTCTCCACATTCTCTAACGATACACACCAATTTGCAGTGGCTTATATCGTCGTTGTTCTATTAAAACTCCCTAAGTCCATTATTTGTGTTTTGAGATATTTGCATTTAAAGCTAGTAATCAATATTAAAAATCGAAGAATTTTTTGGATTTCGGGAGTTTTAATTATATATAGTTTGATAATAGAGGAGTTTAGAGCTTAGGGAGTTTTGATAGAACATAGATCTTGTCATTTGAATAAACTTGGCGTATTTATCTCATTTAAACTAAAAATGGACTTAGGGAGTTTTAATAGAACGACGACGATATGGTACTTCTCATATCAGATCACTCACGGCACTGATCCTACTACTGTATAAATTGTTTAGCATGTACCGCTCTGATACCAACAAGACAGCTCCCACTAGGCAGAATACGAAAACTGAAGAGGAAGAACCCAACATTGAGGACCCCAACACCGTCACATTCGAAGTTTTGGTATAGTTTCGAACATAGTTCAACGCGCGAAGAATGTTGATATTATTATATCAACATAGGTCATGTACCTTCTCTGCATGTCATTTCATTTAACGCATTTGCATATCAACATTAGTCATGTTAATGTAGCTTCTCTGCATGTTATATCATTTAACGCCTTTTGCATTGCTTTTATTTTCGTGGCCAATGTGTGTATCTTGTATCATTCAATAGCCAATTCCCATAGAATGAAAAATTTTGTGCATCTGTCAGCAAAATTATTGCATTCGAATATTGGATATGGTTATTGAACCTTATGAGTTTTTTGTTTATTTTGTAGAAGTCAACATTATGCGACTATTGTTATTGTTAATTTAATTTTAGCTTAGTTTGCAAAAACTGTGTATAAATAGTATTGTAAGGAAATACAAATTATCATTCACGATCAAACTCTCTTCGATTATTTCTGTTATTGCTTCCCCCCACCAGAGGTAAGGGGCATTGGCTTAAAATTATTTCTGCTATTGCTTCCCCCCACCAGAGGTAAGGGGCATTGGTATAAAATAAAGAACATATTCGACGATAATACACCGGTACATAGAACCGGGTGTATTTATTACTAGGGCTGGTCAAGGTTTATGTACCCTGTCCAGCAAGATAATACAAAAGAGTATTATCTTTAAACAGAGTTTGTTGGTTCATTTAGGGTCAGTAGGAAGGTATCACCTTGGACATACCTCCTGATAGACGATAAGGGAAACAATCGGGGGATGTGGCGCGTTAATGATATAAAGCCATATGTTGACACTTAGTCAAAAGTCCTTAATCTTCCTTTTAATTCGTTATTTTTTATAGTTTGTTTGTTTTTTGGTAACTTTTCATATTTTATATTTTCATTTCGTGCCACTGATCCTGTTTTTTTATTTATTTATTTATTTATTTATTGAAATCAAGCTAAATGTCTAGCGTACAATAATTTTATCATATTATAAGTTATAAAATAATCGTTTAAAACCAATATTTGTTACATCGGGAAAATGAATTAATAAGTTATTATTTACGTTATATAAACTGAACATTTTATTTAAGGGCGAAGACCTTTCGTAGTTGGTACGATAGTGCGTTATATAAATTGGGTCAGGTAGACCTCTTAGATTACGGTTGGGAACATTAAAACTAATAGACCGAGAGCCAATGACATAATGAATCAAGTCATTTATATAATGTTGTAAGGCATATCAATAGAAAGCGTTGGGGGAGTTAGACAAGAAAAAGTTTGTCTGGCAGTTTTTTGGTGTGAAGAACATGGGGTAAATTCGACACAAAAGTGTGACAAAAATGAGTTAAGTCAAGTCACATATATAATGTTGTAACTCATTTCAATAGAAAGCTTTTGATTAGTTAGACAAAAAAAAGTTTGTCTGGCAGCATTTTGGTGTGACGAACTTGGGGTAAATTCGACACAAAGTATGACAAAATTTCAAAAATTAACTTATTTGGGTACCTTTGTAACAGAACGAATAGGTTGTGTTAAAACAAGAAAAAAATCCTGAGAGAGGGGGGGCTATTCCCCTCCGTTTAAATGGGAGGGGCAATTTTCTGGAAAAATGACTTATATTCGAAAAAAAAATATTTAAAAATAACCGCACCTCCTATAATGCCATAATATACGTTTTTGTAAAGCCAAAAATCTTTTCTTTAATTGTATTTTCAAATAAAGTTATTCTAGTACATCAGTTTAGAAAAATTAATTTTCAAAATCATACGTAATTAAATATTAATTTTTTTTCAAAATGTTATGCTCTTATTAGTTCTTAGTAAAACACTGAAAACCATATGGCTCTAGGACTTTTTGTTGCGAAGCTATTTAAAAATAACCGAACCTACTACTTCACAATAACAAGAAATTCTAGCCTAACAATCATCACACGGATTGCACAGGTGATCATTTTAAGTTCGGTTATTTTTGAATAGCTTAGCAACAAAAAGTCCTAGAGCCATACGGTTTTCAGTGTTTTACTAAGAACTAATAAGAGCATAACATTTTGAAAATAAAAATTAATATTTAATTACGTATAATTTTGAAAAAAAATTGTTTGAAATTTTTGTTTTTCAAAGTTTTGAGTTTGAAAATTAATTTTTCTAAACCGATGAACTAGAATAACTTTATTTGAAAATACAATTAAAGAAAAGATTTTTGGCTTTACAAAAACGTATATTATGGCATTATAGGAGGTGCGGTTATTTTTAAATATTTTTTTTCGAATATAAGTCATTTTTCCAGAAAATTGCCCCTCCCATTTAAACGGAGGGGAATAGCCCCCCCTCTCTTAGGATTTTTTTCTTGTTTTAACACAACCTATTCGTTCTGTAGGTTCGGTAGGTCTATGAGTTTTAGACGGCTAATGTACGAAGGAAGATTTAATGGGCTCTGCCAGCCTAGGCCTCTGAGGGCAAATTTTAAGAACCTTTTTTGTATTCGTTCTATTCGTATTTTGTGGCAACTGTAATAAGGGGTCCATACCTGGCAAGCATACTCTATAATAGGTCTGACAAATGAGGTAAACAATTGTTTGATGACATAAGGGTCAGAAAACTGACGTGATTCCCGTTTAATCCAACCTAATACTGAATTTGCCTTAATGCATGTGGCATTAATATGTTGCGTAAATTCGAGTTTTTTATCAAACAAGACACCAAGGATAGATACCTCACTTACATTTAACAGATTTACGCCATTGAAACTGTACTCAAAAGACAAAACAGATAGTTTTCTAGTAAAATTTATAATCTTACACTTGTCGATATTTAACAACAAACAATTTCGTACACACCAATTGTAGAAAGCATTCAAATCCGTTTGAAGCTTATGACAGTCAAGTTTACAAGAAATAGTTTTAAAAATGTTAACATCGTCGGCATATATGAGGCAGTTTGAGTGCCTTAAAACTGATGGGAGGTCATTTATAAATAATATAAAAAGAACTGGACCCAAATGGCTACCCTGGGGTACTCCAGAATTAACCACAAAAGATTTTGAATGGTAGCCGTTAAAATTCACAGTATAGGACCTATCAAGTAAATAGGATTTGAGCCAAGCAATGAAGTTCATGCTAAAGCCCAGCTTGCTCATTTTCTGAAGCAGAACTGTATGTGAAAGCTTGTCGAATGCCTTGCTGAAATCAGTAAGAACACAATCCATTTGCTTCTTGTTTTTGAAAGAATCAATACAGGACTCCGCTAACTCAATGAGAAGAGTGACAGTCGAACGGCCCTTTGAAAAACCATGTTGGTTAGGAACAATTATTGATTTTGTGTAAAAACTCAATGTTTTGCAGACCATTGCTTCAAAAAGTTTCGGAATAGCAGACAGTTTAGCTATTTTTCGATAGTTTCCAATTTGATGCTTTTTACCTTTTTTATGTAGAGGAATAATAAAAGATTGTTTCCATGCATGAGGAAACTTACACGTAGACAGTGAACAGTTGAAGAGAACAGCAAGTGGAAAGGACAAATGACTAACACACTTTTTTAGAACTGAAGCTGGCACTCCATCAGGGCCAGATGTGTCATTATCTTCCAAATTAGATATAAATTTCGAAATATCGCCGCCAGTTATATGAAAATTTATATCAGTCAAGTGCGAATACGATTTCAAATGACCAAATAGTTGATCATTTTCGTCAAGATTATCACAGTTTAGATTATCACAGTTCGAATAGTTATCACAGTTGGAAGAATCACAGATGAATGCGCTTTGAAAAAAGTCAGAAAATAGTTGTGTAATGATATGTGGATCGTGGACTGAAATATTGTTATGTTTAAAAACGGACGGATATGGAGTACATTTACGTTTGCTATTAATAAAATTCCAAAAGGATTTAGGATCCATTTTTAAATTGCTCTGAACATTTTGTATGTAATTAAGATACTTAATACTTGACTCTCTGTTGAAAATATTTCTGGCCTCACAGTAACTAATAAAATCGGAATCTAAGCCAGTTTGTTTGTATTTAAACCATAACTTATTTCTGTAGTTTTTTTATCTCCGCACTTCACTATCATACCAACTTGGAGCAAGTGATTTTGATTTATTAGATATAAGGGGAACAGATGCCAAAAAACAATCAAATATTTTGTCATAAAATTTTAAAACCATAGAATTAATATCTGAACAAGAATAAAGGCAGGACCAATCAATTAAAGATAGCAAACTATTCAATTTAGTGTAATCAGTTTTTTTAAAGTTGAATTTAAAAACATTGTCAGAATCTTGATTATTACTCCTTACAAAGTTTTGAACAGTTATGATGAGTGCTAGATGATGAGAGTCCTCTTTTACCAGAGGGTCAGTCGTTTTGTCCAGTGAAATGTCGGCATCAATTGTTGTGAAAATCAAGTCAAGGATCTTAGCATTTGAGTTTGGTATGTTATTTATCTGATGCAGACCAAGCGACGTAATATTATCCAGAGTCTGCGAGTCATCTACTGAAAGGTTTCCTGTTGGCACCATAGTGTTAGTATCAGGACATCGTTTCCAAGACACATTGGTTAAATTAAAATCTCCAAGGCATATTATGTCGTCATTGTAGTTCATCAGATCAAATATGTAATTTAAAAAGGTGAAGGCTTCGTTGTAGGTATTAACTGAGCTTCCAGGAACAATGTACATAGTGACGAAGTAGATATGTTTTCCTTGAAGATCCATCTTCACACATAAAAACTCTTCGTTCAAACAAACAGGAACACTGACTAGTGAAGTCACAAAACAAGATTTAACGGCAATAAGGATACCACCGCCAACAGTAGTAATACTCGGATCGGAGTATCTATCACGTCTATAAACATTAAACGAAGAATCAAAAAGTTCTGAGTCCTTTATTCCCCCAAATAGCCATGTTTCCGTCAAAGATATGACATCGTAGGAAAAGCTCGAGGTATTAAAGTAAACCAAATTGGTCTTTGTCCGTAAGCCTCTTACGTTTTGATAAAGTATATCAATTAGTTGCAACGAAGGTTTGTTGGTCTTGTCAAATTCTTCCGAAAAGGGTTATTCAAAGTATTTCGTTTAACGAATTCGTGGATGATTATGTTTTTCGGCCAGAAATGCTTATCCAACAATTGAGTAAATGTTTCATGTGGAACAAATAACTTGAAAGACGAGTAATCAATTCCTTTCGTTGGTAACTGCTCAATTTTGAAATTGGTATTTTTGAAATGTGATTCAATATATGCAGATATATCGCTGCACTTAGTGTTAGCCTCAAAATTTGATAAAAAAAATGCATTTGAATCTTTCAGCTGCTCTCAACGTTACTGTATGCATTACGTTATCCTTAGGTGCTTCTGCAGACAATGACGACGGTTGGATGAAGGAGGTCGTAGAAAATGTATTTGGACACACCGCAGACAAAGAAGGGGGCGATGGCATTATTTGAGAATTGAAGAGAGGTTCTGAATTTGTTGATGTGGATGAGGTTGATTTCGAATTCAAAGTACATGGAGCTTCGGAATTTATTGACGACATATAGGAGGGCGAATTCGAGGATAATGAGTTAGAAGATGTGGTTAAAGTTATAGTTGATGAAGATGAAGTTGATATCGAAGTGTGATGTAGTGTTGAAGTTATAGGTGTAGATGGTGCAATTGGTGGACCCAATGATGAAGTTATTGATGTTTTTTTCGGATGGTGAAGGTATGATGGAAGCTAAAGGAATATGTGCTGTTGAATTAGTTGAATCAGATGGAGTTTCAGGATTCATTGATAAGGTGGTTGAAGATGATGAAGCTAAAGATGATGAAGTTGAGGATGATGATTTAGAGGATGTTGTTGCGGTTGATGAAGATGTGGTTAATGTTGAAGTTGATGATGTTAAAGATTTTTTTTTTTTTTTTTTATTTTGTTTCTTCTTCTACTATGATGGTAAAACTGTGTTGTGTTGTACACCATGTTCTTTTACTCTCCAATCCTGGCCGAGCCTTAAGAAATGGGTTATTTTTCTTGAAAAATAAACACATTTCTTGGGAGGAAAAGGTGGACTTTGTTACGGTAAATTTTACCGCAAGAAAAACCTCCCTTTGGTCGTTATGTTCCGCTTTCTTTTTTCTCTTTGTGGCTGCAAAATATTGGCGAAGTTGATTGCAACCATGGTCTCATCAACCAGCGGTGTACCTAGCCTTATTTTGCAAAAGCAGGTGTTCGAGTCCAAGTACGACGATTCTGAAAAGTAACGAGACAGGTGAACTTACACGAACAACAACAACTGAAATCCTTTTAAGACTATCTTTTATTTTAAAACTTAACATATCGTAACGTAATTTTTAACATTAACTTAAAATAACGTAAATTTGTTTAATGTACGAAAGTTGTTTTTAACGCGTGTAAAATTAGTTTTGTAGAATTTTGAAAATGACTTTAAAGCAACGCTCCTTTCTGTATCTATGAAACAAGTTTGCTAAATAATTAATGCTTCGAATGCCTTGCGATAGTTGATGAGTAGTAGGAAAAAGCCTAGTTTAGACTTCTCCTCGATTTGATTTCTCTTTTAATTTTTCTCGAAAATAGTTTAAGTTGGAAAACGGTCTCGTCCTATGTTTCTGCAAGTTTTGCAAACATATCCAACAACTCGTCGAAACCGTGTTTGTGTGCGTGAGAGTTAGTTTAGGCAATTTTTGTTAAACTATTTTGATTCAGAATTCAATCAAGTTTATCAAAAGGAATACAAAATTCTTCCACCGAACCCATCCCAGCTGAGCAATAGTGGTGACAGCTATTTAATCAAGCTGTAGTTACACTTTTTTCGCATTCTCTCTTTGTTAAACATTAGTTAATTCATGTCGCACATCGCCGCGCCGGTCCGTCGAAATCGGTGCAAAACTAATTATTTTTTGCTAATTAAATTAATCGCGTTTTAAAAGATCGATTTAATTAAAAATTTAAATTAAATTATTCCCCTTCCCCTGTCGTGCTCGCGAAATAAAAAGCTACCAATATGTATGTATTTGCATGTGTAATGTGTAGCAATAACCGTCTAAGTTCTATAATTATTAAAAATGTGTACGACTCCATTGGGGGCACTTCTAATTAGGTACATGTTCTTTTGACATGCGATACGTCTGCGTCTCCGTCTGCGTTTTCCTATTGTGTTCCAGCAGTTAATTGATGTGTATTCGGAGTTAACGGTGTTCTTTTGGTAACTCCTTCAGCTTTCTTTCCTTCGGTTACTGTTGATGAGCTTTTGGTTTAAGACCTTTAAAAAAGAGTTTTTAATGATCAGTGTATTCGTGAAGTGTGTTGATCTTAGCATCCTAAGCATTTATTTTAATGCGTGGAAAAAATACTTAAGGAGAGAGTACGATAACTGAGGCGCCAAGATTTAATAACGGTTTTATGTTGAGGGGTCAAATACAAGTATTTTTTTAATACGCGAGGGGGGGTCTACCTCGCCCCGTTTAGGAGGTAGGGGTGATTTTCGAAAAAATGTTTTGAATGGAAAAATAAATATCTAAAAACAAAGGAACACCTTAAAAACACTACTATAACGGTTTTAAAAGCCAGACATCTGTTCTTTAATCCTACATATAAACTAAATTATTTGTTACAATATGTTGCGAGTCAGGGTTCCACGGAGGACTTACTTTGGGACAGTAGAAAGGCGGCGGCACGCTTGTCGTTGCACGGCTATGCTCGACGGAAATGGGGTGGTTCTTTGCCGCTTCCACTTATCCCTCCTGCTCGAAAATCAAAATTATCGTGCCAGAAAAAGAAGAAAGTTATAGGAAAGGAAGAGGAGTTTGGACAAGGATTGATGCTACGTTAAAAGGTATGAAAAGTTACCACAAATCGAAAGACTTTGACGCTACCTGAAGGAACATGTTAGTATAGTGCTTTTCAAAACCAAACTAACCTAACTATACCTACCTTAAATTCAAAATAATAAAAAAAATTTATTTTCCCATCACCAAAAATCATAATAAAATGAAATTCCATCACCCAAAATAATAATAAAAAAAATTAAATAAAATCACCTCCACCAAAGTCAAATTCGTTTGTACGAATTTGAACTTATATAAATCTTAAATGTACCTTAATCTAAACCCTTAAACTAAAGCACTTTACTTTTCTATTTCTCTCAGATACCGTACTACTGTATCCCAAGCGCTCGTCTGATGGTATTGACAAAGGCCTGGCCACCCACCCAAGTATCTGAAAGATACTTCCTGATGTTATTTCCATGGCCGATGTTCGGAAATAACCCCTAAAATGACCAACCAGTCGCAAACTGTTTGTTACGTAAAGTCAGTTGGTCATGTTATACTACCAGAAATTCTGCATAGGGACGGCTTTGTCCGCCTTCACACACCTTTAGCTTAAAAAAAATTAGCAACTCATAACGCAAACCTTTCAAACAACTTTATAAACTTTTATTTTATGAGTTTTCATAAAAAAAAATTGAGCTCTCCAACTCAGTGAAAATAGCTACAATCTAAAAATTTAAACTTTCAAACACTTAAAAACTAATAAAAATGTATTAAAATAAAAAAAAAAAACTGTATTAAACTAACCTAAGACGAAAAGTTAAAATGGTAGTGCTTTATCTGAATTTAACAATTTTTTTTTTTAAAGGACCTTCTGGTCTTAATATTTAAGACTTACTACTTTTTTCTGGACCCTCGGTGTCCTGTCGGCAGCACTACGAAGAACTGGAGTCGTTGGAGCTTTGTTTTTATGTAAAAAAAAATTATTAAAAATCAGCCACCAAAAACACTTTTCACTTCTCCAATAAAAAAATATTAAATAAAAAAAAATTGAGCTAAAGAAAAATGGAAAGCTTAATTCTCTACACCACAAAAAAATGTTAAGGACTTTAGTTGACTTTAATTCACTTTTTCTTGTTTTTCATAAAAATCCCAGTCTTCTTTTACTTTAGCTTGTAACGAAGTTACACATTTTCCTCACTGCCACCAACCGCCACCAACCAACCGCCACCAACCAACCGCCACCAACCGCCACCAACCGCCACCAACCGCCACCAACCGCCACCGACCGCCATCACACCGTCCCACAATCACCATGATGAGTGCATTAGCCTGTGACCATCATCACCGAAGACCACCGACCGCCACCGACCGCCGTCACAATCGCCATGATGAGTGCATCAGCCTGTGACCATCATCACCGACCACCACCAACCGCTACCGACCACCGTCACAATCACCACGACGATTCTTCGCAACATCAGGTTTGCATCAGAGACCGGCAAGTAAAGCAAAACCAACCACCCCTCCGCCCCGTACCGCTGATTTGGACTCCCAACCAACTCCGAACACACACATATGATAATAACCAGCAGAAATATCCAACCAACAGAAGAAATTATTTTAGTGCTAATATTTTTTATCTTTAATTTTATAATTCACACTTCCTTATTACTGTAATATTCCATAAGTATAAGCGAAATTTGTAGGGAAAATCAGACGAGCTCCCAGCCATTGGTATACGATTCTATTTAATAGAATACCGGGAATACGAGATCTCAAAGGTACGCTGCGGGGAATACCAGCAGAAACCTTAACATATTTTGAAGTAAAGGCATTAGGCCATCAGTTTCTTGTCGTGGAGTAGCTGCCATTGTAAGCTGCAACACAGACCTAATTTGTTTCTTGTCGTGGAGCTCTTCTTTTTAAGAAACTCTACAGACCTAATCCGTTTATTGTCGTGGGGTTGCTGCAGTCGTAAGCTTCACCACAGACCTAATCAGTTTCTTGTCGTGGAGCGCTTCCGTTCAGGAATCTCTACAGACTTAATCAGTTTCTTGTCGTGGAGCGCTTCCTTTTAGGAATCTCTACAGACCTAATCAGTTTCTTGTCGTGGAGCGCTTCCTTTTAGGAATCTCTACAGACCTAATCAGTTTCTTGTCGTGGGGTTGCTGCAGTCGTAAGCTTCACCACAGACCTAATCAGTTTCTTGTCGTGGAGCTCTTCTTTTCAAAGAATCTCTACAGACCTAATCAGTTTCTTGTCGTGGAGCGCTTCCTTTTAGGAATCTCTACAGACCTAATCAGTTTCTTGTCGTGGAGCTCTTCTTTTCAAAGAATCTCTACAGACCTAATCAGTTTCTTGTCGTGGAGCGCTTCCGTTCAGGAATCTCTGCAGACCTAATTCGTTTCTTGTCGTGGAGCTTTTCTTTTTAAGAATCTCTACAGACCTAAAACCAATTATTGTCATAGAGGCAACTCTATAGACCAAATATAGTTGGAATCGCTTCTTGTCATAGGATAAACTCTAGAGGCCAAATTATTTAAGCTATTTAATACTATATTGTACATCGAATCATTAATTTAGTTTTATTATTAAGTCCGTATATGAAGTAACTTGTTAAGGATATTTTAATAAATAAAAAGCATTGTTATTTCGGAGTTCAACACTCTTCAACCCTGAGTTTTCGCTTTCTTTGGGAACAACCCTGGACTTTGACGAGCCTACCTCAGCCTAAGTATAAAAAAAGCATCACAAGCTGGTGCTCAGCGAAGAAACTCCTTTAAACTGGTCCGCAGTTGAACACAGGTCTTCTTCTGATTAATTTTCTTATACATATATACATATAAAAAAAAAATTTCGAAGACTCTCTGACTCAGAATCACCGAAATCTTTCCTTTTGAATCTATCAAAACTAAACTTCTAGATAGGGTGCCTTCGATTTGGCAGACAAAAAAAACCGGCAGAGGCTCAGGTCCGCTAATGCAGCTCTTTACAGCTCTGGCAAGGAGAACCCAAACCTTATAAAAAAAAAATCCTCTTAGTAAAAATAGTGAAGTTTCACAGAATTACATACCTCTGCAATTATAGGCGTATGGTGTTGAATGCAGAAACTAACTTTGTTGAGGATTCGTTTCGTCGTAATTTCCAATTTGGATCTCTTGACGTTCACTAGATAATTCAATATATCAATATGTATAAAACACACATTTGGACTTTTTCTTTTATTTTTACCAATTATTCCTTTACTTCAACTTGAAGTTGTTATTGAAGGTATATGAAGTTCCAAAACTTATTATTTCAGTCTTTCACTTTTCACAAAAAGAACTATAGAAATAATTTGAATTTATGATTCAAATGAAGATGGCCGTTTGCTTTATGCTTCACACTCTGATTTTACTTTTCAATGACCATGAAATCATATTAAGGTCAACCCCAGTCTTCATTTATATGTATGTAAATAGTTACCTCTACATCTGAGTGAGATAACTATTTCAATCCATATCTATTAAAAAAATAATAGGTAGCATCTCTTATCCTTATCCATAAATTGCAATTACCCCTGGTCCACATTCTTAGAATTTAAGTTATATACCTACTTATTGCACTTATAATGATGTTTTCCATCATACCTTAACTAAACATAAACTTAATACACAAACAAAACTACCTAACTTCCTCGCATTTAAAAAGTCTACACACAGATAATGAAATTTCTTTTAAATTCACCACATCTGGCAATGCTACAGTTCATTTACATTTGATTTTTTAAACTGAGCGAAATTTCTTTGGTTTACCTGACCCCCTTTCCTTCAGTTGCGAGGAAGAAAGATATCGACTTTCACATTCGCACCTGAAGAGGTAAACAATAATCTCAAAAATAAAATATGAACTGTCAAAAAAAAAACAAATAACAAAATGTAAACAAGGAATGCAACAAATTGGAAAGGTGAGTAATAAATTATGAAATTTAGTGCTTTAAATTATCTATATTTCCAATACTATTACTAAAATTTGTTCTTTAAAGTATTGAGAACATTCTTCAGTAATAATCTTGGAAATATAACTCAATAGCAAGTCAGACGGTGTATCGGAGAAATTTCTGTGCTTGCACATGGAAATTTCCGAAACACCGAAATCCTCTTTTTAGGAATTTAATTAAAACCTAAACTAATATATTTTCTTTTATTTTACAGAAATCATGAATGGTGCAGGAGGGCAAGGAAGCCACCCCAAAAATAAAAAGGATGAAGAGGACCTGGCTTGGAAAAATCTTGCCCATCACAGCGCGTCTACCGCCGCGGCAAGCGTATTGCATTTTTTTTCATTTGAAATTTGCTGCAATCAGCCTAAGGGGTTGATTGTGCTCAAGAATTTGCCAGGTAAGCTTTATCTTGGAAAATCTCACGCAACAAATAGTTTTCAAAATATTGGCATTCAAACTCGAAATTTTGATAAATAAAATGCACGACTGGGTCGCACGTACTTGCTCTGTGGGTGCAATAGTACGATGAAAACAAACTTTTCGACCAATGAGAAGAACTCATTTTTGAAAAAATTGGTAAAACCTAAAAAAATTTGACTGAAACTGAAAAAACCGATACACGGGAGCTAACGTTAAGAAACCTTTAATATTTAAAATTAAGACGTTATCTTTTGGGTGTTATAAATGATACAAATGTCCACTTATGGCCAAATTAATAATACTGTTAAAAGCAATTTCCGCTATTATCATGTGTAGCCAAGAACTAAAAATGCAGTTTTCTTTGAAGTATTCTATATATGTTACGTACAAAGTTTCATAAAAATCGGGGAAGCCGTTTTTGAGTAAATTTGAAAAAACGAAAAAATTGGCCAAAATCTAGTGGCTCTTTGTATAGGAGCCACCATTCAAAAAAGAGAAACCGAAAAAAAAATCAATGCCATCTGGTAGGAAGCTGTAAGGAACTATACCAAACAATGTTTGAGTGAATTCGATGCAACCGTTGGCCATTTGAAAAAAAGCCGTTAAGAGCAGATCTCCGTTGTTTGCATTTTTAGCCAAAAACTAAAAACGCAGTTCTCTTAAGAACACTAAAAGAATATAACACACAAAGTTTAATCAAAATCGTTAGAGCCATTTTTGAGCAAATTAGAAAAAACAAAAAAAAATGGCTAAAACTGAACGGCTCGTTGTATGGGAGCTACCATTTAGACAGGCTTCACTGAAAAATGTATAAAGCCATCATATAGAAGACTATAAAGAACTATGCCAAACGAATTTTGATTCAAATCAAGAGAGCCGTTGCGAACTTATGGCCATTTGAAAAAAAGCCGTTTAAACCTGATTTTCGTTACGACCATTTGACAAAAACAAAAAACGCAGTTTTGTTCGAAATGCTTAAAGTTAGCTTAATTTTAAGTTTAATCAAAATCGTTAGAGCCGTTTTCGAGAAAATCCAAATTGAAAAAAACCGTTACTTGAAAGGTACAAGTTTGAGCCGGGCTAAGACGAAATAAAAAAAATCTCGACAACCGTTTTTCTTGAAACTGCTATATATCAAGTTTGAAGAAAATCCGTCAAGCCGTTTAGGCTGTAGCATGACGTGAAAAAGCGCACATCCGCACATCCGCACAGACGCACAGACAGACCGACGGACGGTATGGAGAAAACCACTTTTTTGGGCTTCTCTATCATCGTAATGTCATGTTTGATTAAAACCTCGATTTTTTTTTTCTGCACGAAACCAATACTTGCCCTATAGAGCAAGTAAAAAACGTAAAAAAATATTTTTAAATCAACTTTGTTCAAAATTGTGAAATGGAAGCTAAAATTGTTTTCCTGTGATCGATGCCCAAATAAGTTTTTTATCGAACGCAAGAAACCAAAATCTCTTATGTTTTCTAGTTCTTGTGAGAATTGAAAATTACTGAAACTACTTTCTTATGAAATTTTAGATTCTTGGCATTTATTTTGATTTCATTAGAAGATTAATGTTGATGAAAGGTTTATCTTTGAAAGTTAAGTACAGCAATTCAGTAAGCGTTACCCAACATGCATAACGAGGAGTTAGAATTGCGTTGCATTCCACATCCTAGTCAGTCAGTTTGTGAGTAAGGAGTCATATGATAAAATCAAGTTAATTTACAATTCACATGATGTATTAAAAGGGTATGTCAGTCTCGTCAATGAAGTCATCGTCCGTACTTTCGAGTTCGTCCTTGATGATGTGGAGCTGAGGTTGTTTCGGTGGCAAAACGTCCTCTAGGTTTTCACTTTGGACGGTGGGAGGATCGAAGTCTTTAAGTTGCATACCAACACTTTCGCTCCCATCGATAAACCTGGGTTTACTTTTTTTATTGATTACTTTTTACTATTGATACAGGCGCCTGCCAGGCAGCTGGACCTACCCTAAGCAGAGCAACGAAGTTGCGTTAGCGGGTGTGCCCCCGAAAAGTTAGTTAAAATCCCTTCCACCCAGGTACTGTTGATTAAAAATACTATTGGCACAGGCAGGCGCCTGCCAGACAGCTGGACCTACCCTTAGCGGAGCAACGAAGTTGCGTGAGCGGGTTTGCCCCCGAAAAGGTAGTTGAAATCCCTAGATCCCGCGGACTAGGGTACTGTTGATTAAAAATACAACTGGCACAGTGGCCTGCAGGGCAGCTGGACCTACCCTAAGCGGGGCAACGAAGTTGCTTGAGCGGGTGTGTCAACAAAAAGGGAGTTGAAATCGTTAGATCCCGCGGAGTGGGCCCCCAGGTACAGTTGATTAAAAATGCAATTGACACAGGCGCCTGCCAGGCAGGTGAACCTACCCTAAGCGGAGCAACGAATTTGAAATCGAAGTTGAAATCCCTAGATCCCGCGGAGCGGTCCACCCAGGTACTGTTGATTGAAAATACTATTGACACAGGCACCTTCCAGGCAGCTGGACCTACCTTAAGCGGAGCAATGACGTTGCGTGAGCAGATGTGAAGTTAAAATCTTTAGATCCTGCGAAGCAGGCCACCCAGGTACTGTTGATTAAAAATACTATAAACACAGGCGGCTGCCCGACAGCTGGACCTTCCCTTAGCGGTGCAACGAAGTTGCGTGAGCGGGTGTGCCCCGAAAAGGGAATTAAAATCCCTAGATCCTACGAAGCGGGAAACCCAGGTACGGTCTGGCGCTTGCCAGACAGCTGGACCTACCGCTAAGCCGGCCAATTAGGTACTGCTGATTAGTCCTCAAAGTTAGATCACCGAAAATACCAAAAAGAAAAATCTCATAAGAAAGTAGTTTCAGTAATTTTCTCCAAATTTAGAAAACATAAAAGCTTTTGGTTTTTGGCGTTCGATTAAAAATTTATTCAAGCATTGTTCACAGATAGAAAATTTTATTTCCCATTTCACAATTTTGAACAAAATTGGTTTAAAGATATTTTTTACGTGTTTTTTATCAAAATTTCGAGTTTGAATGCGAATATTTTGAAAACTATTATGACGAGTAATTTAATTTAAATGTAGGATTAAAGAACAGACTTTTGGCTTTTAAAACCATTACAGTTATGTATTTTTAATGTTGCCATTGTTTTTTAATATTTGTTTTTCCATTCAAGACTTTTTTTCGAAATTCGCCCCTACCTCCTAAACGGGGCGTGGTAGACACCCCCATTCCAAAGTAAGAAATACTTGAGTTTGACCCCACTACATAACACCGTTACATTAAATCTTGGTGCCTCAGCTATCGTACTCGTGCCATACTTTAAAATGAAGTTTCAAAATGTTAAGCTATTTTCTTTTAGGAAAAAGTTTATTTGCGTAGGTTTTTGAAGCGCGCTGTAAGTTTTTTGGTATTTGCTGTGTTTTTCGTAATTTGGTTTGTGATAATAATGTGATGTTAAGTGTTTTTATGTGAAGTGTACTTATGTTTAAAAGGTGGATACTGGGTATACCCTTCAAAACACACTTTCTATCTTTCAAAGTAATTAAATGAAAATTTTAATCTTAAATAAGGACGGTAACCTTACATACAATTGTTTAAGATTGTTGCTTATTTGAAATGTTTACTACCGAAACCCTGCAAGAGCTTTAGTATGAAACGCCCTTACGGAAAACAGAAGAGCGTGAATGAAGACAAACATCAATATCATCATTGTGCTGCCGATTTATGTTGAACAGAGTATAGATTATTATTTGTAATTCAGTTTTTATTTAATTCATCTCTCAACCTATATTAACATCCAGGATCTGGACCAAAAACCTTAAAGGCTAGCTTAAATATCTACTAAACATAACTTACTGGCCCTATGCAGGCACTATAAATTATGACCCTAACCATTTATTCTATAGCCTTTCGGCTTAAACCTAACTTAGTTTAAAAACATCATGCACATATTTACTTATTTTATAAAAATGTGATTGAAAAAACCTCAAATTAAGGGTTTCTTTATATTATATGTATAATGTTTATATATAAAACTTAAGACAACCTTAGTACCCAAATTAAACCTTCTCAAAACTACCTAAAACTAGAACAGCCACAGCAGAAGTTTTGTGTTTTTGTTATTTTTTTGTGTTTTGTATTTCTTTGTTTGTTTTTGTGTTTTTTTTTGTGCTACCATGTCTGTTCTCAACAAAACTACCTTAAACTTATGTAAGCTGACCGAGGTCATTACGTTGACCAACTTTTTAATACTCAAATTTCGTCGCTCATCCACCAAAAGTGCCTAGCTTGTTTCAATACACCCCGACGGTCCCGATTGGACATAGCCCTACTGAAATGAAGGCGCTCTGTTCCGTCTCCTTCGGCGGCGTCTCGGTCATACAGGAGTCGCCGGTCTACAGTCAAACGGCCGACGTGGTTGATTAACGGAACCACCAATCTAACCTGTATCAGGCCTCGAAAATCTAAAAATATCAAATTTTCGGTGGAATGAAGCCGCTCAAACGTGCATTTTCAAAGTTTTCACCATTTGGGTAGTAAGCCACAAAGATGAGTCCATGAGATGAGATCATAGCCCTGTCAACGTGAACTCGAATAAGCTTCAACAAGAAGCCATCTATCCCGTTTATGTTGGCTCCATTGTATAGGACCTTGTTGGAATAGTAACTTTTGTACTCCGACTTTTGTGTACTGTCTAAACCAAGGCAGGTCCTAAGAAACTGCCTTTCAAACACCCGAATCTTTTCCATTTCCGATGGGGCAACGTTGGACCTTACAGGGCACCCATACATCAGATGCTGATCCAGCCAGATGCCAATGTACTTTACCACACTTTTACTTGCCAATAAATGTATAGTTGGTCCAACGATCACTAGATTTCTCCATTTCTTTCTGATTTCCCTAAGAGCCTTAGAAAATGGGGTTCATAAACAGTTTCGCATTTCTGGAAATTGATTTTCGATTTCCAGTCATCGAAATATTGTTCAATCTTGTCGAAGTTACTCTGCAAGAGAACTCTTATAACCTCGACTTTTGGAGCCATTCTGTACGCTACAAGGTCATCGGCATACGCAATCGCATGAGTAAGACAACTTATCAGATCGCTGGTGTAAATACTAAAGAGGATCGGCGAGCTCACCGAACCTTGCTGTAGACCATTTTTTATATCAAATGTTGTGGTAGAAGTTACATAGCAACTTTTTACAACAAACTTTTTACTATTAAGCATGTCATAAAGAATGTATAACAATGGTTTACTTATGCGAAGTCTGGTCAGCTTCCGATAAAGCCCCTCTAACCAAACGGTAGCGCAGGCCTTTTCTAAATCAACCAAAACGGCACCCGTGCATTGATTCTTAGCTTTGTTCCATTGGATATCAGAGACTAGCTTAGACGCAGCATGAATGGTGTCATGCCCCGCCTTAAAGCCAAACTGATTTTCCGGAATAATATTTTAGTCCTCTGTCCACTTGATCAGAGCTTTATTTAGAACTTTTTCAAATACCTTACTATACTCTATTCAAGTAATTTATTCAGCACATGCCATATGAGGGAGCTTTTTATCTACCAATGATGCCTGCAGGTAATCCTAATGGCAAACTAAAACAGAAACTGCCTCTGAAATTAAACCCAAACCACTTAACACACAAGAATTATTGTTGTGATTTTCGATAAATTTGGCCGCACCCATAACCTTTCAGTTTGACTGCAAAAAGCAGACTATTTTTTGTTTCTTTTTGTTCAGTATAACAAAAACAACCCTCATCGTCATCGCACAAAGCACATCTAAAAGGTGTTGCCATGATTTAAAAAAAGGGATCTCGTTACTGCATTTCTATGTTGAGAATTGAGATTTGGATTTTGTAGCTTTTTCAGCTTTTGATTGATAGGGAGGTGTTGTCATTTGTTTTTGTTTTTGTATCCTTTCTGAATAACCGCTTGGTGGTGTGGAAAAAGATAAATAATTTTTGATTTTTTGTTTTAAATCATAAGATGGTAACCCTAATGTAAAATTTACTCGATTTGCGGCAATTTACTATGCAAAGTATGGAAACCCTGTGAGAGCTTTAACTTGAGACCGATGTATGCAAGCCAATATAGCCAGACTGAGAGGCAAACGTCCTATCTTCCTTGTACTGAACAAATTACTCGAATAGAGTATAATACTCTTAAAAAGACTGTTAGCTCATGAAGATTTGGACAAGAACTGTTTTAGTGAATTCATATTGATTGAGTTTACATGATAGTTAGTATACATAGAATATAGTATATGTGTTAGTATATATAGCATATACAAGTATGAGCATATGTTTGTATATATGTATGATAATGTCAATGTAGGAATTGTAAAAATATATATTCAAAAGCATCAATACTATAACATCTCCCATTCTTTAGCAAGTAAAAATATACATTATTTTAATTTCGTAATAAATTAATTCAAAAATTTAAAATTTATTCAGTTGTATACTCTCCTTTAAAAATTATTTGGTAATTCAGTTTTTTTTTATTGCTATTTTTTTTTTTGATGTAAATAAATAATGATTCTTGATTAAAGAGAAAAAAGTAAGTTTCAAAAACCTTACGTATTTGGTACAAAACGATCAAGCATTTTCTTGACCAGTGTTGAACGCCTTAATTCATCAGATTCCGAGCTGCAGATGTTGTTTTCCGATTATGTCATTTCACTTGTTGCATTATCTGCATTATCTTCGAAGTTGTTGGTTGAGAATCTGGCTTTAATTGACTTTTCACCACCTGAAAATGCTTTTATATGATGTCTTTTTCGTAAATAATGATATCCGTCAACATAAACGAGTACATTTCGGTCAGAAGGTACATAGATGACTTCACCTTGAGACCAACGTGAATGTCGATCGTTTGGTTTGAACTGCACGTAAACATCTTGCCCGTACTCCAATGCTGGTAAATTTCTCGCTTCACGGTCATAATATTTTTTGCTCAGTTGGCGCTGCTTCTCAATAAAAGGTTAAACATCGTGTGATACTTGTGGCCTTAGTCTGTCTATGGTGAGAGGAAGACATGATCCTAGACGTCTGCTCATTAATTGTTGTGAAGGGCTTGAGCGAATTTTGTTGATGGTAGTCCTCCATTCGAGTAAATATTTCCAAAAACTTTGTTTTGCAATTTTGGCTTTTTTAAAAAGTCCTTTAACAATTTCAATCGATGCTTCGGCCTAACCGTTACCTTGCTGATGATAAAAGGTACTTCGTTTGTTCGAATTTTGTAAGCACAGTGTAAAGTTTGAGCAAGCTTGCCTAATGTGTTTTGATATATTAGGCCAAAATACCGTTTCCCTGGCTCTTACCAAACAAGCCTCAATTCCTTGATGACTGCTTAATTCTTTGCAAAATTTCTTGACGAAGACTTGATGGAACTAAAATTCTGGATCCTTTGAGAATTAATCCATTTGATAAAGTAACTTCTTCTCTTTAGTTCCAATAAGGTTGCTCCTCTTCGCTGAAGAGAGTTTTTGTGCTAGACCTTACTTACTTACTTAAGTTGGCGCAGACAGTCCATTGTGGACCACGGCCTCAACCAACAATCCTCACCAGCTAGGCCGGTCCCTAGCCAGTGGCCTCCAGTTGCGCACACCAAGTTGGTTGAGGTCGTTTACCACTTGATCGCGCCACCTTAGATGGGGTCGGCAGTCCGGGTTGGAATTGAAGACTCGTCGGGCAGGAGCGTTTTCGTCCATACACTCCACATGACCCAGCCATCTAAGCCGCTGAATTTTCAGCTTCTTAACCAAGTCCATGTCGCTGTATAGCCCGTACAGTTCGTCATTGAACCTTCTCCTCCATACTCCATTGATACATACAGGCCCGAATATCACCCGAAGAATCTTTCTCTCAAAGCACCCCAGCCTGTATTCATCCGATTGTGTCAGTGTCAACGCTTCTGCCCCATACAGCAGGACTGGGATGATAAGGGTCTTGTATAGTGTCTCCTTGGTCCTTTGAGAGAGGGCTTCACTACTAAGATGCCTTCTTAGCCCGAAGAAACAGCGATTGGCAAGAGTGATTCTTCAAATGATCTCTTCACTGATGTTGTTCTGAGAGGTTATAGTATAACCCAAATAGACAAAGTCCTTGACACCCTCAAAGTTATGTCTGTCCATTGTGACGTTTTGTCCGAGCCTACGGTGATGATCTACTTCACCCGAGGACAGCATATACTTTGTTTTATCTTCATTTACAGCCAGACCCATTCGAGCCGCTTCCACTTCAATACTTGCGAATGCTCCACTGACAGCGCGCTTCGTTCTTCCAATAATGTCAATATCATCAGAATAGCCAAGTAATTGAACGGATCTAAAAAAAATCGTACCGCTGGTGTTGACATGCGAGTTGCGTACGATTGCCTCAAAAATGATGTTGAAAAGGTTACATGACAGCGCGTCACCCTGTCGTAAGCCTTTCCTCGACATTAAATGAGTCGGTGGTGTTCTTACCAACCTTGACGGAGCAGCGCGAGTTCTCCATAGTCATCCTGCACAATCGAACGAGTTTGGCAGGGATGCCATGGTGACATGGCTCTGTATAGCTCGTTCCTGTTTACGCTGTCATATGTGACTTTAAAATCGATAAAGAGGTGGTGAGTATCGTTCTGGAGTTTTTGGGTCTTTTCCAAAATCTGCCGAAGTGTGAAAATTTGGTCAACGGTTGACTTACCGGGCCTGAAACCACACTGATAGGGGCCAATCAGTTCACGTGCGAAAGGGTTCAGACGTTCACACAGAATGGCCAACAAGATTTTATAGGCGACATTTAGGAGACTTATACCTCTGTAGTTGGCGCAGCTTAGAGTATCTCCTTTCTTGTGGATAGGGCACACAATGCTGAGGTTCTATTCGTCAGGCATACTTTCATCCGACCAGATTGTACAGATGAGTTGGTGTATGCTCCTCACCAAGTCATCTCCCGCTGCTTTGAAGAGTTCAGCCGTAAGGCCATTCGCTCCAGCAACCTTGTTGGACTTTAGTTTATATATTGCTATCCGAACATCTTCTTGGCCGGGAGGATGAAAATTGTGTTCATCATCATCCAAATTGAATGGATCATTCTGCCTGACAGCGATTAGTTGGTTGTCTTCGCCGTTAAACAGTCTGCAGAAGTGTTCTTTCCAAATTCTCAGTACCGACTGTGTATCTACAACGACATGTGCTTGGCCACCCATTAAGAACTCGTTCTTTGAGACTTAACATTTCTGCATCAATAGAGGTAGCTTCTTTTATTGTATGTATGTATGTATATTGTAGAAACTTTAACTGGTCACTATGCTTCCTCGATAGTGACGTAGACTCCAGCGCTGATATGATAACAAACATTATTCTCTGCGGGATGAGACATTTTGTTCCGAATAGAACAAAAAATATCAAACCAAAAGAGAATTCATGGTTCGACTTGAGCTGCAAAGAGGTTATCAAGGAGAGAGAAGTAAGCTTCCGATGTTATAAAGCCAACCCTTCTGAGGAAAACCGGAAAAAGTTCAAACAAGCTAGAAAGACCTGTAATGCTCACATTCAAAGAACCAAATTTTTGCATGAACAAAAAATAAGGCAAAAAATACTACAATGTCCCAGTGGTAGTAAAAATTTTTGGTCATTCGTGGTAAGCTCCCAAGCGAAAGCAGATTTATTTGCAGCAAAGTTTACTGCTAATTCAACGCTACCCCAGTGTGATATGACTCCTCCTGTACTTGAGAACGTGAATGGTTTTATGGGACAAATCTTCTTTCACACTCGAACAGTTGCAAGAGTACTAAAAGATCTCAACATACACAAATCCGCTGGACCGGATAGTATTTCTCCCATAGTTCTGAAGAGGTGTGCTTCCACGCTGGCAAAACCACTGCGTAAGCTTTTCCATCTTTCCTATTCTACAGGTCTCTTCCCGAGTGGATGGAAAACAGCAATTGTCCAGCCCATCCCAAAAAAAGGGGTATCTTCATCCCCCTCAAATTACCGACCAATTGCACTGACTTCCCTTCTTTCCAAGGTCATGGAAACTCTGATAAACTTTCAGATCAAGAATTATCTTGAGAAACGGAAACTTCTTAATGACCGGCAGTACGGTTTTCGTAGCAATAGGTCCACTGGTGATATGATGGTATATCTCACCGAACAGTGGAACAAATCTTTACATCGTTTTGGAGAAAGTAAGATTATTGCACTTGATATTTCTAAGGCATTTGATAGAGTTTGGCATGAAGCTCTTTTATCGAAAATGCGTGCATTTGGCATCGATGAACCCCTCCTTCGATGGATTAGAAATTACCTTTCGGACCGTTCAATTCGCGTTGTTTTGGACGGTTTTCAGTCTGCTACCCACAAAATAAATGCTGGTGTGCCCCAAGGCTCCGTTCTGTCTCCGACTCTCTTTTTAATCTTTATAAATGATCTCTTGTCTAATACTTCTAATCCACTAAATTGTTTTGCTGACGACAGTACTCTCAGCTTTTCATACTCGTTTCCAGATTCACATCCATGTCCTTCGGATGTGGAACTGCAACGAAATCGTATGATAAGCTCATTAAATTCCGATCTTGACAGCATTGTCCAATGGGGAATCATCAACCGCGTGGAATTTAATGCTTCAAAAACTCAATGCTGTCTTCTGTCGTTAAAGCATAACCTACCCCCTATGCCACTGTCCATGAGTGGCACTTGCATTGAGGAAACCGACCAGCTCTGCGTTCTAGGTATGTGCATCACAAATCATCTTTTGTGGAACGATCACATATTTGTTTCCTAAATCGATGCAAGAAATATTTTTCCCCTTCTGATCTGGCTATAATCTACAAGGCATTCATTCGCCCGAAGCTAGAGTACAATTCTCATATCTGGGCAGGTGCTCCTGTCACTCACTTGCGCCTACTGGATAGGATTCAAAAAAAGCCTTAAAATTGATAGGTGAAAGAACCATTACCGAAACATTTGTTTCACTTGAACATCGTCGTAATGTTTCTCGTCTAACCTTGTTTTATCGCTACTTCCACAAACAGTGCTCCAGCGAAATAGCCAGATGCGTTCCTCCCTTAAAACAATTTCCCCGTAACACCCGCACCGCAAGGAACGCCCACCAATTTACCCTCGAGCCTAACTTCGGACGTACTGTTAAGTATAGAGACTCTTTCTTTAGCCGCACTACAAGAATGTGGAATGCTTTACCCGGCTCGATTTTTCCCTCCCATTGCGATATACAGGCATTCAAAACCAATGTGCACCGGCACCTCCTTTTATCTCCTATCCTCATTTCCTGAACGCTCGCACTGTGTTGACTCATATTAAGGGTATTAATAACCCCTTGTGTGCGGGCTCAAACTAAAAAAAAAAAAAAAAAAAAAAAATGTAAGCGTGCATCTGAAATTTGAATGTTACCTAGTGGATCTGTTTCTGATATTTGCAGTAATATAGTTTCAATCTGTTCAACTTGGTAAATCTCGTCTTCGTTTAGTTCTTTCTCTGCTTCACTACATGGGAGTCTATACAAAACATCCGATATGTACATCAATTTTCCTTTCTTATATGTTATCTCCAAGTTGCAACGTTGAAAAGACAACTGCATTCGTTGTAAACGCTTTGAGGCTTTTAACAAAGACTTTTTAAAAATCGATTTTAGAGGTAGGTGATAATTTTCCACTTTGATATTGTTTTGCTCACTCAGGTATTGATTGAAACGTTTGCATGTAAATACTATGCCTAAGCATTCTTTTTCGATCTGCGCATATTTACGTTCCGCCTTTGTCAAAACTCGACATGCATACGCAATTGGATGACCATCCTGCTTTAATACTACACCTAGCCCTATACTGCTCGCATCGTTTTAGATTACTGTATGCTTATTCGTATCAAAATACTTCAAAACTGGAGCTTCCGCTACCACTTTTTTTCAGTGTGATAAAAGCTTCTTGCTCGGGAGGTCCCCAGTGCCATTCAACATTCTGATGACATATTTTTCTCAAAGGTTCAGTTATTTCAGAAAGCTTAGATAAAAATCTATACTACTCAAAACGAAATAAGGGCCACGAGAATATTTTTTCTTCTACAGTATTTTTTCGGATATCATCCCGATATTTTTTTTTATGAATGCCATTTTCCTCCCCAGTATTGCGTTAATGTGTAAAATAAAGTTTTAGTTATTATTTATTATTTTTCTTCCGTGTACAGATTAAAATTGTTTGATTCCCAAATGAAAAGGTGCATTTTTGTTAATTGATTTTGGACTAGTTTAAGACAATTCTCTTGACTGTTTCGGTTTGTTTTTAAAAGTTTAACGATTAATTTAATCATTGATGTGTAAAATGCCAAAAACCCGACGTCATATAGACACTGTTTCTGCTGCCAGGGCCGTAACGATGCTTGAGGCTGGTCAGTCACAACGTTCCGTGGCCTTACAATTGGAATATTCACGACGGGCTATCCAAAACCTTTGGAACCGTTATCAGGAGACTGGGAGTGTATCCCGTCGTCGTGGCTCGGGATGAATTCGATCTACCACCGCTCAGGAAGACCGGTATGTGCGACTTAGTGTGCAACGTGATCGCACTGTGACCGCGGGCGCATTACAAAACCGATTACTCCAGACTACTGGTACCGTTGTCAGTGACCAGACTATTAGCAACCGATTACACGAAGATCAACAACGCTCACGGAGGCCTGTAACTTGCATTAAACTAACCGGGACTCATCGTGCGAATCATTTAAGGTTTGCACGCCAACATCTGGAATGGAGTGCGGAGCAATGGCGTAAGGTGCTTTTCACGGGTGAGCGTAAAGTAAAGTTTTTTAGTGACGACCGGCGTATAAGAAAGTGGAGAAGAACCCGAGAAAGATTTTCTGATCCTTGCATAAACGAAAGTGACAGATTTGGTGGTCCCAATGTTATGATCTAGCACATACTTCCCACACCTCAATATTCACAAGGGGACCTGGCGGTCTCCTGATCAAAATACCGTCAACCAAATTGATCACATTGCGATTGATAGCAGACATGTGTCCAGTGTCATGGATGTCCGCACTTTCCGAGGGGCCAACATAGACTCGGACCACTACCTTGTTGTAGCTAAAGTGCGAATGCGGATCTCCACCAGACCGCAGAACCGAACATCCACTGTGAGAAAGTTTGATGTTGCTAAGTTACAATCGCAAGAGACTGCCACAACCTTTGCCAATCATGTCTCCTCTTATCTCTTCACAAGCCCGGCGTCTGCGCCAAACCCAGAGGCCCAGTGGCAACATTGCAAAATGGCCATCAAAACCGCTGCCACGGATGTTTTGGGTTTCATTAGGCGACCACAACGAAACACCTGGTTCGATGATGAGTGCAGGCTCGCACACTTGGCCAAAGACGAAGCCTATCATGCAGTTCTGAATGCCAGAACTAGAGCTGCCAAGAGCGCTTTCCGTGCGGTATACCAGCAAAAGAGGAAAGAGGAACATCGGCTTTTCAGAAGAAAAAAAAGAGAACTGGAAAAACGAATGGTTGAATCTATTGAGGGGTGCTACGGCAGAAGCAATGTTCGAAAGTTCTACCAAAGGGTAAAGCATTCGTCCAAGGGTTACAAAGCCCGAGCGGAAGCATGTAGAGACGAGGGTGGGAATGTCGTTGTAGATACACAGTCGGTGCTGAGAATTTGGAAAGAACACTTCTGCAGACTGTTAAACGGCGAAGACAACCAACTAATCGCTGTCAGGCAGAATGATCCATTCGATTTGGATGATGATGAACAAAATTTCCGTCCTCCCGACCAAGAAGAAGTTCGGATAGCAATATCTAAACTAAAGTCCAACAAGGCTGCTGGAGCTGATGGCCTTACGGCTGAACTCTTCAAAGCAGCGGGAGATGACTTGGTGAGGAGCATACACCAACTCATCTGTACAATCTGGTCGGATGAAAGTATGCCTGACGAATGGAACCTCAGCATTGTGTGCCCTATCCACAAGAAAGGAGATACTCTAAACTGCGCCAACTACAGAGGTATAAGTCTCCTAAATGTCGCCTATAAAATCTTGTCGGCCATTCTGTGTGAACGTCTGAACCCTTTCGCACGTGAACTGATTGGCCCCTATCAGTGTGGTTTCAGGCCCGGTAAGTCAACCGTCGACCAAATTTTCACACTTCGGCAGATTTTGGAAAAGACCCAAGAATTCCAAATCGATACTCACCACCTCTTTATCGATTTTAAAGTCGCCTATGACAGCGTAAACAGGAACGAGCTGTACAGAGCCATGTCGCTTCTTGGCATCCCTGCCAAACTCGTTCGATTGTGCAGGATGACTATGGAGAACTCGCGCTGCTCCGTCAAGGTTGGTAAGAACACCACCGACTCATTTAATGTCGAGAAAGGCTTACGACAGGGTGACGCGCTGTCATGTAACCTCTTCAACATCATTCTTGAGGCAATCGTACGCAACTCGCATGTCAACACCAGCGGTACGATTTTTTTTAGATCCGTTCAATTACTTGGCTATGCTGATGATATTGACATTATTGGAAGAACGAAGCGCGCTGTCAGTGGAGCATTCGCAAGTATTGAAGTGGAAGCGGCTCGAATGGGTCTGGCTGTAAATGAAGATAAAACAAAGTATATGCTGTCCTCGGGTGAAGTAGATCATCACCGTAGGCTCGGACAAAACGTCACAATGGACAGATATAACTTTGAGGTTGTCAAGGAATTTGTCTATTTGGGTTCCACTATAACCTCTCAGAACAACATCAGTGAAGAGATCAGTCGAAGAATCACTCTTGCCAATCGCTGTTTCTTCGGGCTAAGAAGGCATCTTAATAGTAAAGCCCTCTCTCAAAGGACCAAGGAGACACTATACAAGACCCTTATCATCCCAGTCCTGCTGTATGGGGCAGAAGCGTGGACACTGACACAATCGGATGAATACAGGCTGGGGTGCTTTGAGAGAAAGATTCTTCGGGTGATATTCGGGCCTGTATGTATCAATGGAGTATGGAGGAGAAGATTCAATGACGAACTGTACGGGCTATACAGCGACATTGACTTGGTTAAGAAGCTGAAAATTCAGCGGCTTAGATGGCTGGGTCATGTGGAGCGTATGGACGAAAATGCTCCTGCCCGACGAGTCTTCAATTCCAACCCGGAGGGCCGACGCAGTTCTGGAAGACCCCACCTAAGGTGGCGCGATCAAGTGGTAAACGACCTCAACCAACTTGGTGTGCGCAACTGGAGGCCACTGGCTAGGGACCGGCCTAGCTGGCGAGGAATGTTGGTTGAGGCCGTGGTCCACAATGGACTGTCTGCGCCACCTTAAGTAAGTAAGTAATGTTATGATCTGGGCCGGAATCGGCTTACAAGGTAAAACTGACCTTGTTTTCTGAATGAGGGCACTGTGACTTCTCAAAGTTACATCGAACGAATTGTCACACCGCATATCATTCCATTCTCACAAAAACGGTGGACGGTTTCATCCTTATGCAGGATAATGCACGACCACACACAGCCCGGGTGACCATCTCTGTCCTGGAGGAAGCCAATATTCAGGTTATGGCTTGGCCTGCCTACAGTCCTGATTTGAATCCATTTGAACACCTTTGGGACCAATTAAAACATCGAGTCCGGGCAGCCAAAGAAAATGTGCACAAACAACAACAGCTGATTCAATTGCTCAAAAGCTGCAGGGAGGATAACCCAGATGAAAGCATCCACCATCTTATTCGGAGCATGCCATCAAGGCTTCAAGAATGTGTTTTGAAAAGGGGAGGACATACCCGTTATTAGTTCAACAAAAATAAACAACAGAACCGTCGATAAAAGTCAATAATTTAATGTTATTTTTAAGGTAAAACGCATTAAAAAGTGTCAAAAAACGAAAAAAGTTCATTTCATTTATTTTTACTTGCTCTATAGGGCAAGTATTGGTTTCGTTGGGAAAAAAAAAATCGAGGTTTTAATCAAACATGGCATTACGATGATAGAGAAGCCCAAAAAAGTGGTTTTCTCCATACCGTCCGTCGGTCTGTCTGTGCGTCTGTGCGGATGTGCGGATGTGCGGATGTGCGGATGTCCACTTTTTCACGTCATGCTACAGCCTAAACGGCTTGACGGATTTTCTTCAAACTTGATATATAGCAGTTTCAAGAAAAACGGTTGCCGAGATTTTTTTTATTTCGTCTTAGCCCGGCTCAAACTTGTACCTTTCAAGTAACGGTTTTTTTCAATTTGGGTTTTCTCGAAAACGGCTCTAACGATTTTGATTAAACTTAAAATTTAGCTAACTTTAAGCATTTCGAACAAAACTGCGTTTTTTATTTTTGGCTCAAATGGTCGTAACGAAAATCAGGTTTAAACGGCTTTTTTTCAAATGGCCATAAGTTCGCAACGGCTCGCTGGATTTGAATCAAAATTCGTTTGGCATAGTTCTTTATAGTCTTCTATATGATGGCTTTATACATTTTTCAGTGAAGCCTGTCTAAATGGTAGCTCCCATACAACGAGCCGTTCAGTTTTAGCCAACTTTTTTTGGTTTTTTCTAATTTGCTCAAAAATGGCTCTAACGATTTTGATTAGACTTTGTGTGTTATATTCTTTTAGTGTTCTTAAGAGAACTGCGTTTTTAGTTTTTGGCTAAAAATGCAAATAACGGAGATCTGCTCTTAACGGCTTTTTTTCAAATGGCCATAAGTTGTCAACGGTTGCATCGAATTCACTCAAACATTGTTTGGTATAGTTCCTTACAGCTTCCTACCAGATGGCATTGATTTTTTTTCGGTTTCTCTTTTTTGAATGGTGGCTCCTATACAAAGAGCCACTAGATTTTGGCCAATTTTTTCGTTTTTTCAAATTTACTCAAAAACGGCTTCCCCGATTTTTATGAAACTTTGTATGTAACATATATAGAATACTTCAAAGAAAACTGCATTTTTAGTTCTTGGCTACACATGATAATAGCGGAAATTGCTTTTAACAGTATTATTAATTTGGCCATAAGTGGACATTTGTATCATTTATAACACCCAAAAGATAACGTCTTAATTTTAAATATTAAAGGTTTCTTAACGTTAGCTCCCGTGTATCGGTTTTTCCAGTTTCAGTCAAATTTTTTTAGGTTTTACCAATTTTTTCAAAAATGAGTTCTTCTCATTGGTCGAAAAGTTTGTTTTCATCGTACTATTGCACCCACAGAGCAAGTACGTGCGACCCAGTCGTGCATTTTATTTTATTTCATTTATTTATTTATTCAACTGAATCTTTTACAATGGGCTTTTCGCCTATAAAATTTATTAGTAAAAGTTTATGAAGAAATTAATTAATTTGGATAAAATTACATTATATATACAAATTCAAGGTAAAAATGACAAGTTATAAAAATATTGTGTTTTATTTTAAAATTACTTTACTTTTTCTGGTTAGCTATTAGGAAAGTACTCTAACTAAATTTTGAATTCATATATACTGCCAGGTATCTGAGTAGTGCCGCATCAAACTGCGTAGTGCCACGAAGTCTTCTCATGTCATAGGGCAAACTGTTCCACTGCCTGATAACATTAACAAAGAACTGACGTTCCGAGTTCCTACAAGTAAATCTTGGTTGCAGTAACATAAATGACCGAGACGAGTTTGTGAACTGTATCTTTTCATAGAGGTATGATGGTTCCTTACTGACTATTACTTTATTCAGTGTTTTAAGGGAAAAATATTTAAAATATGCGTAAAGACCACAGCCAATAATGTTGTTCGTATAGCTTGGCACATGGTCATATCGCTTGAGATTGTATACATAGCGTATTGAATGCTACTGTTAAGTTTCTTTTCGTCTCAGAGTTATGGTTATTTACTATTTGGCATCCATATGTTATGATTGGAAGAATAAATGTTTTTGCTAAGCTAAGACGAATATACTGGGGAGTAAAATGCTTTGATAAGGAGAGGCTTTGTAGGGAACCATATATTTTACCGATTACCGTTTGAATATGATCATCCCAAGTTAGTGTGCGATTGAAAAGTATGCCTAGGTTCTTAGCTTCTTCGACATATTTAAGCTGTTGATTGCCGAGATACAAGGCAGGGAAATAGCTGTAGTCAAGAATATTTTTATAAATGACTAGGCATTTTGACTTGCCTGGGTTAAGGTGCAGGTTATTTACGTTTGACCAGGTCAATATGGATCTTAGATCGGTATTTAATTTATCTGCACCCTCCTCAATCATTCCAAGCTTACAGCTATGCCTTACTTGAGCATCATCAGCATACAAATCTAGTGAGGAAAATTTAACCTGAGACGGGAGATCATTTATAAAAATTGTAAATAGCAATGGACCAAGTATTGATCCTTGGGGAACTCCTGAAAACAGATTTAGGGGGCTGGACATTTTGTTATCAATAACAACAGCTTGACTCCTCCCACTTAAATATGAGTGAATCATTTTTGCCGCAGTACTTGAAAATCGAAATTGTTCCTTCAGTTTAGATATGAGTATCCTGTGATTGACCGTATCAAAGGCTTTGGAGAAATCCGAAAGCACTAGAAAAGATAATAGATCACTGTCAATAGCAGTTCTAATGTCATCCGAAACTTTCAAGACGGCGGAGACACAGCTGTGATTTTGTCTAAAACCGGATTGTTGTGGACTCAAAAGTCTATTTGCATTTAGAAAAGTTGAAATTTGATTATGTAGGATTTTTTCAAGTACTTTTGATAAAAATGGCAAAATTGATATTGGTCTGAACTCTTGTTGAGATAAGCGGGAAGCAGGTTTTTTTAAGACCGGAATCACCTTTGCAATTTTCCAACAGGATGGGAAATGCGAAGTCATAATTATAGTGTTGAAAATATGCGTAAGGGCAGGGAGAATGTGGGGTAGGATCATTTTTAAGAAAAGTGGGTTTATTTCGTCGAGGCCCTTATCACTTGATTTTATTTTAAGTATCGCGCATAAGACATCAGCGTCATCCACCCTTTGAAATTCAAAGAGATCAGCACTAACTGGGTCAGCAACCCGACAGGCTTGATTTCTTTCGGGGATATAAGAATTATCACTTTCAGGGTCAACAACCTGTAAATTTTGGATTCTAGCAAAACTATTATTTAAAATATTTGGGCATATGTCAGAACAACACTGTTCCTTTTGCTTTCCAACACCAAGTTCCTTGATATTTTTCCATAACGTCCTTGGTGGTAAATTTTAAGTAAACCAAGATTTCCGATCATTTCGAATAAGTTTTTTTTAAGAGGTATGTGCGAATTGAACAATTGGTTTATAGAAGTTTGCAGGAAGGAAACTTGGTCGTCTGAGGATGATGAAAAATATATTGATTGCCAGTCAATCTGTATTATATCGTTTTCCAAGCCTATAAGATTAACCGCTTTAAAGTCCCTATATTTGAAGGATGATTGATTTACACGAGGGGTTACTTTGAATGTTGCGAACAATAAATCGTGCTTTGAAAAAGCAGATGCCTCAAGTTGAGAATAATGAAAGACATTTTCAATGTTATTAATAAGAATCAAGTCTTATAATGTTGAAGTTGTATTAGTAAAATGTGTTGGATAAGAAGTGTTGATAGAAGATAGATTGAAAGTTTTTATTTTGTCCACAAAATATCGCGAAATGTCTTTTTGAAACAGGTCACAATTGAAATTGCCACATAGAATAACTTCAGCATAAGAACATGAGAAACGTTCAAGTTCCGTGAAAAGACTTGCAAAATTAACATATCTATTGGGACGGTAAACAACTCCAAGCAAGCAAATATTAACACCGTTCGGATTTTCAATAAATGTTACGGATGTTACGGATATATATTGCACGGATGTATATTGCAGTACCACCACCCACACGATCAAACCTATCGGCGCATAACAATTTATACCCAGACAAACTGTAAACATTATCTTTTATTTCAGTTTGAAACCATGTTTCAGATACGCATATGACATCGATACTAGATCCCACAAACAAATCTCTAAACTCATCTATTTTAGCATGTAAGCTTTGAGCATTTATATGGCAGACCCTAAGGCCACCACGTTGATTGCTCAAAACTTTAAGCATTACTTTCAATCTTTGGCTTCTGTTACCGGCAGGAGGATTATTAATTATCATATTATTACAAGTCATTTTCAAAAAATAAGAAAATCATTACAAATCTATGCAAAAGAAGTCCTTCAGGGCAGTGACAGGTGCAGAATTCAGATAATTGGCAGAGTTTTAAGGAAAATGTAAACAAGAAAATAAAAATAAATATGAAAGAAGTTTTTAAAGCAAATAAAAAGATAATCAAATAAAAAATAATAATCTCCACAAAGTGCAGGTTACGTATCGCCATTCTGATCATCTCTTTCATATGCAGATTCATGGGCAATTAAATTTAAGCTTTCGATGGTCGATATTAAAAGTGATTTCTCATCTGCAGTTGCAGCTATTTTTTTTACAAAGACTTTTCCACTTCGAGTGTAAACACTGGAAAGCTTTTTGGCTCGCTTGAGTTGGAGAGCTTTTCGAAGAATCAAGTTGTTGGTAGATGTTAAACTTTCGTTGACAAGTATTCGGCTGTCAGATGGTATTCCTACGTCACGAAGGCAGGTACTTGTTTTCGTTGATTTCCAGTGACGATGAATTGCCCCAAGAAGATTATTCTTTTCAATGGATGTGTTGAACTTAATAATAATTGCTGAGTCCAGTTTATCTTTCTTAGGTTTTGTTCGAAAAATATGTGCAGGTACAGGTGTTGGCACGCAGCTGACAGATACACATAATTTGTTGAACAAATCTTTAAGATCCTCGTCATGCTCCATTGGAACACCAACCAGGATGGCATCCGATGACATTTTTTCTCGTTCCAAATCATCAACACGTTGAGCAAGTGACAGTGTATTTAGAGCTACAGCAGCAGGTGTTGTGGGTGTCATTTCAAGCTGTTGGACTCTTTTTGACAGGTCATCTAGCGTTTGGTCAACCATTGCGAAATGTTGCACAAAATCGCTAACAATTTGCTGGTGTATTTGTTTGCTTGTGTGAACCCAGTGCACCAGTAGAATGTTTTTTGTCCATAGCGGGTGTGAGACATCGTACAATTATAATTTATAGGTATTATAGTTTTAAGAAAGTGAAATTTCTTTAAATTTTACTTGATTTATCTGCCAACAACTTATGACTGAATTACAACACTTTAATGAGGTTATTTGTGTAAAGTTTAAAGAAAGAAAACTCAAAAATTAATTACACTACAAAACTTCGTGTGTCTAGCTTGTCATACTCTAATAATAAAGTGTTGTTTGCTTAATTGCATTCAAATTTATGAAATTAAATGAGACATTGGTTGTTTTATTAATCTTAATTAACCAG
This sequence comes from Platycheirus albimanus, assembly GCA_916050605.2. Lineage (NCBI taxonomy): Eukaryota > Metazoa > Arthropoda > Insecta > Diptera > Syrphidae > Platycheirus > Platycheirus albimanus. Next base: position 156,546,805 of record OU696696.1, on the reverse strand, counting down.
AACATGGTTTTTCTAGCTAAACACAAAATAATTCGAACATTAGTGGTGGCCCTTATTTTGTTGTGGTGAGTATAGTAAGGTAAGTACACATTACTATAAACCGCTGCGTGTCTTTTACATTTTTTGGAGGTTCCATTTGTAAGATGTCTCTTACCTTTGATTGATCTACCTTTAAGCCATGCGATGTCAAAATAAATCAAAAAAAAGGAACAGTAGTCCGTCCCATTCTCGTCTTAAGTGGATAAAGCTTTAAATTTGATTCCCGTAATCTCCGCAGCAACTTTTCCAGATTTGTATTCTGATCAAAAACAGCCTCATTCATACTGTCGCCCCTACCCAGTATCAGAAAATCATCAACTATAACCTCCACTTCTTCAAGTCCGTCAATGACCTCGTGCTGTTTCATCTGGTATATCTCTGGAGCTGATGCAAGTCCAAACGCCAATCTATTCCAAAAATACCTGCCGAATGGTGTGAGACACCAAAGTAGTAAGCTCGCTACTTTTCCCATCCAAAACAATTTGCCAGAATCCATTCATGACATCTAAAGTTGAAAAAACTTTAACATTTGCCAGGTTGGGCAATATTTCCTCAAGAGTAGGAATTCGATATTTAGGGTGCTTTAATGCTGTATTTAAATGCATAGGCTCTAGACAGATTCTTAATTTATCTTTTCGCTTAACTAAAATCAAATTGCTAGTCCATGGCGTATGATGACTTACTTTCTTATTTATGTTTTTACTCACGAGCTCATCAAGTTTTATTTTGAGATCTTTTTTTAGTCCAACTGGAATTCGTCTTGGTACCTCTTGTATATCGGCGCAATGTTGTGATCAATTCCATATGCCACTTTTCCCTCCAGCTTACCATCACCCTGAAAAACATCTTTATATTTTTCTATTATTTGTCTAGCATTACTGTCTTTTATTTGTTTTACAAAGTTAACAGATTTCACCACAATTATTTTGAATATCTTTGAAGTTTGAGCAGATAAAATTAGAATACATTTTTTAGAAACTAATTGAAAGCTTAACTGTTTTTTATGACATCGTGTTGAGCAATCAAGTCGACAACTCCAGCTGGTTTTATAAGACTTCCTCCAAAAGCTCGTAATTTTATATTGCTTTTTGCTAATTTACACTTTATATTAGTTATATTTTTATAATCGTCTATGTTCATTATATTGCACGTAGATCCGGTGTCAATTATACACTTAAATATTTTAGATGATTTTAATTTTGTATTATCGGCTCCGAAAAATTCAAACTGTCTTCCAATCATTTCTTCCCCTCTGTCTTTCATACCAATCTGTGCCAAATGCAGAACCTCTTCTTCACTTTCAGTTCCTTCTATGTTATATGTTCTTTGTTGAGGTTGTTGTCGTCTCTCTTTTCTGCATACTCTATTGGAGTGGTTTTTTCTTTTGCATTCACTGCATGTTTTACCATTAGCGGGACAGTTACTTTTTTATGTACCTACATTACCACAGTAGCCACAGGTGTCATTATTGTATTTTCTTTTATGTTGCTTTTTTATGTTGTTCCATAAGTATACGTCTTTGCAATTCGTTGCACTTTATTCCTGGTATAAGTCTGTCACACATATATTCATCTTCGTATTCGGTAGGGTAATCGTATGTTTTGATTAAATTCCTAAGTCTGCAAATATATGCTTCCACGCTTTCTGTTTCTTGCTGTTTGGCTGTGTTGAATATATACCGTTCATAACGTATATTTTTTGTTGGAGAAAAAAAATTATCCAGAGCATCCAAAATACCTTTTGCAGTCTTACCTTCCTCTGCAGTCATTTTTGATTTATCCAGAATCTTAAAACATTCATCGCCAATACAAGCTTTTAGTATAGCCACTCTTACCTCTGGCTTTCTCCTATCGAGTTCTGCAGCTACTTCATAATTTTCCCATTGTTTCCTAAGCAATTTTCAATTTTCCAATGCATTTTCTCGCACGTTCAACTGCCGCAGTGGTGGTATTTCATTCCAATAGTTTAAGTTTCGTTTGCCATTTTTTTTTTATATTATTTATTATTACTTTTGACACCATGTTATCTCATGAAGATTTGGACAAGAACTAATTAATTTAATTCATATTGATTGAGTTTACATGATAGTTAGTATACATAGAATATAGTATTTATGTTAGTACTAGCTGACCCGGCGAACTTCGTTCCGCCTTAAATTGACTAAATGTCCCTTTCGAAAGTCGAGCCTCTCTTAAGAAAGAATTAAACAATTGATATTAAATTGATTAAAATTACTTTTATTTTAACAGAAATGATTAGGTCACTACAACGCTTTGTGGTAAACAACGTTGTTTGTTTTTTTGTCCGGTGCATAAACAAACAATGCAGATGGCTTTCCGACACGCGAACACGCCACGTACAGTTGTCCATGTGAAAAGCAAGGGAATTCAAGATTAAGGCCACACACTTGCAACGATTGGCCTCCGATTTGTTAATTGCCATGGCGAATGCGGGTCGAACGGAAAACTGAATCCGCTTAAACTCGTATGGGAAGTCGGTTGGTATCAAAGGAATTCTTGGAATGAGAACTTCTTCGCCTTTGAACTTGCCTTTGATTATTGTCGCTTGGATGACGTTTGTCATGAGTTTCTTCACTGTCAACTTAGTTCCACTGCATAGTTTTGGTTGGGTCAGATTGCGCAGCATTATGATGACAGAGCCGACTTTGAGTTGCAAATTGTGTGGTGGTAGATCGGGAACATCCAACGAATTCAAAAACTCAATTGGATAGTTTGTTGCTTCGTCATCATTTGTTATGCGATCCACCGATTTGAACGAATGCAGTGGAGCTGCGATTTTATTTTGAATGATGAAATTCAAATAATCGACGTAATTATTTTTCGCAGCTAGTATCGCGCGTTCGCTGAGCCAATCGTGGTTCAAATAATTGTGACCGATGTTAGGGAACACTTTGCTGATGAGTTCTTCCTTCTATGATGTGAATTCACAATTCAGCGGGAACGAAACCAGGCCAGTTGCAGCATCAACGGTAATTTGACCATTTATAATTGCCAATTGTTTTTTTGCAAAATCATCGGCTGATGGATCGTTCTGCAACGTAACTCTCATGTTTGTCATCAACTGCAGCTTCTTTACGTATCGCCAGAAATACGATAATTTTAGGCAAGCGTTCAGTTCATCTGCAGGCGTTGATCGCGGGATTACTGGTAAAATTTGACGGAAATCACCGGCTAGCAATATCATTGCTCCTGCAAAGCGTCTCATATTGTTCCGTAGATCTTTCATTGTTCGATCAAGAGCCTCCAATTCTCTATTGTGTGCCATTGTGCATTTATCCCAGATGATAATTTTGAAAGTTTTCAACACTTGTGCCATAGCAGAATTTCTTGAAAAATTGCATGTTGGTTCGTCATTCAACTGCAGATTCAGTGGCAATTTTAACGCTGAATGTGCTGTGCAACCACCTTCCAACAACGTGGCCGCTATTCGAGAAGAGGCAATCGCAAGCGCTATGTCGGATCTTGACCGAATTGAAGTAAAAATCAACGAAAGGAGAAACGTTTTGTGAGAAAGTGTTGCGTCCAAATGATTGTCGTTGGCAAAAAAATTCATCCGCTGACAGGCTTCTCTAAATGTGGCACACAGCACACCATCAACAGTCCGCAGGTTCTCGTACGAAGTTTGACCAGGCACATTGACCAAAAGCAATCGCAGATAGAAGCAGTCTTCATTTTTTGGATGAACAGGATAGATACGGACAAGCGCATCAGTTTAATACACATCCGCATATCAGGCAACAGCTTGCCCTTGTTTTCGACGTTGAAATTTTTTGTACGGCGCATTCCAAATATAATAGCGAGTCATTTCCGAGTAGAGCAGCTCTGGCGAACGGGTCACTTGCACAGGTGGAGAAGAAACTCGTTTGTTTTTGCAAGTGAAAAAAAAAAATTAAATACAAAAAAAAAAACCAGCTCCGTTGTGTGTTTACCTGGCTTAATATAAACCCAACAAAAAAATCCCCATGCAAATTCAGCCGAGTTAGGCGCGTACAAACAGACACCAAATCATTTTTATATATATAGACTAGGGAAGCGCAAGGGGATAAACAATGTTTTTAGTTTTTTTTGTTAGGTCCATAAATGTATACATTTTTAGGTGTTTCAACTCTGGAGCATAGGACATACAACTGGCCATGGGAAAAGCATGCATTTTATAAATTAAGGCCAACAATATTTAACGACTGTCCCTGGGCTTTGTTGATGGTGATTGCGAAGTCCTACGGGAAATAAGGATTGTTTAAAGTTAAACGGCAAATCTGGTATGCGGGGAATAAGCATATCTTCACATTTACTCTTCCCGATGATGATGTTGGCCTCGATTAAATTTTATAAGAGTTTTTCTTACGGAAAGTCTGGTTCCGTTGCACAGCTTCTGCGGTTGCACGCTGCGCATTAACATCAACGGTGCAAGAATTCGATTTGGTAGTTGACAGTTTGTTCCTCCTCCACAACTGTATCAATAGATTTGTATTTCATTTGTTTGCCGGAAATTTCAATTTGATAGTTTATTTTGTTGAAGTCATCGTTTTTTGGTACATGTTCACAAAGCCAATCGTTAGTTTTTTAGTTGGTCAGGATATCAACGAAAACCTTTTACACAACATCTTTAGTTGAATGTTCCAAAAGGCAAACCTTTTGAGTTTTCTTCACTACCTACCAATTTAAATTTATGATTATCGTGTTAAACTTTTTGGTTTTATTTTATTTTTCCCAATCATTGAAAATATGTATGGATGTTGTAGGTAGGTATACATATACTGACTGACTAATTTGATAACACTCAAACAAACAAACTAAACACGTGTAATATATAATTGTAGAAACTCAATCAGTTTAGCCGTCCATCTACACTGCTGTCATCCCCCCTCCTCCTCCCCAAAGACTTAGTTGCTGCTTTGCCTTTTCCAATATTTATTATTTTTGCGTCTTTACTGTTTTTGAAGTATTTTAAAATGCAACTTGCATAAAAAAAGGTAAATAAAATTGAATTTGTAGTTGCATATCAAAATATTTATGGTGTAGAAAACTTTTCCTTCGAAATATTTTTCTTTTCTTCTACTGCAAGTTCATCTTCAACTGCATTATGAATAACAATTGTAGCTTCCATTCAATTTTGTTAAGCCAATATTTTGTAAGATATTGTTGTTATTATGAACTAATTAACTGCAATTTTCTTTACCATGCATTTTTTCAAAATTAGAGACTTCAGTAGATAACGTTAAAATAAGCATTTTAATAGCTATTTCTACGTGAAATTAAAAAAAAATCAATGGGATACCTACTATTTTTTTACCATATTTAACCCCATAAACAGCTTAGTCTTGCAAGAAATATTTTGCCCTCAAGCCATCCACAAACTAATCATTAAAAACAAAAATTATTATTTAAATTAAAAATTTCTAATATAGAAGCTTTTCAAGGACCCGGCGGCGTGTCTTTCTTCGCCTTATGGCCCAACTGGATGATCGATTTGGACCAAACTTTACAGGAATATTCTCAAAATAATACCAAAGATTTTCTGAAAGTTTGAGCTCAATTGGATAAGCGGTTTCGGAGTCCATAAAATATTTACAAACAAACAAACAAACAAACATACATTTATTTTTATATATATAGACTAGCTGTCCCGGCAGACGTTGTCCTGCCTTCCGAGCAGATAGCGTGATAAGTTTGACTTCTTAATTTATTATTTTTATACCGTCCAATTAGTTTGTCTAAACTATGAGAACATGGATGGTATTTTTTTTTCTTATTAAATAAACTCATAAAAGTACGCATACGCCCGAGTGTACTATACTGTTTTATCGTTGTTTTTAAGTTGATAAATGGTTATAATTTTATAACTTAAAAAAACAGAAGTCGTTTTATATTTTTTATTGTTTTATTTAATTTTTAATGGCAAAGTTAATTTATTTTACTAAAGTAGTGCAAGGGGATAAACAATGTTTTTAGTTTTTTTGTTAGGTGTATAAATGTATACATTTTTAGGTGTTCCAACTCTGGAGCATCCGACATATAACTGGCCGTGGGAAAAGAATGCATTTTCTAAATTAAGGCCAGCAATAGTTAGCGACTGTCCCTGCGCTTTATTGATGGTGATTGCGAAGGCTAGGCGTACCGGAAATTGCAGTCGTTTAAAGCTAAATGGCAAATCTGTCGAAAGCATTGGTATTCGCGGAATCAGGACAACTTCGCCTTTGCTCTTGCCGGTAATAATTGTGGCCTCGATTAAATTTGGTAATAGTTTTTTTACGGCAAGTCTGGTTGCGTTGCACAGCTTCGGAGGTTGCAAATTCCAGATCAACATTAACGGTGAACCTATTTTCAGAACTAATTCATGTGGTGGCATTCCAGATGGCTCCAATGAGTTTAAAAATTCAATAGGGTAGTTGACAGTTTGTTCCTCCTCCATAACTGTATCAATAGATTTGTATTTCATTGTTTTGCCGGGAATTTTAAGTTGAATTTCATAGTTAATTTTGTCGACGTCATCGTTTTTTGGTGCAAGGATTGCACGTTCACAAAGTCAATCGTGATTTGTGTAGTTGGTCGTGACATCAACGAAAACCTTTAGCACAACATCGTCAATTGATTGATCCAATTGGCAAAAGTTTGGCGGAAATGAAATCTGCTGTGTTATCGGATCTTTAGGAAGTTTGCCGTTACCAATATCCAAAAGTTGCTTTGCAAATGCTTGAACCGAAGCATCTTGCTGCAATTGCACACGCATATTGGTCGAAAGCGTGATTTTCTTCACATGACTCCATAGACTCGACGATTTTAAGCAAGCATTCAGTTCATCAGCTGGTGTCGATAGTGGAATAACTGGCAAAGTTTGGCGAAAATCACCAGAAAGGAGTATAAGGGCTCCACCCATTAGATGGTCGTTGTCTCTAAAGTCACACAAAGTTCTATCAAGTGCTTTCAGAGATTTTTTGTGGGCCATAGTACATTCGTCCCAAATTATAATTTTGCATTCTTCCAATACAGTACCCATTCCTGAATTTTTTTTGATTTGACATGTTGGCGCTTCAGTTTGGGTTAGATTAAACGGCAGCTTCAAAGCTGAATGTGCGGTACGCCCACCGTCAAGTAACGTCGCTGCAATCCCAGATGACGCAACTGCAAGTGCAATGTCATGCTGCATGCGAATTTCAGCGAGAATCAAATTGAGCAAGAATGTTTTGCCAGTCCCACCGGGCGCATCGAGGAAGATAAGTCCACCATTTCCCCTACTACATGCTGCATTACAGTGTCATAAGCTCGTCTTTAATCGCCAATTAAAAGTCTTTTGTGCTTTTCAACGTAAGTTTGGAGTACCTCAATGTCATATTGCCTTTCTCGCACCAGATTTCTGTCTTCAATGCCGCTTATGTTTCGCGACGGTGCTGGCAGCCCAACGTCAGTTAAAATTTTGTTACTAATAGACATACATTCACCTTGAAGTAAAATGAGTGCTTCATTAAAAATGTTCTCAGTGTATTCCTGATTTTGATGTATTGATTTTGTGCGCCGTAGAATATCCTCGCTAAGGCTTTGTTTATGATTTTCCCAAAGCGTTTTTGGATCAGCTGGTGCGCAAGTGGTCAAAATGATTGCGAACAGAGTGCGTATTTGATTTGGTAAACTGTTAAGCGCGGCTTCTGTAAGTGTTGTATTCCAATACTGATCGTCTTCGAGTAGGCCTAACTTCAAACACGCTTCTCTATAGGTAATACACAATACACCATTGACGGTTTTTAATGATTCGAATGATGCTGGTCCCTTGATTATATGTAACAGCATTCGCAAATAAAAGCATTCGGCGTTGTTTGGATGGACAGTGTAATCCCGGCCAAGAGCATCTGACCTGTGTATACCAATGTACTCGGAAACAACTGCACCTCGCTTCCTTCTATCGAACTGTTTTTGCTATGTGTTCCAAGTATAAAATTTTGGTACTTCATTGTACAACAATGTTTTGGCAAAATTATCATTCTGGCACAAGTGAAAAAAGGCTGTCAGTGTAGTATTTTGGGGATGTTCAACTCTCTCTTGGGCGTTTTCTTCAGTAAATGAAACTCGCTGTCCATTTTCCAAGTGAACTGCTAGGTGTTGAATAGCTGGATTGCGTTCGTGTATGCTGAAGCTCAAAATTCGCCAGACCGCTTCATTGCTGCTTATATATCGTCCCATTTGGAATTGAGTTATTTCATGTTTTTGATTTTGATTCGCTATTCCAAGCACAGCCATGTCGCTGCCTTTGTGGACGTATTTACAAATGTACTTGATTGACTTAACCGAATTGCAATATTCAACATTGATGTGGGCTCCATACATTTTTGACAATAATGGCGAGTATGGAACTATCCATCTGTTATCGACGTCGATTTCGATATTGTTGATTTTGAGGGTTGTTGTGTATCCTCCGTTATCAGGCCTGCGACGTCTGTAGAGTGGATATCCATCATCACCAGTTTGAGTTTCCTGTACCAAGTCCCTTGGATATCTTTTTGTACACTTGTTATCTTTCATGCATGGTGATCGTGGGTTCAGTGATCCACATGGCCCATGAATTATATTTTTGCAGACAATATCAAAAAGAATCGGATCTGCTTCTGGATTGGGAAGCTCAGCGGATATCACACTATCGATTTCAGTAGGAACAATTTTGTTTGTTAGCCAAATAAGAGTGTGTGCGTGTGGTTGCCCTCTCTTTTGCCATTCGATAGAGTACAACCAACATTGAGTTTCACCAAAAACTTTATTTTTATTTATAACGGACATCAGACTCTTTAGCTTTTGATTGAAGACACGCGCTATTACATCGTGTCGATGAATTGATGTTTGCCCACTAAATAGAAGATCTGTGATGTCCGTCCACTTTGGATTGCACGTGAAAGTGATGAACAAATCAGGACGACCGTATTTCCGAACATACGTCATAGCATCTTGCGCATATTCGTGCATGTGTCGTGGACTTCCTATGTACGTTGCTGGTAGGATCATCATTTGCCCAATGTTAGCTGCGTTTCCATCAGTTGCCATTGCATCTCGCAAGTGAATATATTCTTCGACTAGAAGTTTTTTTGGGTTCAAACGAATGAAAAGTAATCGTTCACTTTCGATTTTGGCGTACATATCAACTATGTATTGGTGAAACAATTTCCGACACTTAAGAATATGATTGCATTCTCCTTCTGGAACCATTATTCGATAAGCATAAAAATCCATTGCTGAAACCTGAATTAGAATGTAAAAGTTTTTACTTTGATCGAATTGGATCAATCAAATTATAGCTCACCTTTTTCGGTAACGGGGTACCTGTAACTGCATTCGTTTGCATGACTTTAAAGTGGTAGCCGTCTTCCCCTTGCCAGAATAGAACTGGATACTGCAAGGCATCATACGACCTATGCGTCTCAGTAATACGTTTCAGAGATTTGCCTTGCCTCAAAACAATAATTTCACGCTGATTGAATTCAGTGCCGACCATAACAATCGCCACTTCGTTAATAGTTGGTGCATTGAAGCGTCTTTCGTGCTCACCAGGGGGTGTTTTGTCAATTCTCATTACAACTCTGTACTCGTTCGATGGCATTTTATCTACCGCTGCTTTGAAAAGATGAACCAATTCATTATGTGCGTGAAACATAATTTGAAGATTTGCAACGATTTCGCGCCTTGTTCCAATACTAACAGCACAACGCCGATCTATCTCTTTTTCTTCGTCACCATTGAAATAAATTTGTAAATAGTTGGCGTCTTCATCTGGTAGAGGAAGCAGCGAACCGATGTTATGGTAGACTTGTCCTTGGACTTTGAAGGTGGGAATGAAACCTGCATTGTAGTTGTCAATTTTTGTGGCTCCAAACGAAGTCATTTGAAAACATAAGTTGTACTTTCGAATGTTTTGCAAAAAACGCTTTGAATCTGAAGTGACGCCAGATATATACGTACAAAGTGGTTCTGGTGGCTGCTCTAGTGGTGGCAGTTTTACTTTCCCATTTGAGCAACACATTCCTGGTGACTCTCTGTTGAACTTCAATGCACGACAATGCAGGCAAACTTTATGCATTGGGCCAATAGAAAAGTCCTTATTACTGTTGTAATCTTTTTCTTTGTCGTAATGAAATGCTTCCAAGTAAAAATGCAATCTTTCTCTCGCATGAACTTGTCTTATGCGCATGTCATCAAGGCGCGATTCATGCTGGCTTGTCGTTTCTGCTGCTCTAGAAGCAGAAGCTCGAACTTGTAAAATGGGAGATACGTGTTGACCGGGCGTTTCTTCTGGTCTTGAAGTAGAAGCTCTGACTCGAGCTTGACCAATTCTGAATTCGTGTTGGTTGGGTGTTTCAGCTGCTCTTGAAGAAGAAACTCTTTCTCGAACTTGTCCTATGCGAGATTCATATTCATCGGAAGTTTCTTCTGCTCTGGAAGTTGAAGCTCTGACTCGAGCTTGACCGATTCTGAATTCGTATTGGTTGGGTGTTTCAGCTGCTCTTGAAGAAGAAACTCTTTCTCGAACTTGTCCTATGCGAGATTCGTATTCATCGGAAGTTTCTGCTGCTCTGGAAGTTGAAGCTCTGACTCGAGCTTGACCAATTCTGATTTCGTATTGGTTGGGTGTTTCAGCTGCTCTTGAAGAAGAAACTCTTTCTCGAACTTGTCCTATGCGAGATTCGTATTCATCGGAAGTTTCTTCTGCTCTGAAAGTTGAAGCTCTGACTCGAGCTTGACCGATTCTGAATTCGTATTGGTTGGGTGTTTCAGCTGCTCTTGAAGAAGAAACTCTTTCTCGAACTTGTCCTATGCGAGATTCGTATTCATCGGAAGTTTCTGCTGCTCTGGAAGTTGCAGCTCTGACTCGAGCTTGACCAATTCTGAATTCGTATTGGTTGGGGGTTTCAGCTGGTCTTGAAGTAGAAGCTCTTTCTCGAACTTGTCCTATGCGAGATTCGTAATGATCGGAAGTTTCTGCTGCTCTGGAAGTTGAAGCTCTAACTCGAGCTTGACCAATTCGTAATTCGTGCTCTTATTTCTCGATTGCGTCCCCGAATGGAAGATAAACGATCAACCCGTTGTTGCGTCGTTTCTGTCATTCTATTAGACTTTGATTTCCTTTGCTCACGTGTTTTTCTTCCGATGGCTGCTTTTTTGGAGGCATTTTCGGTTATATTCAACAATCTTTAAGTAAATTTTAACAAATGTATGTACTTAACCGATTAATTTAATAACGTTTTCTTCGATACTTACCTATTTAGAATGAGGATTATTAAGTTACCAATTTTCAACAATTTTCCGCGTGTCAACAAAATCAATTCAATAATTTCCTCCTACTATGTACATATGTACATACATATGTACATATAAGTAATTTAAAAATATTTTTACTTAATTGTTTTATTTATTTTCTTTTTTACTTGCTCTATAGGGCAAGTATTGGTTTCGTGCAGAAAAAAAAAATCGAGGTTTTAATCAAACATGACATTACGATGATAGAGAAGCCCAAAAAAGTGGTTTTCGCCATACCGTCCGTCGGTCTGTCTGTGCGTCTGTGCGTCTGTGCGTCTGTGCGTCTGTGCGGATGTGCGCTTTTTCACGTCATGCTACAGCCTAAACCGCTTGACGGATTTTCTTCAAACTTGGTATATAGCAGTTTGAAGAAAAACGGTTGTCGAGGTTTTTTTTGCTTCGTTTTAGCCCGGCTCAAACTGGTACCTTTCAAGTAACGGTTTTTTTCAATTTGGATTTTCTCGAAAACGGCTCTAACGATTTTGATTAAATTTATAATTTGGCTTACTTTAAGCATTTCTTACAAAACTGCGTTTTTTGTTTTTGGCTCAAATGGTCGTAACGAAAATCAGGTTTTAACGGCTTTTTTTCAAATAGCCATAAGTTCACAACGGCTTGATTGAATCAACTAAAACTTTGTTTGACACAGTTTTTAATAGTGTTCTATAGGATGGTTTAGTAAATTTTTCACTGAAGCCTTTCTAAACGGTGGCTTCCATACAACGAACCGTTGAGTTTTAGCCAACTTTTTTTGGTTTTTTCTAATTTTCTCGAAAATGGCTCTAACGATTTTGATTAAACTTTGTGTGTTATATTCTTTTAGTGTTTTTAAGAGAACTGCGTTTTTAGTTTTTGGCTAAAAATGTAAATAACGGAGATCTGCTCTTAACGGCTTTTTTTCAAAAGGCCATAAGTTGTCAACGGTTGCATCGAATTCACTCAAACTTTGTTTCGTATAGTTCCTTACAGCTTCCTATCAGATGGCATTGATTTTTTTTCATTTTCTCTTTTTTAAATGGTGGCTCCAATACAAAGAGCCACTAGATTTTGGCCATTTTTTTCATTTTTTCTAATTTACTCAAAAAAGGCTACCCTGATTTTTATGAAACTTTTTATGTAACATACATAGAATACTTCAAACAAAACTGCATTTTTAGTTTTTTGCTATACATGATAATAGCGGAAATTGCTTTTAACAGTATTATTAATTTGGCCATAAGTGGGCATTTGTATCATTTGTAACACCCAAAAGATAACGTCTTATTTTAAATATTAAAGGTTTCTTAACGTTAGCTCCCATATATCGAGTTTTCCAGTTTTAGCGAAATTTGTTTGGTTTTTACCAAATTTTTCAAAAATGAATTGTTCTTATTGATCGAAAAGTTTGTTTTCATCGTACTATTGCACCAACAGAGCAAGTACGTGCGACCCAGTCGTGCATTTTATTTTACATACCCATTAACGTTTATAATGATTGTTAAGTAGCAAATTAGCACACATTTATTGGCGTTTTCTTCGCTTCTTACAAATTTTTATAGATTATTTTTAAGCTACTATGTAATTTGAAAAACGTTTGCTTGTCAACGAAATAAATTTAAATTGAACTTCTTCTTTATTATTTGACATATGATTTTTTATTTTGCAAAAATTTTTGATGATCACAGTGTTTTATTATTTTTGTTTAAGCATTGAAATAATGTAGGTTGTAGGTATATTATAAAACCTAACTGAATAATTTGAAAACACATACACAAAAACTGTTCCGGCAGATGTTGTTCTGATTATGCGAGCAGATAGAGCTATACACAATTTTAATTGAATTTTAAAATAATGTATGGTGTATAAAACTTTCTCTACGAACTAATTTTCTTTTCTTTTAATGCACGTTCATTTAATCTTCTACTGCATTAAAAACCGCAAAATCAACTTCCATGTAAAGCCAATAAATATTACATAAGATATTGTTGTTATACAATAATTTAAAATGCAACTGCAATATTGTATTTACCATGCTGTCCTGGCAGGCGTTGATCTGCCCTTTCGAGCAGATAGCGCGATGAAATAAAAGATGATATATTTAAACACAACTCTTAAACTCTTAAAAAAAATTTAATATTTTTCTAAATAATTTATTTTTCTAAATAAGTACATATTTCCTAAGGAAATATCATAAAAGCAAATTTGTACGACACAGTATAAACACCTTATTAAAAAAAATCACTGCTCAGGCCTTTAAGTACCAACATGTAATATTCAAACACAGTACACAAAATCGGATATCACTTTTTTCTTTTAGTGTCCATTTCAACATATAAACAGACATTACTTTTTTGGACCATATAAACAGCTAAGTCTTGTAGGAAATATTTAGCCAACAAACCCTTTTTTTTATTTTTGGTTTGGTTTCTTAGTTTTAGTCTTAACCAAGAAACCATTATTTAAGCTTTTCAACGACTCGGATGAGAACACGGATGATTTCTTTTTAATTAAATAAACTCAGAAAAGTACCTACGCATACGCAATTGCAGCAAATTTTCTTTTAAGTTCTATCCCTTCATTGGTTTCCTTTTTTTTATAACAAAGCAATATAACTTTACTGAGAATGTGAGTCTTAACAAAGGAAGAATTGTTTTTTTTCTTAAATGGCAATATAGTTACACACACACACCTATAATTTGATTTATTGTTTTATTTTATTTTAAATTAATTCAATTTTTTAATATACAAATTTATTTACCTGAATTAAGAACCACCAATGTAGCTTCAATTCAATTTTGTTAAGCCAATATTATGTAAGATATTGTTGTTATTATATGAACTAATTAACTACAGTTTTCTTTACCACGCATTTTTTTCAAAATTGGAGACTTCAGTAGATAGCGTTATATAGCGTTAATAGCTTTTTCTATTTCACCATTTAAACAGCTTAGTCTTGCAAGAAATATTAAGCCCTCAAGCCATCCCCAAACTATAATCTTAAAAAACAAAAATAATTTTTTAAATTAAAAATTTCTAATATAGAAGCTTTTCAATGAGTCGGCGTGTCTTTTTTCGCCTTATGGCCAAACTGGGTGATCGATTTGGACCAAACCTTACAGGAACATTCTCGAAATAATACCAAAGATTTTCTGAAAGTTTGAGCTCAATTGGATGGGCGGTTTTGGAGTCCATAACATATTTACAAACAAACAAACAAACAAACAAACAAATAAACAAACAAACATACATCCATTTTTATATATATATAGTAGATATAATATATAGCACAAACAAGTATATGGTTGTATATATGTCACTATAGGAATTGTAAGAATATAATTCAAAAGCATCAATACTATAACAAAGACTTATCGACCGGAGAATAGACGGATTGCAGCTATCCTTTCCCTTTTTCGGGAGAGGATTAACCGCAGCTGTCTTTCAACGCACCGGATAATATGCATTATTCAGTGCGTTCTTACACAGTGTGGTGTTAATGTCTACTGCTTCCTTAGGAAGATGTCGCAATACAACGTTGGGTATACCATCGACTCCTGCTGACTTCTTTTTCCTCAATCGGCATTGCGTAGTGCTGTTTCGGAAGTAGTAGTGGTGCACCAGAGCTCTGATCTCCAGGTCGTGATTTGTTCGAGTGCTAGGATTCACCTTATACACTTGCTTAAAAGCAGCCCCTACTGCTTCCACCTTCTCTTGAGGATCTTCAATCATAAAGAAGTCGAAGGACGGCATTCTCTGGATCTATACCTGCGATGGTAAGTACGTCTTCGTTGTCCATATTTCTCGGAAGCTTAAGGCAAGGAAGATAGTTTTGATCAAGATCTTATTAATTTGGGGAAACATACTTGGGTCGCAAGAATTAACGGCCCGAATCTTGTTATCCTAAAACAAATTACCCTGCAAACCAAACCGCAGTAGTTTTCTAGAAAACACTACTATACTCTATTCAAGTAATTTGTTCAGCACATGCCTTATGAGGGAGCTTTTTATCTACCAATGATGCCTGCAGGTAATCCCAATGGCAAACTAAAACAGAAACTGCCTCTGAAATTAAACTTAAACCACTGAACACACAAGAATTGTTGTTGTGATTTTCGATAAATTTGGCCGCACCCATAACCTTTCAGTTTGACTGCAAAAAGCAGACTAATTTTTGTTTCTTTTTGTTCAGTATAACAAAAACAACCCTCATCGTCATCGCACAAAGCACATCTAAAAGGTGTTGCCATGATTTTAAAAAAGGGATCTCGCTACTGCATTTCTATGTTGAGATTTGGATTTTGTAGCTTTTTCAGCTTTTGATTGATAGGGAGGTGTTGTCATTTGTTTTTGTTTTTGTATCCTTTCTGAATAACCGCTTGGTGGTGTGGAAGAAGATAAATAATTTTTGATTTTGTGTTTTAAATCATAAGATGGTAACCCTAATGTATAATTTACTCGATTTGCGGCAATTTACTATGCAAAGTATGGAAACCCTGTGAGAGCTTTAACTTGAGACCGATGTATGCAAGCCAATATAGCCAGACTGAGAGGCAAACGTCCTATCTTCCTTGTACTGAACAAATTACTCGAATAGAGTATACAACTAAAAACATATCCTTCGAATGTGTGTTTTTTTTTATTTACTACTTCCCCTGCGCCGTAGAGTATACCCCTGCAAACAAGAAAGTACGGTAACAAACATGAAATATGTACATCAAAGGAAGTAGTTTGGTTTCTCCTGAAAAAAACAATTAACGATTCCCTTTTGAACTGTGTGAAGGAGAAATCCAGGATGTAATGCAAAATGTTGTCTTTTTTTTACTTGCGATTATAGGTACTATAAGGCAAGTTATGCATTCGTAAAAAAAAAATTTTTTTTTGACAATCAAACATAACATTACGATGATAGAGAAGTCGAAAAAAGTGGGTCCGACAATTCTGTCTGTCTGTCTGTCTGTCTGTCTGTCCGAGTGTCTGTCTGTATAGTTACCTACAGCCTAAACGGCTGGACCGATTTGCTTCAAACTTGGTAGATAGTATTATTATGACGTCCTACAGAGGGGTTTTTGGAATTAGCATTCTAGCTTTAAAACTAACGGTACCTGCCATACGATTTTTAGTGAAAATTTAATTTTTCTCGAAAACGGCTCCTACGATTTTGATAAAACTTTCTGAATAATGTTTTCTGTGCAAATCTAATGTTTTGGCTGGAATAGATTTTTCAGGAAAAGTCTTATAACGGTACCTCCCATAGGACCGGTTTTTTAAAATCCGATTTTCTCGTAAGACACTTGACGGATTTCGATGAAATTTTTAATGTAGAAGCCCTCTTATAAAAGAAATAATATAATTTCAAAAATTTTTCAAAAAAAGTTTTTTTGAGTTTTTTTAAAAAGTTTCAAAATTTTTGTTTTAGTTTAGTTTTTCCCAAAAACGCTTTAACCTTAATTTTTTTAATTTTATTTTTCTGATAAAAACTACAAAGTGCTAGAAGTTGGTATACTCAAAAAAAATTTGGAATATATTTTCGAAAAGTTTTTCAAAAAAAAACAGTTTTTTGAAAAAACTGGTCCAACGATTTTGAAAAAATTTTTCGTGAAAATTCAAAAACGTAAAAGAAACCTGATGGCTTACTTCATTTTCTCCAAAAAACGTTTTAGGTATTGATTTTTAAGTGATTTATAAAATTTCATATGATTTTTTCAACGCTTTTTTCCCAAAATCTCAAGCACCCAAGACCATTTTAACACATTATAGCAAGTTCGTACGACCCAGTCGTGCACTTTATTTCTTGTTGTCGTTTGTCTTTTTGTCAGAGTGATCTTCGATTCAAAACATAATAATCAACAGTTTTTAAGTTGAGTTGAGTTTGTTGTGTATAATTTGAGAATATGGCGAATTCTTTTTTTATGTAAGTTATTTTATTGTTTGTGACATTTTTGTTTGTTTTTAATAATAAATATATTTTTAATAATACAAATGTAATTAATAATATAATATATTTAATAATAAAATTATTATCATAAAAATGCATTTTCCTATTTTTTTTTTTTATTTATTTCATGTCTATTTCGGTTCGTAGTTCTACATTCACAGCGCTGTGCATCTATGGAAGTCCGAATATAACTGGTATAATATGCGCTTCAAAAAAGTACTTCAGATGTACATCCATTGAAGTAGGTGCATCCCCAGAAGTACTTTGGATGTGCTTTGGAAGTACTTTTATTGGCGGGGAAGTGCAGTACTTTTTTGATATTTTGCTTTTTTAGAAAGAGATAGTGCCTTCATTATATTCTTTTATACAGTTGGCATATAACTGAATTTTTCCCGATCGCCTATCCTTTTTCAGTGGAAAGGAAGTACTTCTTTTACGTACATATTCCACTGGTTATTTCTGTACTTCTACGTTTGCCGGGTAGTAGATAATCTGTAGTCCTGCTTTATAAGCAGATTGAGGTTTCTGATCGACGACTTCAGTGTCCTTATCTCCGGATCGTTTCTGTCAGTAAACTGTCTGTATAAGAGATTAAGTCTTGTAAGCAGTCTACTTTTGTGTTTGTGTGGTGCGTCTTTTGTAGCGTTTCTATAATTTCCAGTTGCGTCTTGTTCTTTGTATCGTGGTATTGTCCTTTCCATCGTTCATTGTATTGTCTCATCCATTTGACTAAGGTATCTGTCGATCTCAACGTTCGTCAGATTAATGTCATTAGGTGGCGAAATGTTGTTAGACGCAAGTTCACTCGATAAGGCGTTAGAGAAACGCGTCTTCCTGAAATTGTAAGAGTGCGCAGGGACATACTCCTTGAACTCCATAATTCGGAATCCGTATAACGGCGGTTTTTTGTTT